>BTHU01000006.1:9874811-10437311 GCA_036184795.1 Tokudaia tokunoshimensis | reverse complement strand
CAGTTCAGTTGGCTGTGTGATCTTGGGCTTGATGCAAAAACCTCTCTGCATCTCCGACTCTCAGACTGCAAAAGACCCCTTTCCATGGCTCCATTGCTGGTTGACTTCAAACAAGTTGCTGTATATCCCTGAACCTCAGTTTGCATCGGGACCCAGGAGGGCAAGAGTGAAAATGCACTGTTGTAAGGAACAGAGATGCTGGAGAGATGCCTCAGCGGTTAAGAGCACTGGCTGCTCTTCCAGAGGTCCTGAGTTCAATTCCCAGCAACCAGGCGTCTCCCAACTATCTATAGTGGAGTCTGATGCCCTCTTCTGGCATGCAAGTGTACATGCAGCTAGAGCCTCCATACAGAACAGTCACAGCATGATCACTCTGTCAGCACCCGTCCATATTCTGGCAATTTCCTAGGCTCTGCGGACTTGACCCCCGAGTCTTGAATGGAGCATGCTGCCACTCAGCCGCCACGGTAATTCTCACGGCGGGGCACAGCACTCCCAGGGTCCCAATGAGTTTCGTGAGCGTGGAGCCCTGGTTGGGATGTCTGCCTGGTGATGTTGGAGAGCCAGTGATTCCATCTTTACCACTGCAGTTTCTGATGTGGAATCATCACAGCCAGCAATGTTGTCGCAGCCTCATGCCGCCTTTCGCCAGGCATCCACCGTTGCTGAATTTGCACGTGTGTGTGTGTGTGTCTTCAACTTTTCTCCCTCCGTTTTTGAGGCACAATCTCTCACTGAGCCTTTTTGCCAGGCTGACTGGCCAGCAAGCCCGATGCCTCAGGCCCTGCAGTTATAGAGTATGTCTCCAGACCTGGCTTGCTTTTTTTTTTTTTTTTTTTTTTTGTGGGTACTGAGGACTCAAACTCAGGACCTCATGCTTGCTCAGCAAACACCTAACACACACACACACACACACACACACACACACACACACACACACACACACACACAGAAACAATTTCTCAGGCCACGGGATCACTCTTTTTTTTTTGGCTTTTCGAGACAGGGCTTCTCTGTGCAGCCCTGGGAACTCACTCTGTAGAGCAGGCTGGCCTCGAACTCAGAAATCCGCCTGCCTCTGCTTCCCGTGTGCTGGGATTAAAGGCGTGCGCCACCACTGCCGAGCTCACAGGATCACTCTTAAAACTCGAAGTAATTACTTTAACCCAAGCTTCGCTGTCCGTGCAAACAGGTCGCTGGGTTGAATGTTAACCTAAAATGAAGCTCTGGTGGCAGGTGGCCTGAGGCACCTTCTATGACTGTGAGCTGCCTTGAAAGTCACCCCCCGAGCTAGCTGGAGACTGTGGATTGATTTCTTGATATTCTTTCACTTGGAGCTGGAATGACATCCACTCCAGTGTCACAAGCTTCTGTTGCCATCAATATCGTGCTTTCTCTTGATGAATGTCACACACAAGACAGGAAGACTGGGAGCTGGAGAGATGGCTTAGTGGTTAAGAGCGCTGACTGCTCTTCCAGAGGTCCTGAGTTCAATTCCCAGCAACCACATGGTGGCTCACAACCATCTATAATGGGATCCGATGTTCTCTTCTGATGAGTTTGAAGACAGCTACAGCATACTTACATATATAAAATAAATAAATCTTAAAAAGAAAAAAGAAAAAAGACAGGAAGGCTTTATGTGGCCTTTTAGTTTCTCTCTCTCTCTCTCTCTCTCTCTCTCTCTCTGGTTTTTTGAGACAGGGTTTCTCTGTGTAGCCCTGGCTATCCTGGAACTCACTCTGTAGACCAGGCTGGCCTTGAACTCAGAAATCTGCCTGCCTCTGCCTCCCAAATGCTGGGATTAAAGGAGTGTGCCACCACTGCCCGGCTTTGTCTCTTCTTTCAACATAAATTTACTCTCAATCTAAGAAGTCCTAGCTGCTAAATCATGGGTTTCAGTCTCCTGTTCTCTCCCTTCTCTGTCCCCCTCTCCCTCCTTCCTCCCTTCTCTCTCTCCTTTCTTGACCATCAATCTCATTCCATAACCCAGGTTGATCTCAAATTCACAATCCTCCTGTCTCAGCCTCCCAAGTATGGAACACCACACCTGATATAGATTACTTTTTAAAGTGGGTCCTAGTGGCGCATGCCTGTAATCTCACCGCTTTGGAGGCAGAGGCAGGAGGATTGCTGTAAGTTGGAGGCCAGCTTGGTCTACAGCTGTATGAGCACTCATCCCTCAGGGTTTTTTCCCTTCCTGTTTGTTAAACCAAGCTTTACTGACAAAAAGGCATGCAGAATATCACACTAGGAACTGCAGTCAATTTTTATTTTAATGCACACTGAAGGAACCACCTAGCTGCCATGTGGTGTTTCTCTGGCTGTGGAAGGATCAGGTCTCCTTTCTTTCCATCTGCCACTGAAGATGCACCAAGGGTTAACATCCATCTCCCATTCTTTTTGACATGGCCCAGCCTGGGTTCCTGGGGACGATTTGCAGATTCCCTTGAGCCGTGACCTTGGGCCCCCAGCGAGGGGTACCAGGAGACAGCTCTGAACACCTCCAAGCTCCAACCAGCTTCCTTAATTGGCACCTTTCTGTTCTGCCTTAAATTAATCAAAGCCAGTCCGATATTAATACTGTAAGGGGAATTAAAATCATGCATCGCATTAAAGATGTAATTTAAAATTAATAACTCATAATTATTTATCATGGCGTATCAGTGGAGCCATGAATTTTCCCTTCTAACCCAGCACACAGTCCCCCCTACCTTCGCTTTTAATAGCATCTAGACCCTTGCTGCATCCAACTTCAGGTCTTGCAGACACCCAACCTGAGAGGCGTAATTCACTTAATTTAATTTGGGGGGACTTAATTGTGGTAAATCACTACTTAAGAAAAGACATCTATTTGAAAGGACAAATTGGGATAATTTAATAAAAGCTGGAGTGGGGAAACGCAGAACTTTAATGATGCTTTGTGGGTAGTGACAAGAGAAGCCCCCTCCTCTTCCACTCATCTCTCCAGAAAGCCTGGGCTCTGTTTCATGGTCTTTAAAGTGAGAGTACAACCAAAATGTTTCACAGTTAAAAGGGAAAAAATGTCCCATGTGCCTATACATAGATGATCCAGGCTAATAAACAATGGCTTTTCCACCTGATGGAATACTATGCAGTCGTATAAAAGAATGGGAGGTTTGCCACAATAGAGAATGTAAAACAGAACAAAAATACGCTGTAGTGCTGAGATGCTTATAGCACACTGTTTCAATAAAATATATAAAAAAGGAATATTATCATCCTGTAGTATGGTCTGGAGTGCAATGACAAGCAAGGAAAGTCTGTATGTGTCCCATACAGATGTAGTTTTGGCTATGAATATTCCTGACCTGTAATTGGTTGGCTCTGTAGGCCTGGAAACCATGGATTGGGGTGAGCAACAGTGTATCCATTATTATTTACATAGTCTCTAATGTTCTGGGGAAGAAGTGCAGGATTGAATACTGCTGACTTAGGGAATGAGGCTGTCAGACTTTGGAAGACGGGAATTGTATCTTCTGGGGCTTCCTGGTGTTGTTCACACACTTAACAAGCTGAGAAATAAAACAGGGAGCTGGGGGAAAGTCTGCAAGGGAGCCAAGTTCAAACCCCCAGCACCTTCATAAAAATTCCTGCATGGGTGCATGTGCCTGTGACTCCTTCCCCAATACTGGGGTATGGAGACAGGTGGATGTCAAGAGCCCAGCTGAAGTAGCAAGCTTCTGGTTCCATGAGAGACCCCATCCTGAGGGAATAGGCCGAGTGTGATAGAAGACGTTCAATGTCCTGCTCTGATCTCTGCATGCACATACATAGGTACATCACCCGACCCCCACCCCAGCATACATTTGCAATCCATGCACTGGCGCACACACGATCACACCCAGAAACGGAAAGAACGATTTGCAAACCTGGTCTCTCCATACCTCATGTACTCCCCCCCCCACCTTGTCCTTTCCCATGCCCCCTTTCTCTTTTGAAACGGGGTCTTGCTATGTATCCAGGCTGGCCTTGAACTCCTGATCCTTGTGCCTGAGCGCCCCCCCCCCCAGTGCTGGGTTTGAATTACCCACTACCTCCATGTGTCTGCATAGGAACAACTACACTCTGTTATCTGGGGAATAAGGACACGGGGAAATGGTAGGTATGGATGGAGGATGGTCTGGTTGATTTTATTTATTTAATTTATTTCTTTTTCTAGAGCATGCTGGGAAGGCACCCACGCTGAACCTCCAGCCTTTTGATATGGTGACAAGATGCTTGGGGTCTACAAGATGCTGAGCCTATGGCTACTGAGGGGCAATGGCAACCCAGGAGCTCATTCGGTGGTACTTGGATGAACCAATGTGACCTGACTTTGTTTCCCTTTTCCGTTTTCCCACATGTGCACGGCTACAACCCTCATTGCTCCTCCTCTTTATTCACTGAGCCAGAGTCGCTCACTCAAACCTAAGGCTTGAGGAAATGGTTAGCCTTGCTGGTCAGCTCCCTCAGGTGATCCCTGTCTTCACCCTCCCAGGCTGGAATTTCAGATGAGCTGCCACACCCCCCTGGCACTTATGTGGCGTCTGGGGATTTGAACTCCGGTCCTCAACTTACATAGTAAAGGCTTTAACACCCAGGTATCTTCTCAGTCTGGGTTTGACTTGGTACACAGTAGGTGCTCAGACAATGCTGAAGTATGGACGACTCACTTAGCTCTCTCTCAAATGGATCCTAGAAGAGAATGGGGTTTGTCTGTGAGAAGGGGGTGGGGGGTTAGTCTGTGGCCTGTCTCCAGAGCCCAGGAGGTGCTCGGACCAGGATGCCTGGTCCCTGCTGCCCGGCAGCTGGTGACAATGGCGGTCACACTGGAGTTTGTGGGTAAAGTTAACACACTCAGGCACTCTTGTCGCCTGTGGGCTGCGGCAGGAGGTGGAGGTGCTGGAATTGATGTAAAGATTGGTTTGGGGGAAGAGAGAAGAAAGGAAACACTTCCTGCTTCAGGGAGAAGGTGGTTGCAGACGGGCGGGGTAGCCCAGGTTCAGAACCCGGCTTCCCAGGCCTCATCCACAGACAGGCTCAAACCTGGCAAAGTTCTTCCCTGCTCACAGTTCTGTTTAGGATCAATGAATTCATCAAGGACAAAACCCCTCCTCACTGCTGAGGCGTCCAGAGGAGAGAAGACAAGATCAAGGCTCTGGCAGGGCCCAGGAAGCCGGCTCCTCGGGGAAAGCACCTGCCGCGCAAGCGCAAGACACTGTTCTGGGAGGTGGGTCAAGGCGGGCACTGGTTGCCAAGCCAAGTTTGTGGGTCCCATGGGGCCCAGGGGGTTGGATTCTGCATCTTACCGTTCCATCTTCCGGAGACATTCACACATCGAAGAAACAGTCATTGAGTGACAACTGGATACCAACGCCACCAGCTTATCTGTGATCTGAGTAGTTTCTGGAGTGCAAGTAGCAGGGCCAACTGTATGCACACCCTCCATCTTCTCCAGGAACCCAGGGGCATACATTCATGCACAGCTCTGTTCTTACGGAAGAGAAACGGGGAAGGGGTGACAGTGTCTGAGCCACCCTGTATTTTCAAAGCAGAGGCCATTTTAAAATATGTACCTATTTAACTGTTCTGAGGCAGGGCACTCGCTGTGTAGCCCAGGATGGCCCAGAACGGGCAATCCTTCTGCCTCAGCACTCCCCCAGAGTGCAGGGATGATAGACATACGGAGGAGCAGTTGGAGGTGGGCCCTGCCCGCTTGAACTTGGACCACAGTTATGATGACTCTGGTGGATCTGACATTCTGTGATTCCGGATATTGAGCTATAACAAAGAGCTCAAGGATTGTTTCCTGCTTGCTCCTGAACCCTGAGAGAGAGATAGAAGATGGAATATCCAGGAGAGAGCCGCGGTCGGGTATTTCAGTTGATAGCCCCGAGGAAGCTCTGAGCAGAGGGCCAAGGCTGGCGACTGGGACAGGAAGGCTGTCAGGAGACCCCAAGAAACAGAATCTCAAAATAAGATGTAAGCGGGTACCTGAGTAGTGAGGACAGCACACTCAAATGCTAGGTGAGCCAGGTGTGGTGGCGCTCGCATTTAATTCCAGCATTCGAGGGGCAGAGGCAGGTGGATCTCTGCGTTTGAGGACAGCCTGGTCTACATAGTGAGACCTTGTTTCCTAGCGTGGGTGGGGAGTGCGGGAAGCAACACTGTGAGGGGCCAGAGGTCAGCATATACAAAGTCATGAAAAATTCTAGAAGGAGTTTGAGCACATAAGACCTACTAAGTGCTTCAGTTGACTTTAACCGACCCTACTGGATGACCGAAGGCCCTATTGATGCCTGAGGAGGGTCAGCCTGCTGCTGAGACATCAGAAAGGAGGAGGGTGAGCACTGGAAGGGAAGAGTGTGAGTATTGGAAAGGAGGATGAGAAGAGGAGGAAGAGACAAGTGAAAGAGGTATTTGGGAAAGGTGACGAGAACCTGATGGTAGGTAGCACCTGGCCCCCGGAGCTCACCTGTTTTAGATTAGGATGACCAACATATAGGGTGTACTTATCTTTGCTCACATGGGGAAAATCCCCTTAGCAGCTAGCAATGTGCTGCCGGAGGAGCCCCGGGCTATCATGTGAACCAGAAAAAGTGGTTCTGTGAATCAGACCACACTGATTCCAGCTACTGTAATGGGGTGCTTACTGTGATCTGGCTTGGAACTCAGTGCTTTACTTCTTTACTGCTTGTCTGCTGTTTATTTAGATGTGGCCCTCTCTGTTCAGTTATTGATAGATCTGAAGCTCAAGAATCAAGTGAGTGATAGAACCCGGTTACATGTCCAATTCCAGCACCCTAAGAAAGACCTCAAACTTGAGGTGCTATGTGTTCCAGATTCCAGGTGTGTGAAGGCCATTCCACAGGCTCCCCTGAGAACAAGGTTGAGCGGAAACTGCAGTATGTGGAGTTTAAGTCAGCTCTAAGACAGTCTTCCCAACAATCTCACAGACCCTGAGGAGAGCTTTGAAGGCATTCCTGAGAAAACCGTCTGTTCATTCTTTAAGGCACAATAGTGGCCCCACTGTCTGGTGAGTTTGTCCTGAGGTCTGCCAAGGTCCCGTGCAGGCAGGCTGGCCTTTCCCATTCTTGTGACCCACTGCAAAGGCCCACTGTGAAAGGTCGAAGCTTGCTTCTCTGAGAGAGTGAGTTCAAGGCCAACCTGAGCAACTTAGGGAGCCTGGAGTGTATGAGGCCATGGGTCCCATTCCCAGCATAATTAATTAGTTGATTAAACTTTAAACATATGAAGAAACCAGTTTTAGAAAGTCCCTTAGTCATTCATTCACCACGAATTACAAACAGTGTCTACTGCATACTGCACAGTGTTCTGGGAACGGGAGTGGGGGGTGGGGGTGGGGAGGGGTGTGTGTCTGCCATGAACACCCCAGAACCTTCACTACTCTGTATCCCACCGGAGGGGAATTTGCTGCATGTTAGGGTGGGAGGGCTTCTGGGGGTAAGCAGGATGAAGGGGGAGGGGAAGGAGGGTGTGGACAGCTGGGTTTTAAGCAGAGGGCTCAGAATGGTCCCGTAGCTGAGCCGGGTTTGGGGGGGGGTGCTTGGAATGGGGCGTGAAGTGTGTTTGAAGAAGGAGACAGGCAGTGCAAAGGCCCTGAGGTGCAATCCAGGAGTGGCACGAAGGAACAGTGCGCAAAGGGATGGGAACCAGAGTGGGCAGATCCCTTGCAGAGACACAGGAGAGACCAAAAGGGACATGGCCTGATTTATCAGTTTAGCCGGAGCCCTCTAGTGGTTCTGGAGAAATGAATGACCTGTAGGCAACCATGGCCTTAATAGAGTCTCCTGCGGAGTGTATCCAAGCAATAGTTGCTGGTGGCTTCAGCCAAGGAAGTGACGTAGGGGCGAGAAAAAGTGAGCAGGATTGGATTTTTTTCCCTCCTTATCCGTTCATTCATCCCCTAGTTTATCTAATCAGTCGATCGTTACTGAGAGATAGGAAAACCAAAACTTAATTGAATAAACTAGATTGCTCAGACTGTGGGCAAGCGTGGTGTTGAAACCACTAAAAACTCAGTAAGTGCGCCCTTACACGCGCCAAGCACAGGGCAAGCGTCAGCGATTCTGAGGGGGACTGTCCAGGCCTTCATCAGATGTGTGGAGAAACTGAGGCACTGCAGAAGACACTCAGCTGGTTCTCAGCGCATCCACGGCAGAGCGAGGGAAAGAACTCAGCGTGCAGCTCCTCTCGGCAGGCTTCCCCTAGCTTCCCTTCACAGCTGCCATGGTTTATGAGCCCCGAAGCCCCTCGGAGCCCCTCGTCCTGTGGCCCTGGGCCCCCGGAGCCAAGGCTCCTCCCAGTCGAGCCTGCAGCAGCCGATCGATCGCGTGTGCTGCCCCGATATTCCATCTCATTAGGCCTTCGTTTTCATCTCCCGGCTCCCTGGCAGCCTTCAAATTATCCCATAAAATTTATTTACTATTTCATGAATACATAAGCAGCAGGCAGGCACGAGCTTTTTATATATTTACACTGTATATATTTCACGGGAGACTTATAGCTGTCTCTGAGGCAGAGAGGGGGAGAGGAGAGGAGCGAGCAGACGGAGCCGGCAGCTGGCGGCAGAGGGAGGGAGGAAGGAAAGAAGCGTAGGGTACCCGAGTTGGAGCTCATGGTGCCCACGGCCACACCCAGCCCAAGCAGGGGCCCTGCCTGAGGCTACAGGGCAAGGAAGGGATGCTCCTCCTGGGGAAGTAGAGGCAGGACAGAGAACCTGGTCCTCGGGGAGGCAAAGTCAATGCTTAGTACACAGGTTCTGGGGTGTAAGCCTCCACCAGGCAGGCTAAGTGGCTAGTAGTGCAGCCCTCATCCTGGCTCCAGGGCAAGCCCTGGCTCCTGTTGGATCCTGAACCCTGATGCTGGTTATAGACTCAACTCCGACCCTTGTTATAGTCTGATCCCTGATCCTCATTCAGTCAAGCCCCAAACCTTCTTACAGCCTGAGTGATCCCTGTTCCCACTCACAATCCAAACGGTCGTTTTCTTCCTTTCTGTGGTATGTGTTCGTTTGTGTGTGCATGTTTGAATGTATGTGGGTGCACGTATGTGCAGGTGTCTGTGCATGTGTATGTAGGTATATATGTATATGTGGGGGTGAGGGGCTGGGATACTTCGGGTATCTTCCTCAACTGCTCTCCACCATATAGGTACTGAGGCAGGGTCTCTCACTGAATGCAGAGTGCTTCGATTCAGCTGACTAGGCTACCCAGCTTACTCCAGAGCTTCCCTGACAGTGCCCCCACTGCTGGGGTTACAGGCAGACTGCCAAATCCACTTGTCTTTATGTGGCTTTGATACAGGAGCTAGGGATCAAACTCTGGTTCTCATATTTAGGCTGCAAGCATTTCACCCACTGAGACAAGTCCCCAGATCCCCGACTCCAGCACTGCCCCCCCCCTTTTGCCAAACTCTAACTCATAATACATCCTGAGCTCGGGGCCCAGCCCCAGACTGAATCACAACATGAGCCTCCATCCCAGTTACAGACTGAGCCCTGATCCCAGTTATACACTGAGCCCTGATCCCAGTTATATAGACTGAGCCTGATCCCCAGTTACATACCGAACCCAACCCCCAGTTATATAATGAACCCAATCTCAGTTATATATTGAGCTCTGATCCTAGTTATAGAACTGAGCCCTGATCCCAGTTACATACTGAGCCCTGATCCTAGTTACATACTGAGCCCTAATCCCCATTTATATAATGAAACCAATCACAGTTGCATATTGAGCCCTGATCCCAGTCACATACTGAGCCCTGATCCTAGTTACATACTGAGCCCTGATCCCAGTTACATACTGAGCCCTGATCCTAGTTACATACTGAGCCCTAATCCCCACTTATATAATGAACCCAATCACAGTTGCATATTGAGCCCTGATCCCAGTCACATACTGAGCCCAGAGCAGAAAGCTGCTCCTAGACACAATGTCACATCCTTCCTCTTCTTTCCCTCACTTCCTCTTCCATCTCAAATGAGCTCTCTGCCCATAAGACCTGCCAAAGATTCCCTTCAACAGGGAGCCTGGAAGGGAAGTTCTTCCAGCCCACAGGACAACCCAGACTCCAACTTGGTTAAATGACAAATTTGTGTTTGATACCCACAGACCTGGGTTGCTCTCTACCTAGGCTCAACAAAGCTGCTCCCCCCCCCCACACACAGTGGGTAGCAGCCGGTGAGAGATGTAGAACTGGTCAGGGGCTGAAAATGAGGGGATGAGAGCCCAGTATTAAATAGGAATCTAATGTCATTTTGGGCTGAGTCCCCTTTGTCCTCAGAGGGACCTGTGCTGGCTAAGTCTCCTCAAGCAACCCAAGGATGGGGAATCTGAGACTTAAAAGGTTGTGTTCCTCCAGGAGCTCATTATGGAACACACATAAGAGAGGTGGCCTTGGTGTTTCAGATGTGTTCCATAACTGTTGCTGTGTGACCTGTAACCAGGCAGAGTTCCAGGATCTGCCTCCAGGATGGCGGCTCAGTTGGCGTGATCGGGAGATGGTTGGAGACTCAGATCTCAAAAGCAAACCTCAAAGAACTACAGTTCATTCTGGGTCCAGGGTGCCCCCTGGAAAGAACTGAGAACTGAGTTGGGGGATCGGCCAGTCTAAGGGATACGCTCTATCCCAGACTCCGTAGAGCACCTTCCAGCAGGGTCCGGTCCTCCCTCCTGAGAATCTGGTCTCTTGTCACCAAGAACTTAGTCCTGTCTGAGTCTCACTGATGGTCAGCTAGGAGCCTGTCTCAGCCCAAGCTGTGATCACTGAGGGATCAGTAATTCTCCATCGCCTAGACAACACCTCAGATTCCCCAACCTCACATAGGAGAGTGCTGTGTGTGTATGGACGGACCAGAAGTGGATGTCACCTGGCTTCCTCAATTTTTCTTCGCCTTGTTTCTTCTTCTTCTTCTTCTTCTTCTTCTTCTTCTTCTTCTTCTTCTTCTTCTTCTTCTTCTTCTTCTTCTTCTTCTTCTTCTTCCTCCTCCTCCTCTTCCTTCTCTTCTTCTTCTTCTTCTTCTTCTTCTTCTTCTTCTTCTTCTTCTTCTTCTTCTTCTTCTTCTTCTTCTTCTAGATTTATTTATTATATGTGAGTACACTGTAGCTGTCTTCAGACACCAGAAGAGGGCGTCAGATCTCGTTATGGATGGTTGTGAGCTACCATGCTGGGATTTGAACTCACGACCTTCGGAAGAGCAGTCAGTGGTCTCAACTGCTGAGCCATCTCTCTAGCCCCTTCACCTTGGTTGGTTTTTTTGTTTTTTTGTTTGTTTGGTTTTTTTTTTTTTGTTTTTTGGGGTTTTTTGAGACAGGGTCTCACAATGAGCTGGGAGCTCACTGATTCACCAAGGCCGAGTAAGCCCCATGCATTCTTCTGTTTCTGCTTTTTCAGTGCTAGAGTTACACATGCCACCATAACCAGGGTGCTGGAACCTGAACTCAGGTCCTTACAACTTTTCCCCAACTGCACTATCTCCCCAGCCCGGCTCTCTACAGTTCACAGTGTGTGCCCACCTTCTGAAGTGCTTCTCAGGGTGTGGAGGACTCCTGCAGGACGGAAGGCCTCCCAGGTTTCTCCCAAGGAGGGTGTTTTCTCTCTCTCTCTCTCCCTCAGACTGGATCTGAAGTGCCAGCCTGAGACACCAGCAAAGAAGTTGAGGCCAGTTCTCAAGAGCCCCTCCTCTGAGTACAGGTGAGACTAAAACATAGCTTTTAGCTCCGGGTCAATCCTGCCCTCACAAGAAGGGACGTTACCCCAATCCCAAGAGCCTGAGTTTTTATAACATCCCCTCTGCTAGCAATCATGGGCTTGTAGCAACTTGTGATAACATGTCTGTCATGAGATAAAACGGGCTGCTTGAAATTCTCCCCAGAAATCCATTTTCACAGCTCCAAACACTCCCATTAGAATACCAGTTTGGGCTGGCCTTATCTCCCCACCACCTGTAGTGGACACAGACATCTCCACTCATGTTCCATAGAAGAAGAAACAGATGGTCCAGGAGGTCCAGTTTCTTGCCTAAACTCAGACCAAGACAATGTAACAGACACAAGCTCTCCTTCCTTCTCAAGTCCCTCATCTGCTCTATGTGACTGAATTGTAGCCTCCACGAAGCAGGACTGGGTTCCTGGTCACAAGCTTCGGTGCCGTCCTTAAGTCCCCTGGTGGCCTTTGTGTCCACCCTTGTCCTGAAGCAGAGGGAGAGCATCACATCAGACCCTTCAGGCTGCCACCTGGGGGTGCCCACATTGAAGCTGTTATTGTTGAACCCCAGAGCTATTCACAATAGAGAGAAGGGAGAAAGGAAGACATAGGGAGGAGGGAAAGAAGGAGAGCAGGAGGGGCCATGGCAGAGATGGGGGTGGCTTTGGAAGACTGGATCCCTCTCTTCACTCTGCTGGGCTAATGATCAATAGATGTCCAAAGAAAGTCTTGGACAGACAGAGGACCAGCTTGCCATGGCTCCAAGTCTTTTGGGTCAGTTGGATTGGAAAGTTGGCTCTTGGCTAAGAGAGATTCCTGGGGTCCTCTTACCAAGCCATCCCTGACCCAACACCGTGTCCACCCCAAAGATGGAAAGCTCTCCTGTAGTTTATAGCAGATGTTTATTGGTCCCTAGGGAAAAGCAAACCCAGAGGCCAGTGGTCCAGGGCTGCCCTTGAGCCAGTGAGAGTCATGGACAAAGGCTGATGTTCAGTCTCCTGAGTTTTTGAGGGTTCCCACGGAAGGCACATGAAACAAGGAGAGGTGTGTGAGAGGGTAGGCTACTGTGTTTGATTTTCTCACTATTCTTATCTGTCTAAAGGATCAAAGAGAACTCACATAACTGTGTACTGGCCATTTTGGCTAGTTTTCTAAGTTTCTTCTTCTGTGCTGAGAACTGCTCTGTTTCTGGCTTCAATGCAGTGATATTTCAAACTGGTCGTGTTTTCATAGGTGACCTTCCTTTGGGGGCTCACGGTCTAGGACAGAAAAGTGATCTCTTCAAAGCTCTCAAGCTGTCTAAAGTCCATTTATCCATCCATTCATCCACCCACCCATCCATCCATCCACACATCCATCCATCTACCCATCTATCTACTATCCATCCATCGATCCATCCATCTATCCACTCATCCACCCACCCATCTATTCATCATCCATCCACCCACCCACCCATGCATCCACCCATCTATCATCCATCTATCCATCCATCCACCACCCACCCATGCATCCATCCACTCATCCATCCATCTATCATCCATCCATCCATCTATCCACTTATCCACCCACCCATCTATCCATCATCCATCCATTCATCCACCCAACCACCCACCCACCCATCCATCCACCCTTCTATCATCTATTTATCTGTCTATCTATCTATCTATCTACCATTCATCCAAACATTTACTCATCTACTCCATTTATCCTTCCCATCCACCCATCCACCCAGCATCCACTTATCTTCTATTTAACTATCCATCCATTTATCCTTCTTCCCATCTACCAATAACCCATGTGTCCACTCATTTCCATCCATTCACCCATCCATCCGCATGAACTCCTCAGTGTAACACTGCTATATATCAGGCTCTCTGGTCATTGGGACCCAGTGCAGACTGCAAATCTGATCTTTGCCCCAGAGGCTGGCAAAGATAGGCTGACATTCCCATAGGCTAGCATTCCTATAGACTGACAGTTCCATAGGTTGTCATTCCAATAGGCTGACAGTCCCATAGACTGGCATTCCTATAGGCTGACAGTCCCATAGACTGGCATTCCTATAGGCTAACATTCCCATAGGTCAGCATTCCCATAGACTGACATTCCCATAGGTCAGCATTCCCATAGACTGACATTCCCACAGGCTGACATTTCCATGGGCTGACATTTCCATAGGCTGACATTCCCATAGGCTGATATTCCCACAGGATGGCATTCCCATAGGCTGGCATTCCCATAGAATGGCATTCCCATAGGCTGGCATTCGAGTGGAGGAAGACAGATCACAGGCAATCCAACAAAGGCCAACATCATTTCAGCTAACACTGATGTGATGCTGAGGGAGAGACATGGTGATTGATACACTAGAGAGAGATGGCTGGCTGAGACCTCACCCTGCTCTCTGAGGGAGTGACACACAATGAGACCTGCATGGCAAGCCGGAGGCTCTTCCTCACAGGCCATTGCAACACGTTTCAAAATGGCGCATCAGTGCCCTGGTAAATCTGCAGAGTGTCATTTAACAGTTGGGAAGAGGACGAGGAGATGACATGGGAGTTAATAAATTTGCTACACATAAATATGAGGATCAAAGTTCTGAACCCACGTAAGCGCTAGGTAGGTGGGGTGGGTTGCCTGTAATTCCAGCCTCAGACAGCAGACTCAGGGATCCCCAGAGCAAGTTGGCCAGCAAGACTAGCCATTTTGCTGGGCAGTGTGCCTCACACCTTTAATCCTAGCACTCGGGAGGCAGAGGCAGGCAGATCTCTGATTTGAGGCTAGCCTGGTCTACAAAGCGAGTTCCAGGACAGCTGTGGCTACATAGCGAGACCAGATCTTGAAAATAAACAAACTAAAAGACACTGGCAAGCTCAGGTTTGCTTCAGTGAACAAGATGGAGGAGCGATGGAGGAGACTTCCTAACATCAGCCTCAGGCCTCCACATGTGTGCGCACGCGCGCGCGCGCACACACACACACATGTTACATGCGTGTGCATGCACATACCCCCCACAGTCTGTTCCCACACACATGCAAACACGCATACACAGGCATGCCCATCACACATAAGCGAAAAATGGAAAAACAAAAACAAAAACTAAATCCTGGGGACATTCACAGCCAGACCCGAGTCTGTAAACTGGGGTGATCTTTCTGGTTAACAAGGATGGCCTTTGATACCATCAGAAACCAGGAATTGACTGTCACGAATGACAATGACTGTGGCCTCTTTTATTTGAGGGTGGGAAACAGTGCAGTGGGAAGCCCGTGGAGCCATCCCTCCCTCTACCCTCTGCAGCTGTCCCTGGAGACCCTTCTGTGTGAAGCTACAGGCGACCACGAGACCCTGAGAGATCAGAGCTGTAATTCTGCTGTGTGACCTTGGGCAAGGAACTCTGCCTCTCTGAGCCCCAAGTGCTTCACCTGAAATGAAAACTTCCTTCTACCATGAACTCTCAAACTTGTTATCCTCCTCCTCGACATTTTTTGTTTCCTTGATTGTTTATGGGAGGAGGTGGTTCTTTGAAACAGGATCTCGTGGCTGAAGAGATGGCTCATCGGTTAAGAACACTGACTGCTCTTCCAGAGGTCCTGAGTTCAAATCCCAGCAACCACATGGTGGCTCACAACCATCTGTAATGAGATCTGACGCCCTCTTCTGGTATCTGAAGACAGCTACAGAGTACTCATTTATAATAAATAAATCTTAAAAAGAAAAGAAAAAAAAGGAATCTTGTGTAGCCTACACTGACCTTGAACTGTGTAGCATGTAGCCAAGAATGACCCTTGAACTTCCAATCCTCCTGCCTCTACCATTTGAATATTGGGACTACAGGCAATAACCCCCAAACCCAGTTTATATGATGTTGGTGATGGAACCAAGGACTTCATGTTTGCCTAAAGCACACTCTACACACCCAGCCATGACCTCACACCTGACTCGTATTGTAATGCTTCTAAAATCAAGGGGGGATTCGCAATCATCATGTTCATATCTCTAGGTCTTCACATGTCCAACATGCACACACATCTCCCGACAGCCTGCTCTGTGGGGGATGGAGGGGAATCTATAGGTGTCTCTGGCGATACTTTGTGGGCCACCCTCAGCATGGGCAGAGAACACCTGACTCGCATGTTCAATGGCATTTGCTATTAAATCAAGGGAGGAAGGGAAATCAAGTGGATGGAGTTTTTCATCTTAGGAAATGCATTAGCCATAGACTGCTCACCGTCCCCCCAGTCACTCCCTAAAAATGTTTGTAAAGTGCCCATCGCATACCCAGTGTGTGGCAAACACCGGTGGATTCTTACTCACTCCTGTGGGAGCCTCCAGAGCCGTGCAGGTTGTGACAACAGATGCTAGACTTTGAGGTCCATCTGTAATTGGATGTGATCCCCATAGGGGGTGTGTAGAAGAGGCAGTCCAGGATGCAGGCCGGCTCTGGTGGAGAGAGAAAAAATGCGTATTTTTTTTCCCTTTGGTCCCCACACCTTCTAGCTCAGAGAGGTATCAATCAAGAGGTCTGTATCAAATGATTATTTTGGGGGAGACAAAATCCACGTGTGGGAGACATAACGTGACTTGAGCCTGCTTGACATGGTCCCATCCTCACAGCCAGCCAGTCCACACTGGGTGTCTTTCAGACAGACCCGTGATGTGTGAGTTCAAGCCACAAAACCAAACATCTGTACGGTGGAGCTCTGTGTGGGTGAGGAGGGGGGCAGGTAGGGAGGTGGGGGCAGAGGAAGGGCTGGATGTAGCCATCAGGAACTTGGGGTGGAGAAGCAGAGAGGACTGGGTTGGGTAGGAAAGGAGGCAGACAGGCCTTGTCTTATAAGCCTCCAGCCATCTTGGCAGGCATCTTGCACACACACTGCCTGAGAGCTCACATTCTTTCACCAACAGTGACTGTTGCTGCAAGGACTTTTTCACTTTTTGTTTTCCAGAGGAGGGAAGTGAGACTTAGGCAAGTGTGGAGGGGGCAGGGGAGGGGAGGGGAGGGGAGGAGAGGAGAGGGGAGGGGAGGGGAGGGGAGGAGAGGAGAGGAGAGGAGAGGAGAGGAGAGGAGAGGAGAGGAGAGGAGAGGAGAGGAGAGGAGAGGAGAGGAAAGAAGAAGAACGTGGGATAGGGGTCTCTGGTCCCTAGTCACCGCCCTCACGTTGCCACCCTCTACCTGCCCGAACCCTCTCCAAACCCACACACCCACTGTCATCCATGCCAGCTGTTTCTCTCGGTCCAGTTCGTCCCCAGTCCCCCACCCTGGACTCCCCAGAGCAGGACTAACCTTCTCCACGGCCATCTATCTGTCTTCGACCTGTCTAGATCGTATCCGTTGTAATTACCACTGATGGCCCTGACCTGTCTGACACCCCTGCCAGCACCACCCAGCACCCCTCTCCACCATCCAGACTGTAAGAGCCCGCTTCCCCATCACTCCAGCTCACATCCAAGACAGAAGGGTCACCGAGGGAAGAGGATGCACTCACAGATCCGCTCCTTAATCTGGTGGCAGGGGCAGTGCTGTGTTGGAGCGCAACGGTAGGCCCACATGGCTTAGATCTGGGTAGCAGTGGGGCCTGATGGATGAGTCAGGCATCCACACGTGCACTGCTGTTTGCCCACTGTCGATACTCCTCAGAGTGGCTCCATCCATACTGGGTGATATATAGGTCCATCAAGGTGTCACTGGAGTGGATCTCAAGCTCCACTTTTTCCTCCTGCTGTCACCGATGTGTCTGTGCTGAAGAGGAGGGAGGACAGTGTGGTTCAGCCAAACAGCTTCCCCAAGCCTTCTGAACCCCAGGGCTGGGGACCAGAAACACGGCTGACTGCAGCAGTTACAGAAGACACTGTCTCCAGGGTTCTTGTTTTGCCTGGGTCACTGGGCCATGACTCACAGAGGTCAACTCAAGAAACAAGTCATGCCTGGAGGTGCAAGCCTATCACCCCTTGCTGCTCTGGAGGCCAGGGTTTGAGGACCATAAGTTCAAGACCTGTGCGGGCCACACAGGCCCTTTCTCAAAATAGGAAATAATAAGAGCTGTCACACGGTGGTGGAATACTTGCCTGGCATGTGAGAGACTTAGCACCACAGGAAAAAAAGAAAAGACAAAGAGGGGAGGAAACCCCTTATCTGCAGCATGTCAGGCACCATGTTGTAGATGGGAGTCCGCCCCCATGGCCTCTGGCAGTCTGGTTGGGAAGTGTCCACAGAAAAAGACAGAACTAAGCAAGTGGCCTTCCTATGCCACCGTTTCTTAAGAGTTGGCATAAACTGATCCTGGAGTGGTCAGGGACAGGTGATACTGAATGCTGCCTGGGTGTGGTCCCCTGGGTACCAGTTTCAGCTCTGCCTTGAGCAGGCAGTCCTAGAGACCCCCAAAGGCTCCTGGTTATTTCAGTTATGTGATGCAATATATTAAAGGCAGGAGAGCCCGGGGTTCCTTGTCTGTCTTCTAGAATGACTGGGGCTGAGACTCAAGGCCAGCAGTGACTTGGGGGGATTTGAAGTGGGTACCAGGATGCTTTGCTGCAGCTGCACCAACCCATCCTGAGTCAGATCAAATCTTTAGAGATGTCAGGGCTAGAAACCAGGCTTACACTGGCTGCTCCCAGACCTAGCAAAGCCCTGAACCCACCCGGGGACCATGTGAGATTTTGTGTCTTGAATCCCACCCTGTCTGCTCAGTCATGTGGGTCACCTTGGATGGAGTTTAGAGAGCTGGGAAGAGAAGAGGGAGTTCAGGGGGTACAGCAGGATCCACCGCAGTGAGTAGAGACCCTCGTTGGGTGGGAGTGAGTTCATCGGACCTGATCTCACCTCCTCACTCATTGGCCAGGTATGGCTCTGAGAAGCAGGGGCCCTCAGTTCCCAACACTTTGCCTAGCCACTGGCCTGGTGTGAGCCGGAGGAGACCGTGGCCTCAGAAATAGCGACCGTGAATGACACAGAAGTTCGTAGACGAAACCAGAGGAGCAAGGCATAGAGTATCAATCCATGCTCTGGAGAGAGACAGACCTAGGCTTAGGTAGTCAGTGAATTCTGCTCGCCCAGCCAGTCAAGATGGGTCCAGGGTGCTTTCTCCTCCAAGGCTTGTCCCAGGCCAGCATTCCAGGAGGGGTGGAGAGAGGCATGTGGCTCAGGCCAGGCTGCCTGGTGGGATCTGCAGGTGACTTAAAGCACTGATTCTCCAAAGACCATTGTACCCTCAGTGGTTGCTTGGCAGTGCCCGCAGGCATTCTGATTGTCATGACTTGAGCAGGACCTGTCCTTGGAGGTGAGTGTTATCAAGGCCACACCCCCCACAGTGCACAAGGCATTCATTCCCACTATGGATGCTGATTGTGCCACCACCTAGAAGCTGTGGACCACAGCCCTTCTGGAGCCAGGTATGAATTGGGTGAGTATCTGAATTTTTTTTAAATTATGGATTCCCCCAGCTTGGGCTGTAACCCAGACTGGGTTAGGACCGGCTGGCCTCTGGGCACTAGCCCGACGGAGCCATCTGCTACCCAAATCCGACGTTCTGGTCTGTTCTTCAGGTTTTGTGTTAGTCATGCCTGCCTGGACCACCCTTCCTCCCCACCCCAGTCCTCCTCTCCACCTGAGACCTTCACCCAGCGCTTGCTCCATGCCATGCTCAATGGCACACAATACCTTCCTGGGTTTTCTCATTCGATCAACACGGAGGCTGCCCCTAAGTGATCACTATCCCCATTTAGAAGAGAAGACAGACATGAAAGGGTTCAGTGGCTGCTTCTGGGGCCGGAATCACAGTAAAGTTTGCACAACGTTAAGTCTGCCTATCCAAAGGAAGACTTTCTGTATTCTAAAATCTTTACAAATCCTTCCTTTATGGTCCTACTTTAACCTCAAAGATCAATGGCTTCCTAGCGCTGTTCCTCATGTTATGGTGAACCCCCCCCCCCAGGTTGAGAGTCACTGCTTTAGAGGTCAGATGAGGATGTCGGATGTCCTGGGACTGGAGTCACAGATGATTGTGAGCTGCCAGGTGGGTGCTGGGAACCTTAACCAGGTCCTCTGTAAGAGTAGTCAGTGCTCTGAACCACTGAGCCATCTCTCCAGACCTGCTACCCAGTTTTGGTATCTGGAAAATTCTGGCTTCATAGAATGGTTTAGAGAGTATCCCTCTCATTTTGGTTTTATGGAACAGATTGTGGGAAGCTGGTGTTGGCTTTTCTTTAAAGGTTTGGTAGAACTTTGGTAGCAAGTCTATCTGTTTTTGGACTGTTTTTGATTAGGAGTCATTTGGTTATTGCTTCAAGCTCACTGATCATTCCCGGTTTTGGGTTCAATTTTAGTAGGTCACATGTGTCTAGGAGTTTATTCATTTCTTCTGGATTAACTAGATTTTGGGGATATAAACTTTTCAAAGTAGTCTTTAATTATTCTCTGGATTTCATTAGTACCTAGGATAACCTCTCTCTTTTCCATCCCTAATTTTATTAATCTCTCCCTTATGGTTAGTTTGACTAGGAATTTGTCAATCTTACTCATTTTTCTAAAAAACCTAACTCTTTTTTGAATATATTATTGAGTTCCCATTTCAATAACTTTTATTTATCATTTCTTACTGTTTAGTCCTTCTGGGTCTGGCTTGTTCTTGTTCTCCTAAGCCTTGAGGTACATCATTAGGTTATTTATTTAGGATCTTCTTAGAAACACCCTAATGGTATTCAGAGGCTTTTGCTTTCATTTGTTTCTTGATTTCTTCCATGGCCATGGGTCGGTTACTCAAGAGAGCCTTATTCAGTCTCTGTGGTCTCATTGGTTTATTTCATTTATTTATTTTATGTATATGAGTACACTGTTGCTGTCTTCAGACACACCAGAAGAGGGCAATGGATTCCTTTACAGATAGCTGTGAGCTACCATGTGGTTGCTGGGAATTGAACTCAGGACCTCCGGAAGAACAGTCAGTGTTCTTAATTGCTGAGCCATCTCTCTAGCCCCGTTTTGTTTTGTTTTGTTTTGTTTCTATTGAATTTTCCCTGTTTGTTTTCTTCTACTATGATTTGATAAGCTTGAAGAGATTATTTTTATTGTTTCCTATTTGGCACGACTTAATGTTATGGTCTAGAATATAGTCGACTTTCGAGAAGATTCCATGGGCTGCTGAGAAGAATTTTGTTGCTGTTGGATGGAATGTTCTGTTCGTATCTAGAAAAATGGCTTGATCTATGCTGTAGTTTAACGCTGAGACTTCTTTGCTGTTTTTAGTTTGTATGCCTGATCTAGAGATGAACGTGGGGTATTGAAATCACCCACTGGGAACATATCAGGTCCTGTGCGATCTTTTATACCCTTTACTGTTCGTTGTATGACATTGAGAGCACTGGTGTTTGGCACATTGATGTGTAGGCCTATTATATATTCTCTATGGATATATGTCTCTGTCCTTATCTCTTCTGACTAATTGGGTTGAAATCATCTGTACCTGTCATCTGAACAGGAGACCTACTCGTTCTCAGCTTCCGTTGGCCTGAAGGATCAACTTCTGGCCTTTGACGCCCAGTCTGTGGTTGCCCTTGCAGTGAGGTGTGTTTCCTGGAGACTGCGTCAAACTGGGTCTGTTTTTGCCAACCCAGTCAACCAGTCCATGTCTCTTTATTGGTGAATTGAGACCGTTTGCATTTAGGATTACTCTTGAGAGCTGTTTACTCTTCCCACTTTTTATCAGTTGCGTTTCTGTCTGGAGATGTTTGTCTTTCCAGTTCACTTAGCATCGGGGCTCTCCTGCTTTTCTGCACCCGCCCTGACAGATTCCCCCTAAGTTCTCCTCTACTCATCCCTCCCTTGAGACTCATGCTTTCCTGGCCTTCCCTGATGGAAACTTTCTTTCTTTCTTTCTTTCTTTCTTTCTTTCTTTCTTTCTTTCTTTCTTTCTTTCTTTTTAATGATTTATTTATTATATGTAAGTATACTGTAGTTTCCCATGTGGTTGCTGGGATTTGAACTCAGGACCTTCGGAAGAGCAGTCAGTGCTCTTAACCGCTGAGCCGTCTCTCCAGTCCCCAAGATGGAGACTTTCTTATTCCACTGTGTATAATATTTCTTTAAGAATCTTCTGCTTGTGTTGTCTTGGTGACAAGGAACTGCCTCAGTCTGCCTTGAAATGTCCATACCTTCCCACCAATTTTAAAAGATGCTTTGTCTCAGTTGGAAGTTATTTACTTTCAGAGGCTTGAAATATACCACCTCATGCACTTGTGAGTGTGAGGGTTGCTCGCAGGTGGGCTCATACAACTTCTTTAGTGCCTTTAGCCTAAACATGTTATGGTGCTTAAGAATCAGGTGAGTGGGGCTGGAGAGATGGCTCAGTGGTTAAGAGCACTGACTGTTCTTCCAGAGGTCCTGAGTTCAATTCCCAGCACCCACATGGTGGCTCACAACATCTGTAATGGGATCCGATGCTCTCTTCTGGTGTGTCTAAAGAGAGTATATATACATAAAATAAATAAATAAATCTTTAAAAAAAAAGGAAAAGAAGAAACCAACCAAACAAAAACAAAAAACCTATCAGGTGAGTTTATATTTAACTAAGACCTTGTTTGTGTATTCCCACTGTCTAGCATCTTTTCATATCTGCTTGTGGGGTACCTTCTCACCACAAGAACTGGCCTGCAGATAGAGAAACTGAGACTCGGGAAGCTAAGTCCCAGTGACCACGTGGCTGGTAGATGGGCGAGCCCAAGCACAGATGTAGAGCCTCCTTGCATGGGGACCATGGCTTCCGGGTGGTCAAGACATCATGCAGGGAGTCTGGCCACTCCACTGGCCACCTGGTCATTGCCACCCAGAAGGTATTTCCACAGATCAGAGAATCTATTTCAGAGAATATTCCAGACAGATCTGACGTTGTCTAGCTATCCATGGATTATATGATGATAAAGAGTTGGGGGTGTGGTGCAAAACCATTCCCACATGGGCAACTATGCAGCTGGAGGCCATCCTTTCTCCACAGACAATCCAGGTAAGCCACGACACCACCTCAGAGGAGTGTGGCCCAGTGATGACTGCCCTCACCCACTCATTCATCCGCCCATTCATAATTTCCCCATTCACAATTCCCCCAATCTTTTAGCTCAAAGCACATCGATTGATCAGCTACCACACACCAATGACGGACACCCAGTAGGGAGAGAGACATTGTGGAAGCAGTTGGAGAGCGGCCCTGCCCTCAGGAGGGGCCGGCCTGTTGGGGGATAAATATGAGATACGCTGTGTCCTATCTGCTAGGAGTTACAATATGAAGAAAAAGTCACACACAAGTAATAAGCTTGGCAGTGGCGATGTTTATGTGACCTGGTGGCCGAGCATTAAATTGGCTCTTTGCCAATTAATGGCGGCCTACACACACCGAGAGTCCAATGGGAGGAGGTATCTGAAGATGGGTATCCAGGCTGGGGGTGGACAGGGGATGTCTCTGAGTGGAGTAGGTCAGGAAGGCTGCAGGAAGAAGCTTGATAGCTTTTGGGCTGTTCACCTGCTAGAGATGGGAGTCTCGGGTGTTGGGGAAGGTTGGGGACGGTAGCTACTGATCTAGGATGGCACCACAAGAACTGCTTGGCAGCTGTGGGGGTGGAGGGGCGGACAGGACCACTGAGGGGCTCTTGTGTTGTTCAGGACTAAGAACAGAAAGCCTGGATGCAGGGGAGCCAGGGCACTGGGGAGAAAGCGGAGACTGGACTCCCTGGACAAGTGACCATCTTGGGTCTCTTCACAGCCACTGTCCTCATGCCTTTCCTTCATGGCGATGGTAATGACACCTAGTTCTAGATGCACTGCTGGGGCTCCCCCACCTCTAAAGAGATGAACCCTGGGGAACTGTGTCCGTTCAGAATTTGGTCAGCGGCTGACACCAAGTGACGGCAGGGCTGTGGCGGCCACTGTCTGTGCACCAATTAGTGTGTGCATCTCTGCTGTGCAGCCTCCTCTATCTAGTCTACACTGGCCTCTCCGCATGCACCCAAGGGTGACAGGGCTCAGGGCATGTGGCTGGGTCCCAGCTCTTCCACTTATAAGCTGGGTGGCCTTGAGTAAGTGATGTGCATCAATAGTCTCGCTGAGATGAACCTCAGTGAGTCAAGCACCTTCCTCTTGTCTAGGTTGAACCCCCCAACCAAGAACCTGCAAATATGTCATCTGACACACAGTGAACTTTGCAGATGTGACCAGGTTTCAAGGGGGGGGTGATCTTAATTTATATAAAAGGATCCACTGTCACCAGAGGTCCTCATAGGAGGAAGGAGGGAAGTAGGGTAGAATCCCAGAAATTGGAGGCTGAGGCAGGAGGATTGTGAGTTTGGGGGCAGACTGGACTACACATTGAGACTCTGCTTCGAAAACAGAAGGAAAAAGAGAGGAGAGGAAAGCAGAGAAGAAAAGGGAGGGGAAGAGAAGGAAGGGGGAGTGGGAAGAGGAGAGAGAGGAGGGGAAGAAGAAGAAGGCAGGGAGGAGGGAGAAAAGGAGGAGAGAGAGGAGGAGAAGGAGAGGAAGAGAAGGAGGAGGGAAAAGAGAGGGAGGGGGAGAAAAGGAGAGGGAGAGGAAGAGAGGGAGGAGGGAGAGAAGAGGGAGAAGAAAGGGAGGAGGGAGAGGAGAGGGAGAAGGGAGAAGAGGAGAAGGAGAGGAGGAGAGGGAGGAGGGAGAAAAGAAGAGGAAGGGGGGGGGGAGAAAAGGAGGGGGAGGAGGGAGAAGAGGAGAGAGAGGAGGATCAGGACCAGAACAGGTGGTACACCAACGGAAGCAAAGATATCAGAAGATGTTGTACTGCTGACCCTGAGTAGAGAGGAGGAAACTACAAGCCAAGGGATGTGGAAAAGATGGGGAAATGGATTCCCCAGGGAGCCAGCTGACACCTTGACTCCAGGGCCTCTGACCTCCACAACTGGGAGGGAACGCAAGTGCATTCTGTGAGTCACAAGTTCATGGCCACTCAGGACAAAGCAAGGGGTATCTCGTGCAGCCTGGAGGACTTGGTCCACTGCTGGTCCTCACACTGGGAAGACAAGGAAGGGCCCAGAATCTTTGGAGAGAGACCACCTTAATGAGTTCTCCATCCCTGCCCAGGTCCTGCACCCCAGGCTAGAGGCTGCATACCTGTCCTTTGGTGTAATCTTTATAAAATGTAGTTATCCCCATCCCATAGATGCAGAAACCAAGACACGAAGTTTAAGCCAGCTGCTGGACAGTGACAGAGCTGGGATTTCCAGCCCTCACACCTGCCCTGCCATCCCTTCTGGCAGCATAAGCCCCTTCTCCCTCCCGTGTTTGTTTCTTTCTTTCCATGGTCTATGCTTGTGTGTGTGTGTGGGGGGGGCGGTTTCCATACATTTCCTTGGCTGCCAGCCTCCCACCCCTGCTTTCTCCACAACCTCCAACAAAAGACTCTTTCTCTCCTCGCGAGGCATGTCACGAGGCGCCAACAAGCTGGCGTTGTTTGAGAGGGACTTTATTTCCATTTGGCTTTCCCTCAGCTCTGCAGCCAAGAAAATAGAAATTGCAAAAATTTAGACAAGCTCTCCGACTGAAGATTTCTGATCCCGAGAATTCTGCTTCCCCGCCCCCCTACTCCCCAGCCGGGAACAAGTTGGTACTGGCGACTGGCAGCACGCCTGGCGTCCCTTCCGTCCAGCTCCAGGCCCCATCTGCTGGGCGGCCTCTTGTCTCCCATCCTTTTGCCTAAAATGAACAGTAGGATCTTGCGTACAGAAGACTGGCTTTTCCTTTTAACCCCATCTCACACTCAAAGCACCCCAAATTTCTTTAGAGGAACCGTGGCTCGCTGCTTCTAGATTACATGCCATTGGTGGGGCTCGATCTGCTCCCAGATCCTGGAACAGGAAGTGACACTGGGTACTCATTCTCTCACTGCCCCGCCCCTATAGTAGGTTCAGCCAATCAGAGCTGAAGACCAAGGACACCTGGTGCTTTTGCTCACTTTACCGGGTTAAGGCTGTTCTTGCTTTGGTTAATGCCACCTGGATGTGGAGGTGGGGATGGAGTGGGGTGTGGAGATGGTGTGGGGAGATGGGGAATGGGGGATACAGCTCCTCCAATGAATGAGAAGACAGCCCGTAGGAAGGGGGCGTGGAGAAGCCGGCACCGGAAAGCACCCTGCTTTAGAGCCTGTATTCAGCTGTGCCTGAAGTTCCAGGTAAGACTATGAACTTTTCAGCTAACGAGGAAATAGATTGTTTTTGCTCAAGCTGGGAGTGTCTAGTACACTTGGCTGTCACCTGAAAGCAGAGCTTGTGACCCAGACGGAAGCAGGGGACTTACCTGTCAGCTAACGGCTTGTTGCCCGGCTTATGGCTACACTGATGGATAATATCTGGAACCTGCTGTGGAACGCAGAGGTTTCCAGAACTGTCTGTGGACATTCACACAGCACAACGCTGCTCCCCGGCTGGTACCCTACCCTGCTTGAAGAGTTAAGCCTGGGGATGACATTGCATCTCACCCAGTGATGCCACAGCAGGCATCACTAATCGATCACTCCCAAAGTCTGGCCAAGCTAAAGCATCTGCAGGGTGGTCTGCGCAGATGTGGCCAATACAGTTGGATCAGGAAAGACTAAGGAGCTCCGTGCTAACTATAGCTACTTCCTGTATGTGAACCTGCCATCCCATTTATTGAGCACCTTCTGTATGCTAGGCACTGGTGTGAACAGGACACAATAGCAAGCCACCTGAACATAACAACACAGGATGTGCTTGGGAGCCTCCGAGAACTTGGAGCAGAAATGGGAAATGGGAGGAACATGCAAGTCAAGCCGAGGTAGCATTCATCCGTGCACACATCAGGGGTTTTCTGGGCACTCACTAGGTCTGCATGCTGGGAGTATTACTATACTGGATGTGATATCTCTCTTCACAGAGGCCACAATGTCATAGGGAAAGAGACACCAAGCATGTGTTCAGGTAAGCATCGGACATACAGATGGAGAGGGTGTTTGGTGGGAGCTGAGAGGAGGTGGAGACAGGAACGTCTGGTCATCTCTTCCACCGCAGCAGGAACACTTCTTACAAATATCTTCTCTCCAATGGCTAGATCCTTCAAGCAGATTGTGTGTGTAGGCATGCGTGTACGTGTGTGTGTGTGTGTGTGTGTGTGCATGTGTACGCCTGTTCATGTGTCTGGAGGTCAGAGAACAACTTTGTGGAGTCAGTTCTCTCCTGCTGGCTTACATGGTTTCTGGGGATTGAACTCAGGTCATTAGGTATGTGTGACAAGCATACCATATACTGAACCATCACACTGTCCACATATGTGTGTCTTTGTACACATAGCATGTATATGTATGTGTACATATTAATAACATATATATGTGTGTATGTTATTTTGAGATAGGGTTTTTCTGTGTAGCCCTGGCTATCTTAGAACTCTCTCTGTAGACCAATCTTGAACTCACAGAGATATGTCATCGTTTGCCTTCCAAGTGCTGGGATTAAAGGGTATGCACTGCTATACCCAGCTTCATCCTTATTTTCTGAGGCATGGCCTCTCACTGGAATCTGAGGCTCACTGATTATGCAAGGCTGACGGGCCAGTGGGCTCCAGGATCCTCCTGTCTCTGCTACCCTAGGGCTGAGGTTGCAAGCACACACCACCATATTTGGCCTTTCACAGGGGAGTGGGGGTTTGAACTTGAGTCCTCAAAGTTGCACGACAAACACTTTTTGAGTCATCTCCTTGACGGGCTAAGCAGATCTCTCTCTCTCTCTCTCTCTCTCTCTCTCTCTCTCTCTCTGCAAAATAATTCTTGAAGGAACACTCTTTGAACTTTCATTTAGTGTGTATGTTTGGTTACCGACATGTATGTCTGTGCACCACTTGTGTGCAGATACCCATGGAGACCAGAAGGGGGTGCTAGATGCCATAGAACTGAAGTCATAGATGGTTGTGAGCCACTATGAGAGTGACAGGAATGGGGCTCACGTCCTCTTACTCGCTGAGCCATCTCTTCAGCCCTAGTCAGGTCATTTTAATCCTGGTGGGCGTATGTTTTGTCTCATGTAGCTACTAGCCGGACTATCCCATTAAGACTCCCAATTCAGTCTTCCTATTTAGTTAGCTCTTCTTCCTGTGTTCATTAAACATTCATTGAGCGCCTCCTGTGTGCCTGAGGATGGCTGTATTATTTGCTCTCATCCCAAGTGTCTTAAACTGTGGTGACTGAAGGAGAGGCCCCCAACCCACGTGAACAGATTATTGCGTATCTTGAGAAGTCCCAGGTCATTTGCAGAGTTCATGGGTTCAAAACATGCAGTGGGTAGGCAGGAGCCATGTGCAAGAGAAAAGTGGAGTGAGGTAATAGGGCAGAGTGGGGACTGCTGTAAACCTCAGGGTTTGCTGAAAAATGGGGAGTACTCTTCATGCCCAGCACATGGCTGTCATGAGAAATGGGGGGCAGGCAGAAGGAAGGCTACCTATTGTTTAAAAATAGAACCCAGAGATTAAATATTAATATTTCTGTGGTGTCTCTCGGTTTCTAAAGGCCAGCAAATAAATCACATTTTAAAAAAAAGTAAAAAAGGCTAGAGAAGGGGGACTTAACTGATTACACACAAGCAGAGGCATCTCACATTTCTTTATTTTTTTTATTAATTAATTAATTTATGTTTCACTGTACAGCCCTGGTTGGCTTGAAACCGTGTCAGGCAGCCTGGCCTCAAATCTGCAGTAACACTCCTCCTGCCTCTGCCTCTTGAGGCCCATTGCCTGGCCACTTCTTGTTTGACAAATGGGGAAACTGAGGCTGCCGCGCAGCACCAAGCTTGGCTTACTGTTTCCTGAGTAAGTCAAGGCCAAGGTTTCTCCCTTCAGGGTCCCGCATCATGTTGCTGGGATTCTCAAGCCTGGGCCTTGCCCTGCTGGGGAACTGGAGAATGCCAGGCGAGGCTGAGGCCTCAGTAGGTGCAGAGGCCTCAGCTCTGGCGCTTTTGAAGACTGGGAAGTGATGATGGGGTCCTCGTTCCCTCGCTCCCTGGCTGTGCCTCTGTCTCTCCGGGACCCTCTCTCTTTTCTGTCTTCTTTCTTCTCCCCTCCCATTCTGTTTCCTCTTCCTTCTCTTTCTCCCTCTTCCTTTTCTCTCTCCTCTCTTTGCCCTCTCTTCTCCCCACTTTCCCTTCCTCTCGCAGTCTCTCCCATCTCTCCCGTCTCTTCCTCCTCTCGCACCCCTGAGTCCCCCAGGGCCTCCCCTCTCCTGCCCTCCTCGTCCCTGAGGCCACCGTGGAAAGGTTACTGTAAACGGGAATGAAGCCGAGGGCAAAAGTAATCAACCCGGGCGACCTCACTGGGCTCCGCCACCGGCACCAGGACCCACGCCCCTCCCCCCGCCTGCCCGCCCCTCCCCCAGGCCCCCTTGCTGACAAAAGGCCTATCTTCTCTCTGCCTAAATGATTTAAATTCTAATCAAACATCATTTATAGTACATCTCGAAGCCGTCTCCTGGGAGCTGCTCCCACATGAGTCGTTGCCATGGCAACCGGGGGGTCTTGTTTCAGAAATGTCAGATTGTGTTATTGTCTTCACACTCCTCTGATAACCTGGTCTCTCTCTCTCTCTCTCTCTCTCTCTCTCTCTCTCTCTCTCTCTCTCTCTCTCTCTCTCTCCATATCCAACATGGCATTTCCCCCTCTCTCCTCTCCATGCAATGGTGAGAACCTCCCCAGACCCCCAGTCTAGCCTGCAGACACCCAGAGGAGAGTGGCCAGCCGCGCCATCCTTACCTCTCCCCAGGCCCAGGGCTCCCCACTCCAGGAGGAGGTCTCCCCCCCATCTTCCCGACACACACACACACACACACACACACACACACACACACACACACACACGCACTCGCGCTCCCCTCCAGGGGCCAGAGTGTTCCGTGTCATTTTATTTTACTAGATAGGAAAATGAGACATAGATTTTTCTGGGCGATGTGGTGTGAAGTTCTAATCTGCCCCTTTCAGATTTCTTTCCCTTTGTGGGGAGGGAAGGGTGCTGGGGGGGGGGAAGGAAGCCCCTAAAGGAGGCAGAGCGGGGGCAGGTGCGGGGTGGGGTGGGGGTGGGTGTCATCTGTGCATATGTGGGGTGCATATACATGTGGGCACGTGGGCACGTATGTACCTGTGTGTGCATGTGTGTGTGCTCCTACATTGTGTGTGTGTGTGTGTGTGTGTGTGTGTGTGTGAGAGAGAGAGAGAGAGAGAGAGAGAGAGAGAGAGAGAGAGAGAGAGAGAAATGTACCCAGACTGGTTGTTGTCTCTGTCTGTCTGTCTGTCTGACTGTCTGTCTGTGTATGTGTGTGTGTGAGAGGAGAGAGAGAGAGAGAGAGAGAGAGAGAGAGAGAGAGAGAGAGAGAGAGAGAGAGAGAAGCCCTCAGGAAGCCCCCACGAGACCTCCTTCATCCAGTCTCCCCACCATCTCACAGTTGAGTGAACTGAGGGCTCAGATACATCAGAGACAGGCATATGCACAGCCCATGGTCACGGACCAGAGGTGTCCCTGGAACCCCACATGCCAGGTCACTCAAGTGACTGGCAAGACCTAGGTGGGGACTGAGATCACGCTGCCTCCCAACAGGGATATGGCCCAGGCACGGACTACAGGGTTTGACCTCAGCTTTCAACTCCTGCAGATGACAGAGCAGGTCACCGTGTGCCGGACACTGCTCAATCATGCCCAAGGACTGTCGCTCAAACCTCAGACCTCCAGGAGAACTATCACTCCCATCTTGCAGATGGAGAAACCAAGGCTCAGGCGGTGACACAAGGAGTCCGAGTTTATGGTCTCAGTAAATGGCAAAGCCAGGAAGCCTAGAGCTGTAAGGTATAACCTCCCGGTCTCTCACCTCCCAGGACAGGTGGGCATGGCTCAGTCTGGCTTTGCCCCTGACAGACAGTGACCACATCAAGAGGGTAAGAGCTGCCCCAAAGTTAGATTCAGTGCCTCTTCTCCCTTATGTTATAGGTGTGTGTGGTGGGGGGGACAGAGTCTCAGAACTGGTTGGGAACTTGGGAAGGACAGAAGTGTCCCGTAGGCAGGCAGATTTGAGTGACAGGAGACATCCGTGTGTTCTGGAGTGAACAGACCAGAGTCTCAGCTCTGCCCTTCACCAGCTAGGGACCCTGAGCTCATGATGTGACCTGCTGGAGCCTCAGTTTCCCCAAGTGTGAGGGCCTACAGGGACCAAAATGATTGGAAGTGAGATGACCTAACGAGTTCATAACACGCGGTGGCTATAGGTGCCTGACTCTGGGCGGCGTGGGACTGAGGAGGGCGTGATCACATGAGCATCCGCTGTGAGCCAGATGCCCCGCCCCCACATGCACATACTGTGACTCCTCCTTTCCAGTCACAGTCTCTGGGCAGATAATGACTCTGAGGAGCCCCAAGCATTTGGCCTCCCTGCCTCTCCACTTGTGGGATCAGACCCTCTAGAAAATCTGGCTATCTCCAGTCCTCTGAGAGTATGAGACTTCCCATATCCCACACTTGGTAGCTCAGCCACCCCAGGCCCAGGGGTAGGTGTATAGAGATGGGGTATACTACCCAGTACCCAGTGGGCAATACAGATGTGGGGACAGGAACCTCAGTCACTTTTCTTCTTTCAATGAAAATCACTTTTAAGGCTTCTTGTGTTGTATGTTTCTCATACTCCACCGCCTGGTCTCCTTCTCCCCTTCCCTCCCCCGTTAACCCCCCTTTGTCCCCCTCAGACAGCCTTACTTCAACTTTAAAATATACATTCATACATGGTTTTATGTGCCTATAAAATCTAGGAGCCAGAGATGGGAGAAAACATACTTGTCTTTCCAAGACTTCTTTAATTCTCTTTACCACTTTTAGTTGTATTTTTTTTTCCGTGAATGATATAACTTGGTTCTTTATGAAGTTGAAAGCATTCACGTAGGGAATGCACGGAACCCCACTTTGAGTGAGAGACTCCCCCCCCACACACACACACATTGTCACTTTGCCTCGAGAAGAATGTGCCAGGTCCTGACTGTCTCACTGCCTGTCTCTCCTTGGGGTCATCTCCATGTCTCTGTGTCTGTGGAGAGTGTCACCGACCCTCAGGGCCAGGATTTGGCAGGATAGACATGGAGAGACGCGGAGAGACAGAGCCGCAGTGGCAGTCCTGCCTTCCAGTGTGCGTTTGTTTGTCCAGGGCGAGGGCATTGATCGCCACCCGGGCTGCCTCTGATAAATCCCGGCCGTGGTAATGAACCTTCCTGCTCCGCACTGGAAAAGCACACACCAGCCCTGGCCCCAGCGGTTAATATTTAACTGAATAAGGACCATAAATATGGAAAATGGTGCTTTTAATTAAATAAGCAGCTTTTAAAAGGGCCCTTGGGCGGGAGAGGCTTTTGTTTAAATATGATTGATTTGACAAGTCCTGTCCCTCTCTCTCCAAGGCTCCCTCCCTCATCAACTCTTGGCCCCCACAGCCCTCAGAGCAAGTGGGGGGAGGCAGGGAGGGGGTCAAGGTGCTGTCCTGCTGCAGGGAGAGGTCACAGGGGCTGGGGGCTGGGGCCCAAGATTCTGCTGCCTTGCCCTCAGTTCCTTGTCTTGAGTTAAACCCATCACAGACAGGGATGTGTTCTATGGTGAGGGCCTACAGGCTGGATGGCTCATTCCTTGCATACAGGGGTCTCGTGAAAGCTACACCCCCAGTTCGTGACCTTTGGTGGTCTAATTGGGGGTTGTTTCCTCTGTGCCTCAGTTTCCTCATCTGTGCCAAGCCCTGGGAGACCGTTCCTATATGCAGAACTGGTCGTGTGCCTTCACTTTGCATAGGGGAACCCTCTCTGAAGTCGTGGGAACCCGGAAGGCAGTGGTTCACTCGAGATTTTGGGAACTTTTCAATTACCGCAACCTGGAAGGAGAATTTATTGTGAGGGGCTGTGTTGGCTCCAAGGCAGCAGCTTTTAACTCCCCAAATTTTTCAGCAAAGAAATATCAGACCCTGTTATCCAAGCGCCTAATATTTATAAGCAATGACGCCATGTTACATTCTCAAGAAGAGGTCCAGCAGCCTGCTGTAGACCCAGGGGGGGCTCAGAACTAAGATCAGAGTCAGGTCCTGCCACCAATGATGTCCCTGGCTTACATACCACACTCTTAAGTCCAAACCCCCCTGGACTCTGCTTTGGTCCTGACTCCTCAGAACAGAGGAAATGTCACCTTTCTGGATAATAGAGATGTCTTCCGTGACCCGAGAAGCAGAGAAGAAAGAAACCTAATGATCACCAGACTTCCTGACTGAACCAGTCGGCCTGCCCTGCATGTATATCCGCTCACCACGTCCTTCAGGAAACCTTCCCCTTTCCTGCTTCTTACAGTGCAGCTCCTGCTGACTCTCCGGTCAGCCTGAAGAGTGACTGACCTCTGGTCCCAGGGATTGAACTCAGGTCATCCAGCTCAGTGGCAGATGCCATTACCCATTAGAAGCACTAGCTAAACAGATGAGCTCTCCTATAGCTAATGACGTTTCCAGGCTATGGAGAGAAGAGCCGCGCCCATGTGTGTAGATACGAGGGGGAGACTGAGGTAAACCGGCCACGGCTGCTGGCAGTCACCCAGAAGGACACCGTCGACTGCATTTTATATTTTTAAAGTGCCCATCTTTTTAACTCCCCCATAAGCCCAATTATGCCCAGTTCTCAGCCGTCCATGTTTAATAAAAGGGTAGGCGTCTCAGTTAGGTGTCTACCTGAATGCATGTCTCTGGGCGTCATATGTGTATGGTGCCCACAGAGGCCTGAAGAGGGCGCTGGAACCCTTGGAACTTGGCTGTGTGCTGCCACGTGGGTGCTGGAAACCGGACCAGTGTGTGTGTGTGTGTGTGTGTGTGTGTGTGTGTGTGTGTGTGAGAGAGAGAGAGAGAGAGAGAGAGAGAGAGAGAGAGAGAGAGAGATGCATGAGAATGCATGGATGAACACGCCTGGGCACACAAGTGTGGAGGGCCAAAGCAAAGCTCACTGCTGTCAGCCCTCATTATCCACAAATGGGGCTTCTCACTAAGCCCAAGGCTTGCCTTTCTGGCCAGGCTGCCTGGCTCTTGGGGTCCACCTGCCTCTGTCCGCTAGTTCTGGGATCACAGGATTGCACGGTCAATGCCTGGCCTTTTAGCTGGGTCTAGGTTTTGAACTCATCCCTAGAGCTTCAGGCTTGCTCAGCAAGCGCTTGAACCTCCTGAGCCATAGCCCCAGACCCTCTGACTTTTTTTTTTTTTGAGACAGGATCATATGGAGCCCAGGCTGGCCTTGGGCATGCTATGTGGTTAGGGTTGGCCTTGAATTTCAAATCCTCCTGCCTCTACCTCTTGAGTCCTGAGATTACAGGTGGGCTTCACCTCTATGGTTCTAGGGCAGAAATATGTCCCCTATTCCTAGGGATGGAGATTCTGGAGAAGGGAAGGGCTTGAATATTTATCTCTGCCAGGTGCTATTCTAGGCTTCTTCAGCAGTTCTCATTCAGTCCTACCACAAGTAAGTGCCCGTGGTCAGTCCCAGTTGGCAGCTGACATGGTGAGGCCCAGAGATGTTCAGCAACTGGTTCAAAGTCACACAGCAGCAAGTAGTGAGACAGAGTGAAACCGAAGCAGCCTGTATCCTGAGGCCTTGCTTTTAACCTCCATTTTTTTCCCTCTTTTACTGTCTCCTCCTTCCACTCCAGTACCATTCTCCAGCTCCAGGCTGGAAGCAGCTTTAAGCTCAACACCAGAAGCAGATGGAGAGTCGAAAGTAGAAACAGAAGCAGAAATGGCCCCGCTCACAGACCTCCCAGAGAAATGTGGAAGAAGCAGCGAACCTATGTCGCTCAGCTCCTCCACGTTCACATCTGTGGGCAACCCTCGCTTTTGCGGACTTGGCAGAGCCTGGCACCATGGTGCATGCTCCAAGGGCAGTGCGTAGTTCATGTCCCCTCCCGAGCAGGCATCTAAGGGCTGGGCACTGGTCAGTAAGCACCCCACACACACTGACCCCCAGCACCAGCACAGTTGCCATAGCAACTCCTTCTGGGCATCACCAGATTCCTGAGCACAGTGTTGGGGGCAGGCAGGGCCGAGGCTATAGCTTGGGGTGGGATGCTGTGCAGAGGACCCAGTGCTCAGTTCCTGGTGTGTGTGTGTGTGTGTGTACAGGGCACTCCATCCCTGCATCCTAGAATAGCTGATGACAATTGTCTCGATCTGTCCCTCCTCCAAGCCCACCCAGGCTGCCTTCCACTCAGTCCTGGGCTCTATCCACTCTATCCGCCATCGGGCCCGAGAAACACCGGAAATCAGAAAGGCAGGGGGTAAAGGTCAGGGTGAGGCCAACTTGTTCTGGTGACAAAGAAGATTATGAATCCTGGCTCTTGGAGCTGAGAGCTAGGGCCGAAATCAGCCTGTGATCCCAAGTGAGAGGAGGTCAGAGGTCACCAGCTGGCCCCTTTGTGTGTCAATATTAACACAAGAGTCACCTAATTGGGGTGGGTCAGTCCTCGGACTCCATCCGGAAGCACATCAGAAGAGAAGGCCTGATGCCTCCTCCCCAACACTGCTTGATATAAGCCGGCTCCCACCTCATTCTAATATGGCTTCTAACGCCGCCACACTATGATCCCAGAAGGGGCAGTCACAGCAGCCGCATGCTTCAAGTGCCTGTAAATAAATTCTGGCTTGGTGACTGCTCTTTAATACATTAAGCTGTCTCAGCCCCCTTATATGTCACATTCCGCCGTGGCCTCGTCCTGCAGCCCAGGAAACAGGGGCCTGGTGTCACACAGCTGGAACAGGGGATTGGGGCTGGGCCCAGTCAGTGTGTCTCCTGGTGCATCTCTGTCTTAATAATAAGGGAAGCAAGGCTCAGAGAGGGTGGGAAGTCACCTTAGCTGGCAAGTGATAGAACCAAGTTGCAAAAGCAGAGATTTCTGCCCCTTAGCCTTTAAAAGTTCTGAATCTATCATGTATGTATGTATGTATGTATGTATGTATGTATCCATCAACTATCTATGTATTTATCTATGTATCTAGCTATGTATCTATGTATGTATGTATCCATCAACTATCTATGTATTTATCTATGTATCTATCTATGTATCTATGTATGTATGTATCCATCAACTATCTATGTGTCTATCTATGTATCTATGTATGTATGTATGTATGTATCTACCTATCTATGAATTTATATATCTATCTATCATCTCTGTATTTATCTATTATCTATGTATGTATGTATGTATCTGTGTATGTATGTATGTATGTATCTATCTATCTATGTATCTATCTATTAATTTATATATCTATCTATCATCTATGTATCTATCTATTATCTATGTATGTATGTATGTATCTGTGTATGTATGTATGTATGTATGTATGTATCTATCTATCTATGTATCTATCTATTAATTTATATATCTATCTATTATCTATGTATGTATGTATGTATCTGTGTATGTATGTATGTATGTATCTATCTATCTATCTATGTATCTATCTATTAATTTATATATCTATCTATCATCTATGTATCTATCTATTATGTATGTATGTATGTATCTGTGTATTTATGTATGTATGTATGTATGTATGTATGTATGTATGTATCTATCTATGTATCTATTAATTTATATATCTATCTATCATCTATGTATCTATCTATTATCTATGTATGTATGTATGTATCTATCTGTCTATCTATCTATCTATGTATCTATCTATTAATTTATATATCTATCTATCATCTATGTATCTATCTATTATCTATGTATGTATGTATCTGTGTGTGTATGTATGTATGTATGTATGTATGTATCTGTCTGTCTGTCTATCTATCTATCTATCTATCTATCTATCTATCTATCTATCTATCTATCTATCTTTGAGACAGGGCCTTACATACTGTAGGCTATCCTTGAACTCAATATATAACTGAGGATACACCTCAAATTCCTGAGCCTCCTGTCTTCCTGGGACCACAGGCACAAGCCCTTGCTACTGAGATCAAATCCAGATCTTGGTGGGCACATCTCCAGTTCCCTCTGTGTATTTTTTATTTTAGATTTCTTTTTATTTTATTGTATGGAGGGTTGGCATGCAACTACTGAACCAGATCTTCAACCCCTTTTACTTTTTAAGACAAGGTCCCACTAAGTTACCCAGGCTGGCCTTGAACTTATGAACCTCAACTCCCACCCCCGCCACACTACAGCCCCCCATGCAGCTGGTGACACAGGCCTGACCGGCAATAGAAATTTTCCCTCCCTGAGTCATTGATGCTGGGACTTTTGTCACAACAATGAAAAATTCAGCCACACACACCTTATTTCATCAGAACCCCATCCGAAGATTCCCTTCACCAGGTGGCCACCTGTCACCCTGACTCTGGTGACAAAGCAAATGTATTTCTCCCTGAAAATGAACCCTGCATAGAGATCAGAACCACCAGTCTCTCTAGGCAGGGGTGGGATCACAAAACAGAAGGGAGGGCATCTTGTCTGTAGCCTCTTCCCATGAACTGTTCTCAGTGTCCTCAGAGGCTAACGACGTGGTGTCTACTCTTTTTGGTTTGGTGGCTATAAGAGCACACTCAAGGCTGGGCACCTTATAATGAAAAGAGGTGATGGAGTTCTCAGTGCCGTTGGCATAAGCGCACGGTGCTGGGTGTGGCTTGGCTCCACGAGGTCCTCTTGGTGGCTAGCTTCAGGTGGAGGACCGTGGGGGGCACTGAGAGTTAGCAACCGTAACTCCCTCCAGCCCACTGTGGACCTCATTAACTCCCACGAGCCCCTCATCTTAAAGGTCTCTCTTCCTGGTGCAGCCATGTTAATATTCACTTTGGATGCATGTGTATAGCTGGGGACAATTAGTTTTAAACCACAGTGGGGTACAGCGGACCTGTGACCTCAGCTTCTCATGAGGGTTATAGCACAGTGGAGGGAGAGCTAGGAGGGAAGGAGATGGGTGGGACCACCAGGGTGTTCACACCCCTGATATCCTTCGGTTATGGCATTTAACCTCTTGCACCAACAGGGGCTCTCCATGACATCACTGGCTCACTTGCACAAGGCCCTGGGTTCAACGCCCAGCACTGCATTAAACCTGGTTGTTACAGTGACACCCTTGATCCCTTTCCCCTGAAGGACGATCAGAAGTTCGACGTCATCCTCAGCTACATAGAGTTCAAGACCCTGTCTCAGTCTGGAGATAGCTCCAAGCCTAACCCTTCTTCCTGGGACAACTGTGGGCAGACAAACCCATTTAGCAGGTAGGGAGAGCGGGAAGGGGGGGCTTGCCTCTCTTGGAGCTGTGGAGAGTGGAAATGCTACCTCTAGTCCGCAGCTCTTTCTGCTTTGCTGTTCTGAGCCTTCAAGGTCATTGAGGACGTAGAGCCCACCCAGCAGCCATGGTCAGGAGCTGGGAAGATCACAAGGCTAACGGCCTGGGCCTTATCTGACATTTGGGTTTCACGCTCCCTGGGAAGTGCTAATTACTCCAGCGGAAAGTCTGACTTTACTGCATTTGGATTTTATGGACTACTTTCAGGTCGACATTTCCGTGTGACTTCCCGAGACCACAGTGGCCCTGCCTCTTCCTGGGTTCCTGGTGGCAGAGGCTCCGTGCCAGGAAAGCTGAGCTCTCCACTTCACTCCCTGGGCAGGCGCAATGTCTGGGCTGCTTGGCTCCAACCATGACAGCTATGAGGACTGGTTCCGCAGTACCGGACAGCGGTTCTGAGAGGGAAACAGAGGCACTTGCTCCCCAGGCTGAGGACCCAGAGTCTCCCCCAGGAAAGCAGAATGTCAAGGAATGTTGTCCTTGGTTCTGACAACCCATGTGACAGATGGGGAAACTGAGGCAGTGAGCCATTAGCAGACAGGCTTGAGCATGGCTGCTATGAACTTGGAGTCTGGCTGACAACCAGTCATTGATAAACCCACCATGCGTCCTCAGTCTCACCGGGGCTTGCTCTGTCTGTCTGTCTGTCTGTCTGTCTGACTGACTGTCTGTCTGATGGCAGGAGCTACAGGTGGCATTTGCACATGGTGACACCCCAGGATCATTTCAGGCCCATGTGTATCCTCGCATTCCCAGTCTCTTCTGTTTCCCACACAACTCTGGTCGGCTTACAGTACCCAGGCCTTTCCCCAAACAGCTCTGCTCCTAAGATGTGGAGGACACATGTGTCCTGAGTCCCCAGGTCAGGAGCTCTGCTTAGATGGACAGTCATCAACCAGGGAGAGGGCAGACAAAGGAATTACTTCTGGAGAAAACGGGGTGCTGCCAGTCTTCCCAGAACTCACATGGTAGAGAGCAATGAGGAGCTGTGTGGTCAACTGTCCCGCACCTCAGTTTATAAGAGGAGGGTCAGTGGGTTTACGTTGATGGATGATTGGATCATGCGCAAAGAGCTGGTCAGTGCAAGGTCTGGGCTAGAGGATGGAGCAGGCAGCAGACAGAGCTGGTGTAAGGTCAGGCGCCCTTGGGGGATACCCTTAAAGGGGCCCGTATTTAACACAGTCCTTGCTCCCTAGAAGTCTGTGGAAGCATGAGGATGAAGACAACCACTCCATGTGGAGTGTAATAATTGGGAAAGGAGCAGCCACGCGTGCGGCTCTCAGATCTAGGAATTTTGTTCAGTCTTAGTCATTCTGTAGTTGGACCTCATAACTCCTGGACACTGGATGCTCAGAGGTGTTGTTAGGTCATTTGCCCCAAGCGGCACAGGAGCCGTCGGATTAGAATCCCAGCAAATCCAGCCTGGCACTGGTCCATATCTTTCTTCTGTCCCTGGCGGGGAGGGGACAGTGAGCCTTGGAAAGGGACAGGATGTGGGCAGCTGGAAGCTGTACTCTGGAATGCGGGGACCCAGTGGGCAGCAGCCACCGCGGAGTCCACAAGAAACTTCTTAGTGGCCTCTCCTGGGGTGGACTGAACAGAGCTTTTTGTCTCTGGAGAATATGCCCCCTGGGGGCTCTGACTTCCGCCCCACTCCTGCTGTCCTGAATTCCTGAGTCTTTCAGGTCCCGCCAGGCCGTGCAGACAGTGACATTTTACACGGTTCCCCTGTGGTCAGCTCTGGGCAGTGATAACAGGATTAGGCTTCCAGGCAGATCACTTAATTAAACTTTGGAAAAGCTGCGCTCTCGCTTTCTCCTTCCTCGCAGCTGGAGGGGAGGGGCTGGCGCCTGAAGGGCCAGATGTGGACCCCACCCATCACTTTCAGGAATACGTCCAACCTCTAGGGACTGAGGGCCTGGAATGTGTGGTACAGGGAGGGCCAGATTCTATCCCTCCCTGTCTGTCACCTTCCCCTTGTCCATTCTCAGCAGAGCTAGGGAGAACCCTGCTGATCCCCCAGAGGTTGTAGCGTTCCATTTGCACCATAAAGCCCCGTCCACTAAAGGGTGGAGTCTATCTTCCCACCTCTTGAGTTTGAGTCCCTCCCACTAAAGAGCGCGTCCACCCTAGATTCCAAGTCTGTTTGTTCATGGATCCATTGGTCTGGGCCAGGCTAAGATGGCCACTGTGACCCGATTTGGCCAAGAGACTGTGGGGAAAGCCAATGTGCTTGCGCTGAGCCAAGAGCCTGCAAGACCCTGAAGACTCTATGGCTTCTCACTCCCACCTTGAGAGTAAGCTGGGACTCGATCTCCTGATGCGACATCCTCAACATCAGCCAGTGAATGCTCTATCTGAGAAGTCAGTCTAGATCTACAGAGCCACCCAGCAACCCATCACTAAGCAGAGGTGCCTAAGACTGAAGGGTTGAAACCAGGTGGACCATGATGCAGAGACTTGCGTTATGTGATGCTTATGGTCTGAGGCCACAGAGTTCAGGGACCATTTGTTTCCCAGCAGCTTTAGCTGACTGGTATATTCCACTCTCAGTTTATGTGTGAAATCCACCCTTGCCTACTTCCCTCTGACCCTCACTTGTCTCTCATCCTCCAAACTCTCCAATCAGAAACATGTCAGGCTCTCAAAGATGTGTCTCGAATGAGCAGATCAACGAACGTCCACAGCCCATCCTTGTGATTATGTGAGAGAGCGTCTAGGGAAGAAATAATGAAGGAGTAGGAGACACAGGCTGTGTAGTACAGTGGTACCTGAATTGAGGTGTGATGTGCGGGATGTCACGGTGGGTGAAGAGAGCAGAGAAAAGCATGTCAGAGAGGGAACAGCAGGTGCCAAGGCCCTGTGGCAGGAGGATGCCTGACAATAAATAAGAAGTCAAAGAAGAGGGCATTGTTTCTTCTATTTCTTTTCAAGTGACAAGAAGATATTGATGCCCCCCCACCCCCAAGAGGTATGTAGCCTTGAGAAGACTGGAGCTGGAGGGCTGGAGGGCTGGAGAGGTGGCTCAGTCGGTAAAGTGCTTACCACGAGAGTGTGAAGACCCGGGTTCAAATCCCAGAAGCCAGGTGTCATGGCTGGAGCTGTAATTCCAGCACCAAGGAGAGACAGATGATTCCCTGGACTCCTTGGAGCTAGTCTAGCCTAACTGGTGGCTGTATATGATGTCGCACATTTTTAATGCCAGCACTTGGGAGACAAAGGCAGGTGAATCTCTGTGAGTTCAAGGCCAGCCTGGTCTACATAGTGAGTGAGTTCTAGACAGACACAGCTACCTTGTTTTAAAAACAATGAGTATGACAAAAATAAAATAAACAAAAAAACAAAAATAAACAAACAAAACACCAAAGGGGAACATCTCCTAGGCAATGTTACCCATGGTCCCATAGAAACTCTATAGAAAGAGCCCATCACTTACATCTGGGTACAACCTTCCCCCAAAAGGCCAGTGGATGCCCATATGGGGTCAGTAACCACTAAGAATTTCACACTTTATCCCAGACCCTAACACACACACACACACACACACACACACACACACACACACAATTCCTGGACAGAAATTAGCTTTTCTTTCAAAGGACTCGGGTCCTCAAGCTCTCGTGGTAAGCACTTTACTGACTGTTTAATTTAGTGGCTGCCTGAAGCAAGCAAGATCACCTTGATTGATTAGTAATGTCTGCTCTGGCACAGGCACAGCACTTGTGTAATGTGTGCTCCACATTTGCCCTGCTTGCCCTGTTGTTTTGGGTACTTCTCTGGCAGGGTCCTTAACGATTTTAAGCCTGTACTTGTCTCTTGAAGGTTGGCACTAAACTGACCAGCGAGGCAAAGACATTCCCACTGGGGGAAGTCTTAAGGAATGGCGTTCTGGAAAAGGGCCCAGAGATGATGGGGGGCCTGCAGGGAGAAGCATCAGGCATTCACTTTGAGAAATCACAGAGGACATCTGGCAGCAGGCCTGAGGATACAGCAGATTGTACACCTGCAGGTGAGCTGGGCTCCCGCAGCTCAAGTCTGGGTGTGTCTTCACACATGATAGTTTCTGAGTATCGTGAAGCCTACAGCCTTGCTTACAGTAGATCCTCCACAGAGCTCTGGCTAACCCCAAACCAGACTCCATCAATACTTTCTTTGGAGGGGTTCTAGAACCTGCGGTTAGCCCCAGTCGGCCCCTTAGCAAACACTTCCCCAAATCTCCTCAGTGACTTCAGTCAATGTCACAAGCCATTCTGTACAGATGGGGAAACTGAGGCTGATGGAGAGACACTGACCCATCCGGCTCCCAACCTGGGTGTGGAGCTCAGACTGAAGCCAAACATGTCTGACTCTGGATTCTGAACTTTTCTCCCTGGCCCCTCCAACTCTGCTTGGAGCATTTGTGAACTTTCCATGCGTGAGAGATTGAGGCTCCTGAGGACCCTCAGAGTTGGCGTGGTGGGGGTAGGGTGGGGTGAAGACCTGGCTGGTCCCATATTGTTTCATGGTTTCTTTGTGTTGCATGTGTGCACGCTGGTGTGTGCAAATGTGGGCTCACCATGCTGCAGTGTGCATGGAGGACAAAGGACAACCCTGGTGTCAGTTCCCCATTTCTACTGTGTTTGAGGTGGGCTGTTTGCTCTCCACTGCATGTGCCAGACACGTGGGCCCATGCGCATGAGGATTCTCCAGTCTCCTCCCTGGGAATGCTAAGCATCAGTTTTTATGTGGGTTCTAGGAGCTTGAACTCTCCAGGTCTCCCACATTACCCACCTGTTTGGGCCCACGAATGTAGTTGTGTGTATGTGTGTGTATGTGTATGTGTGTATGTATGTATGTATGTGTGTATGTGTGCATGTGTGTGTATATGTGTATGTGTGCATGTATGTGTGTATGTATGTATGTGTATATGTATGTATGTGTGTGTGTATGTGTGCATGTGTGTGCTTGTATGTGTGCATGTATGTGTGTGTGTATGTGTGCATGTATGTGTGTATGTGTGTGTATGTGTATGTGCGTATGTGTGTGTATGCATGTGTGTGTGTATGTGTGTGTATGTGTGTGAATCTGCGAGAGGTGTATGTATAGTATTTATGTGTTGGTTCATGCATGTGGAAGTCAGAAGACAACCTTGGGGCTTTCTTGTTGGCCCGGAACTACATCGTCTAGGCCAGGCAGGATGCCCTATGACTTGCAGGGACGGGCCTGTCTCCTCCCACCCTTCCTCCCTAAGACATCACGCTCGCACCACATGCTCAGCTTCCGTTATGTGGCTTTTGGGAATCCAAATTCAAGTCCTCACACTTGCCAGGCAGGTGCCTGTGGACTGGGTCATCAGCCTGATTCCTGGTGTCTGTCGTTTTGCTGTTGAACACGCACAGCATGCCAAACACACACTAAGACTGTGAGCTGTGAGCTGGGTGGCACTGAGGGTTTGTGATCAGGTGTAACCCCGAGGTCCGCCCAAACTGTGATGTTCTTGCATCCCTGGGGATGACCCTGGCATCTGACCCTGGCTCCTTCAGGTCGCCAGCCTGCAGGCTTCCTCTTGACCACCCACACAGTGCCCTCTGACACCAGACAGCACCGCAGCAGGAGGGCTCAGGGGGCAAAGGGGCCCATTTCCCCAGAAGGGAAACTGAATCTGGCTGGGATAACAAGTTAGGACTCACAGGGGGACTGGTCCCTGCTTCCCGTTGCTCCATGGAAGCCTCTTTCTGCTCCTCCTCTCCTTCTGAGGCTTCGCCCCAACCCCCACCCCAAGGAGACGCGCCGAGGACAGTGATGGATTCGGGCTGGGCCTCATTTTCTTCCTCCCTCCCTCCCCACTTCCCCTGCAGACGGATGACAAGCGAGAACGCCTGTGACCCAAAGAAATTATCTCCCTTTTCCTTTGCGGCATCATTTTCTGCCCTCGCGTCTGGACAAGCCTGGGTGATTTTTAGCTACAAAAAAAAAAAAAAAAAAAAGAGAGAGGGAGAAATTATCATTCAGGGGGAAAAAAAAAATAGAAGTAGGCTCCGGGCTCTCTACTAGACAGGCTGTCTCGGGGCGAAAATGAGAATCTCCCATTGTGTGAACTCGGGGAGATGCGGGGAGGGGGGTGTTCACACTTGCAGATGGCGCTGAGCACCCTGGGGGGGCCAGGCCTGTGCCTACAGCAGGGTCCAGTGGTTAGAGGCGCCACATGTGGGCACACACCTGGCAGGCTTGAGGGAAAGGCAACAGTCCTGAACAGCCCTGACAGCGGTACCCTGGGATGACTGAGCTCTCCAATCCTGCTGTACCCCAAACTGCTGCCTAAACCTGGGGCTTTCTGGATTTTTTTTTCCCTCTCTCTACCCACATACCCATACTGCGCTATATTCATAGGGCCAAGGCTGCAAGCCAGCAGACAAAATGGAGCTACCTTGATATATAGCCCCAGCTGGTCTTGAACTCATGATCCTCCTGGTTCAATCTTGAATGCTGGAATGGTAGGCACAGATCACCTCATCTGATACAAACAGTGTGGTGTTTAAAACACTGCTGCGTGCATGCACACACACACACACATACACACACACACACACACTTGAGAGTGCACACACACGCACACATCCTCAGTGCCTCCTCAGCTCGGCCATTTACTGTCTGTCCTTAGGTATGCGTGAGTGATGCTCATGACATTTTAGAATTGATGGCTTCACAGGGAGAGTGAATGAGTGGCAGGAAGGGAGCTTACTCTGCAAGCGAGGTAAGTGGAGGAGTATGGAAAGTCTTTGTGAGAGGAGAGAGAGGCAGCCAAGATCCAAGGAGGGGCTCCTGGCTGGGTGAAAAGATGGTGGGTGCCACTCACACTGCCAAGACTAGCCTATCTCTGATCATCCGCAGAAGCCGGTCCACCTGGGCCACTTACCCTTTCCTCCTCCTTCTCCTGGAGTTCAAAGTGTTTGACTTGAGGCATAGTATGGTGGTTTGAATAAGACTGCCCCACCTCCCCAGGCTCATATATCTGAATGCTTAGTCATCAGGGAGTGGCACTGTTTGAGAAGGATTAGGAGGCGTGGCCATGTGGGAGGAAGTGTGTCACTGGGGGTGGAGTGGGTTTCAAAAGCCCAAGCCATCTCCAGTCTCTCTCTCTCTCTCTCTCTCTCTCTCTCTCTCTCTCTCTCTCTCTCTCTCTCTCTCTCTCTTTTCCTGCTGCCTGCAGATCTGGATGCAGACCTCTCAGCTCCTTCTCCAGCACCATGTCTGCCTGCCTACCTCCATGCCCCTGACCATAATGAGAATGAATTAAGTCTCTGAACCTGTAAGCCAGCCCCAATTAAATGCTTTCCTTTATACGAGTTGCTGTGGTCATGGTGTCTCTTCACAGCAATAGGAGTCTGCCTAAGATACCTGGCTTCAGCACCAAGCTTTTTCTTTCTCAGCGTGACATCTCTGCCCACCCACCTTCTTCTTGAGGATTCTCAGAGGTAGAACCAATCTCAACAGTTAATTATTTCTGAGATGTTGTCTCTCCTCATAGGGAGAGAGAGGGGAAGCTTATTCATGAGGTGATGTCTCAGGGCCCAGAACAGTTTGGAACTGAGGGCTCCATAGAGAACCAGGGACTAGCTCATCCAAGCAGAGGTTCTGGGGTTCATGTAGTCGCACATGGCTGTCATCCCATCCCTCCAGATGCTAAGGAAGGAGGGTTGTGAGATCAAGGCCAGCCTGAGCTACATAGTGAGACCCTGTCTCAAAACAGAAAAATAAAACACTAAAACCAACCCCCCCCCCAAAAAAAGGCCATTCTCTGGGCTGGAGAGATGGCTCAGTGGTTAAGAGCACTGACTGCTCTTCCAGAGGTCCTGAGATCAATTCCCAGCAACCACATGGTGGCTCACAACCATCTGTAATGGGATCTGATGCCCTCTTCTAGTGCGTCCGAAGACAGCAACAGTGTACTCACATGCATAAAATAAATAAATTAAAACAACAACAAAAACAAAAAACAAAAATATACCTTGGTCACACAACAGACTTACATGAGGAAAGGTAATGTGTCATCAGCTTGTGGGCCTCTCAACCTCAATGGGGAGGCTGAACTGAGGGCTTGGAGGAGACCCCTCAGGTGGCACTCCAAGTACATACAAGGAGGCTTGGCACCTGCTTTTGAGCTGGGATGTACATCCAGTTGCCTACCTGTGTCCATCCTGGTGTTGAAACTGAACACAAATTATATAATGTGCACTGTTTTTGTTTGATGTTCTCTGTCTTAGTTAGGGTTTCTGTTGCTGGGATGAAACATGATTGAAAAGGAACTTGGGGAGTAAAGGGTTTACTTGGCTTACACTTCCACATCACTGATCATCATCAAAGGGAGTCAGGACAGGAACTCAAGCAGGGCAGGGAGAGGGAGGCAGGAGCTGATGCAGAGGCCATGGAGGGGTGCTGCTTACTGACTTGCTCCCCATGACTTGCTCAGCCTGGCTTCTTACAGAACCCAGGATCACCAGCCCAGGGATAGCCCCGCCCACTGTGGGCAGGGCCTTCTCCCATCAACCACTGGTTGAGAAAATGCTTTACAGCTGCATCTTATGAACATATTTTCTCAACTGAGGCTCCTTCCTCTTTGATGACTCTAGTCAAGTGGACACAAAACCAGCAGGTACAGTCTCTCTATGTAGCCCAGGCTGGCCTGATTCTGCCTCAGTTTCCAAAGGACCGAGATCACAAGTGTGTGGCGTCATCTGTTGCTTATGATGACATGCCCACCTCAGCCTGCCTGAGACCCCAGCGGGTATTAGATCCTGCCGGATGGAGTACCATGATGCTAGAATCTTCCAACCTGAGTTGTATATAGTGGAAAGAAAGAAGTGACATCTGCAAACTGTCCTCTGACCTAAGCATGGCTGTGTTATATAATAAATAAATACAATGTTTATGTTCAACTGAAAAAAATAACCCAGACTTTAAATGGCTACAGAAGCTCCCTTGTTAGGAGCAGGAGGTATGTGCTTAGGATATGGGCATAAGAGCACACACACATACTCTGGGCTGGAGAGATGGCTCAGTGGTTAAGAGCACTGACTGCTATTCCAAAGGTCCTGAGTTCAAATCCCAGCAACCACATGGTGGCTCGCAACCATCCATAACGAGATCTGACGCCCTCTTCTGAAGACAGCTACAGTGTACTTAGATATAATAATGAATAAATCTTTAGACTGGAGTGAGCAGAGGTCCTGAGTTCAATTCCCAGCAACCACATGGTGGCGCACAGTCATCTGTACAGCTACTCTCATATACATAAAAATAAATAAATAAATCTTTTTTTTTAAAAAGAGCACACACATATATTGCACACACTCACACACACATACGCTTGTGCACAGACACATATACACGTGCCCACATATATGCACACTTGGAACACTGACATAGGAACTCTCAGACCTTGACGGCACCCTCCTGGTTCCTTCCCCCATTCTGGAGACACGAGGCTCGCAAGTTTGCAGACCAGTGGTCAGATGGGCTCAAACTGGGGCCCAGTGCTTTCTTTAGATGTGAACCTGGCGTTGCAAACCCACGATGACCCAGCTCTGCAGAGGGATCTGACTGTCGCTCACACACAGATCACCCAGCCCTGCCCAGCCACAAGGTATCAGGGCCTGTGGGAAGGCCACCATGGCTTACCCTGCGTCACTCTGACAGCCCTGTCTACGTGACTGCCTCCATCATTAGGCCATTAGGTCATTAGGTCAATCCCAGTGAGGTCTGCATGAGGGGCACCAACGTTTGGAGAATTTGCTAAGCGCTGCCGCCTCCAGTGTGGGCTCCACACTCTCTCTCTCTCCTCGTCTTCCTGACGTGATGCTCCTCTCCCCTGGGGTGGATTTAATTCCCTCATGTCCCATGGGCCTCAGGGTCCACTAAGAGCCCCTTCAAGTGCAGGGTCTGTGGATCGGCCCTTCCATTCAGAGCCTGGGGTGACCTGACTCTTGGGGTTCCAGTTCACCCCTGTGCTGAGGACCCTGAGCGTGACCACTTGCTGTCTTTGGTAAGGGGGATGAGAAAGCATCTGGGGGGCAGTCCAGCTCCCCACTCCACAAGTCTTCTTGTGCTCCATACTCCATTCTATAATATCCCGGTCTGTCACGCGTGTGGAGACAGAAGTGAGGCCAAGCATCCTCTAGGAAGGTGCCTTGTGCCTTGTGAAACTCCCTCCAAGGCCTCCTGGGATAAACCCATCGCTCTCCTGCATCACCCCTCTTGGCCCCCAAGCCTTGTGTGGTGGCCCCACTGTGTCTATAGGCACAACTGCTTCTGCGCAGCCTGCTTGGCCTTTGGGGGCCAGGGAAGGCAACTCAACGCCTGGACCCCAGGCAGAGGCCTGTAGTATAAGCTCCAAATCTTCAGGACTCCCCTGGGAAGCCCATGGAGAGGACCCGGACAGATCTGGATAGCATCTTCCACTAGGGGATAAGAGGGCATTCCCCCCCCCCCCCAGCCCAATGGAGCCTGCAGAGGAAGGCAGGTCCCTCCCTTTCCAGCAATATTATTATCAAAGAGGGAATTTGAATAAGGAGTCACCGTCCCCCACCTCTACCCCACGGTTTCCAGGCGACATGGTGTCTGTTGTGGTTCACTGTCATACAAACCCTTTCCCCCCCGTAAGACAGCAGGTCCCACAGGGACAAGGGGGCGAGGTGGAATATTTTATCAGCTGTGTACACGTGTAAGAAAAAACAGGCCTGAAAAGCCAAGCCTCGTTTTCCTGAAAAGGGTGAAGTGGGGAGGGGGCTGGTGGGGATCGCAAGGGATTTGCTTCCACACCAGGTACTGGCTCCTACGCTGCAAAGTGACGGCCATTCGGAGGCTGTCTGGGAACAAGTTTAAAAGACATTTGGGGACACACACACACACACACACGTGTATATATGTACATATATGTGGGTGCATGCTATATATATATATATATATATATATATATATCACAAAATATAGGTAAAAAGGGAAAATGAACATTTTGAAGCTGGGGCTGCAATGTGGTGGTGGTATGTTTCAGCAGCTCCAGCACTTGGGAGGACAATGCAGGAGAATTGCCATAAGTTCAAAGCCAGCCTGATCTACATAGGGAGTTCTGGGCTAGTCAGGAATATAAAGTGAGCCCAGAGAGAGGGGTGGGGATGGAGAGATATTTAAAAACTAGGCATAAATAAATAAATAGGAGAAGGGAGGGAGGGAGGGAGGAAGGAGGGAGAAAGGAAGATTTGAAAATCACACATGATTGGGAGAGAGACTCTTCTGAGGCCGAGGCCATTTTCACATTTATAGACTGTTTATACCGGTATTTGTGTTTGTCTGGTTTAGAGGGAGCTTGACCATGTAGCCCAGGCTGTCTTTGAACTGGCAGTCCTCTTGCCTCAGTCTAGAGTGCTGGGACAATGGGCGCCTGCCACTGTGCTCCATCTCCATTTGAAGACTTCAGGTCCGTGGGCCCCTGGATGAGGGAGTCTAAGTGGGGGGTGGCCTGACTTTCCGCTGGGTGGGAGTCCATCCTGCAACCCAGGTTCTGGTGACACTTCCTCTGACTGGTGTGACCTCCCTTGGGGTCAGAGAAAGCAGGGTCAGGCCCGGCCCTTACAGGAGAACAAGTTGGTAGGCCCGGCTTCGGCTCTGTGCCACCTGCCTGGCTGGGCACACCATTCTCCAAGGGCCTAGAAGAGTAGGGGAAGTGGTCACTTTGCCAGCGTGTCCTGTGAAGGTGACCACCCTGCAGGTTGCCACCTGCCGAGTGGCAGGCAGAGCACCTGTGTGTCCCCAAGGAGCCTGGTCCATCGCCACCCTGCCTGGCGGCGGGGTAGGAGGAGATGGGAGCCCACAGCAAGGTTACAGATCAGATTGGGGGAGGCTGCTCGGTGCCTTCTCGGGGTGAGCCCCCTGCTCATCTGGAAGTTGGTGAGATCTAAAGAAAGACAAGTGGTTCTAGAAGGGTTGGTGGGGAGGGGAGAGGGGAGGAGAGGGGAGAGGGGAGGGGAGGGGAGGGGAGGGGAGGGGAGGGGAGGGGAGGGGAGGGGAGGAGAGCAGAACCCATCTGGGCCAGGCTGCACGTTGAAATTGCCCCGCATTAAAAATTCAGCGGCCGGAGAAGTTTCCAGGGATTTGTAGTAATTAGATGACAGAATGCTGGTGAACCTCAGGCTTGCCAAAGATGTTACACAGGGGTCAAAGACTCCACACTTTCGGCGGGGTAATTTGTAAGTGTCAATCACTCGTAGCCATCAGAGAGAAGCTGATCTGAGGGCTGCATTCTAACGAAGCTATTGCAGCCAGACCCGAGCCTGTGACTCCAGCTCCGAGCCCATGGTGGCTGCTGTTCTGCTGGGATCGACCCTAGGCCTCCAACTTCTGTCTTGAGTTCTCCTTTGTGGAGTGATTCCTGCCAAGCTGGTACCACCCGAAGGGTGAGACACAGGCTCATACAGGGTGGATACTTGGTGTCCAGTGTGTATGGCTCTGCACTTGGGAGCTGTGCAACAGTCTTCAGGCCTCAGTGTTTCCGTCTTTGAAGTGGGGGCAAGAGGAATATGAAGAAGAAATGTCCTCTACAGACACACCCATCCACTCCCCCAACTGTGCATCTGGACTGGGCACCATGGTATAGTAGTAGTAATCAAGGAATCAGGGGCTGGAGAGATGGCTCAGCAGTTAAGAGCACTGACTGTTCTTCTGAAGGTTGTGAATTCAAATCCCAGCAACCACATGGTGGCTCAGAACCTTCCATAATGAGATCTGATGCCTCTTCTGGGGTGTCTGAAGACAGCTAGAGTGAATAAGAGAACAGGGCCGGAGTGAGAAGAAAAAGTGTGTGAAGACAGCTACAGTGTACTTACATAAAATAAATCTTAAAAAAAAAAAAAAGAAATCAGACTCTGTCCTTATGAAACATGAACAATGGTGAAGAATGTCCAGGAAAGTGTGGTGTGTGTGAGGCAGGAAGGTGCTAGGACACAGTGACCTAGCCAGAGTGATGGGCATGGAGACCTCCCCTCCCTTTCACACAGGGCGGGACTTCCTTGGCAACATCTTGGAGCACAGGGTCTTTGACTGAGGGGCAGCGAGGCCAAGTCCATGCTGTGTGTGGGACATCAAGATGACCCAATGGCTAGGACAGAGAGGAGGTTCAGGCTGGGGTGGGGCTTGTTGGGTCTGGCATCCACAAGGCCCTGGGTTCTATCCTTAGCATGGCGGTTCTCTTGAGAATGGAGGCCGAGAGGCAGGGTTGGCAGAGACGGGGCAGGCACAACATCGTTGAGAGCAAGAGTCCAAGAAACCGGACCAGGTGAAGCCTCGCTTGGATGCCCCGGCCAAAGCTCCGAGCTCTGAGCAGAGTCGGGTGGGGATGGTGGCACCTGGGGTTACCCCGGTGTGAGCCGGGGTGCTTTCTGGCTACCCTAGTCCGAGGGGAGTTACAAAGGGACCTGGAGAGTCCGAAGGAAGGTTAATTCTCTCAGAGCCTGTTCTCCCCCTCACTCTTTACACCTGACATGGTAGCTTCTAGAAAGAGCACTCTGGATGTGGAGTCCAGCAGACCCAGGAGCTGAAGAGTGACTCTGCCATTTCTAAGCTGTGTGACCCTGGGCAAAGCTATAAACCTCTCTGAGCCTATGACCCCCACTACTAAGTCCCAGGTAGGTGTGAGAAAGCCTGTGGGCTTCAAGTTCTCTAGTGTCATATAGGGTCACAGCCTCTACGAATGATAGAAAGGGAAGCCTCTGCCGGTCCCCCGAATGTCCTAAACAGTGAGCTTGTCCCCAATGGTGTCCCCCAAAAAGAATATGGAGACCCTAACTGACTTTAGGAAAATGAACCCAAATGCTTTGAAGGATAAAGGACATGAGCCCCTGTTTTCAGCCTGCGTCTCACTGTGCAGCGTGGCTCTTCCCCAGCAGGCTCTGTGTTCTGCTGTTTGAAGACATGGCTTCATCCTGTCTCTGGGGATGAGTCAGGGTGAGCCCCTGTAAATTCCTCTCTTGGAACCGCCCCCCTCCCCGAGTATTCAGCCATTTGTCCTGGGGGAGGGGCAGCAGGAGAGAGAGAGAGAGAGAGAGAGAGAGAGAGAGAGAGAGAGAGAGAGAGAGAGAGAGGTGGCTTGATCATCCCCTCCCCACACCTGGGTCTCCATCCCAGCCTCTGCTTCAGGTCCAGCCAGGCCGAGAAACCACTCAAGGGGAAAATGAGAAACCGTGGGGTTTCACGGGTGGCAGCGGCTGGGCTTTGCCGAGCAGAGGCTCTCCAGCTGCTAGCTTCGGTGGATGGACAGACAGACAGGGCAGCGAGAGGGGGACCAGAGGCTTCAGACTAGGGGCAGGTGCTTGCTGTCCCCACCAGATTCCCAAGGCATCGAGGCCACAGGCTCATTGCAGGTGCTGGTAAAAGCAAGCTGTGGTGACCAGCTGGGCCCTGTGGTCACCCTTATTGAGAACCTGCTGTATTTCTGTGGGAATCTGACTTGATCACCTTCAACTTTGTCTGTGCTCACAGAATTCGGGAAGGTCAATGTGACTGCTATCCCGTCGCAGCGAGGCCATTGCATGGCCCTGAGGGAAGAAGCCCTGCCATGCAGTGCCTTCCTCCTGCTCCATCCTCTAGGGTGTCTCCAAGCCCAGTACAATACTTTCATTCTTAGAAAATCCATCTCTCTGCCCCACCCCCACGGGAACATGGCAGGGACTGTGTTCTGTCTCCTCCATACTGGATCTCAGAACTGGCAGTACATGTGTGTCTCATCAATAAGTGCCCCCCCCCCACTCCCGCCAACAGTTTTTGGAGCTTGCTTTGGTTCCGTGCGCATCCTCTGGGAGGACTCAAGTGGGACATGTGCTGTTGCTGGAGACAGCTCTTGTCCCAGCACTGAGGACCAGGGCCACCAACACAGACTGCACCTGGTAGGTGAAAGATTCGTTTATTTGCTTCTGCCTAGCATCCGCCATACCCTTCCCTGTGTGCACAGGGAGGAAAGGTTCCGGCTCCCACAGCCTTGGCACCGCCTATGCAAATAGGCTGGCTGGCATTCCTGGGTTTGAGGGATGCTGGACAGAGGCTGTCATGGGGTCGGGGGTGGGGCAGCATACAGTGGAACAGGCAACCGCTCAGCCTGCTTCTAGCCTGGGTTCTCTTGTGAGCTGTGTGTGTGGTCTTGGGCAAGTCCCCTAGCCTCTCTGGTTTCTGAATCCCTCCCTGGAGCTGAGGATAAGACAGTGTGTGGTGTCTGCCTTATGGGGTATTGACTATGAAATAACTTGACCTGTATGTAGTCACTGGTGACGTCACTTAAGGATGTGGACAAACCTTGCCAACAGTGGGAGAGGTGGAGAAGGGGACATCATCCAGGGCCAACAATGTGCTGGGAGCTTTAGACATCTCATCTTGGTGCCTGGAGCCTGCCCTACACATGGGGACTTGGCTCAGAGAGGTTTCATAACTTGGTGACTTACTCCATTAAGCTCACTCAGTGGGTCCCAGGGGGGAGTTGTTTCTGACCCCCATTTACATCAGAGGAAACCTGAAGTATGAGATGACCCGGTAACTTTCCTGGGGTCAGAGCTTGTAAGCAACAGGGCTAAACCTCTGGCGAGTCAGATCCCTGTGTCTCCCAGGGTCCCGGTGTTGGTGAGAACCTGGGGCTCTGGAGTCCCAGGGAGTGCTCAGTACAGGGACCTCTTGTCCTCCCCGCTTGGTGAAGGTTCTGTCCTCTGGAGCAGCCTAGGCAGACAGCCCACCTCTTTCTCGGGGACACAACTGGATGCCATAACTGTGGCCAGGAGCCTTGGAGAGAGTGGCCCTGCCTTTCAGTTAGGACAGAGGTGACCTGAGGGGTCCCCCATGACTGATGTCAGCTGGATGCTAGCGGTATGGGTCCCAAACACCCTGAAAGGCCACAGCCCTTCCCCCCATTGCACAGACCAAGTTCTTCACATCTCTACCTACAAATGCTCTGAGCTGGGGCTCCAAACCTGCTGCCTGTTAAGGACCCCCCACACACACACACTCCTTAAGCTACCTGGTGAGCCCCCTACCTCGCTACCTACAGCTTTGCTCTCTGGCTTTCCGACTCCGGTCACATCATGCCCACACCTGCCCGCTGCTGTAGCTGTTTCTCCGGGCCCGGTTTGGGGTGAAACCGTTGCTTACTAGCCAATCTGGACCCCTCTCTCTGTGAATTAAACCGGCCTGATTGATATTCATGAGCGGAGGCATCTGGGGCCTCAGCTAGCTACCACGTGACTGCTCCCGGCCTCCAGGATGACAGGGGATGTGTGCAGCCCAGAAACACTGCCACGGTCCTCAGATGGGGACAGCGGTGCCTTGGGAGCAGCCCCTGGCTGACAGCATACTATCTCTGCAGTGGCGAAGACCTGGAGGCAGTAGTAGGGCTTCCGGCCAGAATGACCAAGAGGGCTGGGTGGCCAAGGCCTCCCATCATTGCCCCTTTCTCCCTGCTTTGAAGGCGCCTTGTGCCTCTCACCCCATACAGGACCACCATCATTCTTTGGTTGGGGATCTGGAGCTGGAATTCAGAATCACCTACCACTGAGCCATCCTCCCACCCACCCCCCATCCCCCGCCCCTGTTACTCATGCATGCCATGCTGTCCTGGCACGGGCCACATAGGTATCATTTGTCACTCGGTCCCTTGGGAGGAGGAAATGGGGACCTGGAACTCTTTCCCTGGCTTACTGTGTTATCAGTCAGACTCTGCAGAATGTCTGGCTGCCATGTTTCCTTTGGACGTCATCCTTGATTCTGGCTTGATACACATCCTCTGGGTCCTCGGAACCATCTGGAAGGAGTGGCCTTCTCCCAGTCTTCAAGCGAGGAAGTGGTGGCAGATTTGGGGACCTTCTGGACAGGCTCTAGGCTCTGTGGGGTTTCCAGCCTATGCTTTGGTGGGACAACCCCTCACCCTGAGGATGGGGATTTTTGGGTGTGGTCTTATCTTGGGAGAGAGGATGACTTTTTGCTCCAGGAGCTGAGATGCTTGGGTCACAATCAAATAAAACACTGGACAGAGCAGGGGTGAGGGGGTGGTATTGGTCAGTGCCCACTGCCCTAACATCTGCCACCTTTTGGATACTGCAGGAGCTGTCAGATATGGGGCAGAGGAAGGCAGGCTAGCCTAGCAAGACAAGAGGGAGCAGAGCTGAGACTGCTTTTCAGACCTGGCCTGCTGGGAGCTCAAGGAAGATGCTGGCTCCTCCAAGGGTCCCCCAGAAACGAGGCCGCAGCATTGGGGAGACAGGCAAAGTGGGGCCTCTGTCTCTGATTCGGGCTCCAAAGTGAGGGCGGGCAGCCAGGCCTGGGGAATTGCAAAGAAACCGGAACGCAGAGAAATGAGGCCACGTCCCAGACGAAGCTTCCTAAATTCAAAGTTTTCCCTGGGGGGGATTTGGGTCTAAAAGAACAACTCCGGGGGAATAAGATGAACTGGATCTGGCTGGTGGGGTCCCTGGGTACCGTCACAACCGGGGATGGCACCGGTTGCAACCTGCAGCAGCCTCGGAGGCTTGCACACGGGGTGGGAGGGAGCACCTGCATTTGCTACTCCCCAACCCCCACCCCCGGCCAGGGATGGTGGCTCCCCTTCCTAACTTCTGAGGGAAGACAGAACACAGACCCTTCCAATGGAGAGAGTTAGCTGGAAAGTTCACCCAGACCCTAGGGGCTTGAGGAACACCACTGAGTCCCTATTATTGTCCCTGCTCCTAAAGTTGAGAGACAAGCCACTTGCCTGGCCAAATGCCTTGCTGGGCCAGGCAGGGCAAACCTCAGACTGGTAAGAAAAAAAAATGTCCCTGGGTCCCAGGAGGATGCAGTGGGGCTCTCCTGATGTAGCAGGGGGCAAGAACCCACTGTATTTGTCCTAAAAAGGGCTCATGGCCAGGTGATGGAGTCCCCAGACTATGGTGTGGAGAGGGGTCAGGTGAGGTTGTAGAGGGCCAAGTCTCAGGTGACCAGCATAGACTAAAAATGGCATCTAGATATGAAAGGCAGATGGGTTGTAACTGGAAAGGGGATGGGGGAACAGAAGAGCCACAGAGTAGGTCCCAGAAAGGGACGTGGGTGGAAGATGCGCTTAAAATGTGTGGGAGTGATGGCTCAGAGGTTAAGAGCACTGGCTGCTCTTCCAGAGGTCCTGAGTTAAGTTCCCAGCAAACACGTGGTGGCTCACAACCACCTATAATAAGATCTGGTGCCCTCTTCTGACCTGCAGGCATACATGCAGGCAGAACACTGTATATGTAATAAATAAAGAAATCTAAAAAAAAAAAAAGTGTGGAAGATTGAGTGCACTGGAGATCCCAGTTTCCACGTCTTCCCTCCCCCATATCCACACCTGTAGGACACAGCCTCTCTCATAGACAGCTCCTGTGTCTGACTGCCTGATCCCCAGCAAGTGGTACTGTTTGGGGGAGGTTGGAGAACCTTCTAGAAATGGAGCCTTCTGGGAGGAAGTGGATCACTGGGGTTGGAAGGAAATTTGGGTCCACAGCCTGGCCCTGTGTCTTGGTCATCTCAAGATGCGAGCAAGCAGCATCAGGTTCCCTGTTGGCTGTCACACCTGCCAGCCGTTGCCTAGAACGATGGACTGCACCCTCTAACTGTGGACCAAAGGAAAACTTTCTTCCCCCAAGTTGCACCTGTCAGGTCATCGTAACGAGACAGTTAACTGCCACAGATCGTTTCCCAGAATCACATAACTACAGGAACAGGCGTTTTTTGTTTTTTTTTTTCAGGTGTCCAGGGTGGGTGGTGGTAATATCACCTGGAGTCGTGGGGAGGGAGGACTCTCAACCGCTCCCAGGAGGAGGCAGGTTACCATGGTTCCCAGGAGCCACATGAGGACTCCAGGCTGTGTGCCCAAGGGGCAGGGCAGGAGTTCTTCCTCTATCGTGTGGGTAGCATGGGCATTCTGTGGGATGTAAGAAAACACAGATGCACCAGGCATGCTCACCTTTCCAGTTGTTCTGGAGTCTTGCCTCCATTGCACTGAAAGCCCCCAAGACCAGGGGTCAGAACACACCTTCACCTGTGCACACTCTCAATAAATAAATAAATAAATAAATAAAATCAATGCAGCTGGAGGACCCTGACTCTGCAAGATTGTTTCAGTGAGCACTGAGCTAGGAAGCTTGCCTTTTAGGGACCTCAAACTATCCCACGCTGAACCATTAGCTGAAAATGCTCGGTCTGGGTTTCGGGGGACTGTCTGGATCCTGTTTCTCTAGACCAGTGGTTCTCAACCTTCCTGAGACCCTTTAATACAGCTCCTTATGTTGTGCCCCCCCCTTATGAAATTACTTTCGTTGCTACTTTGTAACTGTGATTTTGCTATTGTTATGAATCAAAATGTAAATATTTTCGGAGACAGAGGTCTGCCAGAGGGGCTCTGACTCACAGGTTGAGATTCAGTCCTCTAGACCATTCCCATCTGGAGGGCAAGGTCCGAGGCGTTTTTTCTCTCTGCTGTCTGTGGATGGTAAGGTCACATGCTCACTAAGATTTTCTTTGCTCTCACAGTGCAATAGGGAAAGAGAGGCTCAGTCTTTAGACAACCATGAGGTAGGACCTGAGAGGAGGTGGTGCCTTTCCCTTGCACCTTCCTGGGATATCCATCATGAGTGGCTTGGCTCATTTCTCCAGCCTCAGTTTCCCCTTGTATGGCAATCCCTGCCTATGATTCCAGTAAGTCACTCCGTGAACTGCAGGTGTCCAGGGTGGGTGGTGGTGCTATCACCTGGAGTCGTGGGAAGGGAGGACTCTCAACGGCTCCCAGGAGAAGGCAGGAGCTGCCGCCATGTTGATCTGCAGGGGTAAATGCATTTGGTGTCTGGCAGGAGCCTCTCTCTGGCTTCAGTGTATCACTGTCAGGACGGGCACAATTAAAGAGAAGTGGGGTTTATTAAGGAAGCTGGAGGTAAAGACATCTTGGGTGTCTGATGATGCTATAATGAACATGTAGGCCCCCTCTGTCACTCACAGGGACAATCCCAGCCTAGGACTTGTACTGAAACACTCCGGTCTCCAGGGCAGCTAGGAAGTGGGGGAGCCTGCCAGGGATAGAGGATGAGAACACTGTCTTTGCACTGGGGGATGGGATGACTACAGGAGAGAGTTTATACGGTGTGTGTTGGGGCCTTTCCCAGCTCTTGGCATGTCCTATCTTAAGCATCTGTGCTGGATAATTTCATGTCACCGTGACACAGCTAGAGTCATCTGAGGGAAGGGAGCTCCAATTGAGAAAATGCCTCCATAATACATGGCTGTAGGTGAGCCTGTAGGGCATTTCCTTAATAGGGATTGATGGGGGAGGGCCCAGCCCATTGTGGGCAGTACCATCCCTGAGCTGGTGATCCTGGGTTCTGTAAGGAAGCAGGCTGAGCAAGCCATGGGGAGCAAGCCGGTAAGCAGCACCCCTCCATGGCCTCTGCATCAGCTCCTGCCTCCAGGTCCCTGCCCTGTGTGAGTTCCTGTCCTGACTTCCTTCAGTGATGAACTGTGACCTGTAAGTGTAAGCTAAGTAGACCCTCTCCTCCCAAGTCGACTTTGCTCGTGGGGTTTAATCGCAGCAATCAAACCATGACTAAGATGGCTTTCCAGCAGCCTGTGTGTCTGTCCTGGAAGGACACTGAGGCCCAGGGAAGTAAGTCAGTGCCGTGTCATCCAGCCTGCATGTGACGGAGCTGAGACTCAGCCCTACCACCATAGCAGTCTGTGTAGGTATATAATCTTAGCTGGCACAGCAGTGTTTGGAGAAAACGATACGAATAGTGTCCTGATCTGGCCCCTGACCTGTTGTTGATATATATATATATATATATATATATATATATATATATATATATATATAGTATGTGCATATATATACACAATATATATACATCATATATACATTTCATATATATACACATATATGAAAATTTTAATATATAAATATGTATTAAAATATAATTTGATATATAAATGTTTAAATATGAAGTTTCCACACTTATTTTGTGTGGTCACAAAATGCCACAGCGCGTGTGAAGGTCAGAGGACAACGTGTGGGGGTTTGTTCTCTCCTTCTACCATGCGGGGCTTAGGAATCGAACTCAGGCTGTCAGGCTTCTCAGCCATCACCTTTTAGCCATCGAGCTGTCTCGACGACCCCTTGTTAGTATTCTGGAGCGCCTGGAAAACCTGTGGATCTCTCTGTGGCAACCGCCTGAGAAATGACTTCAGGAATTGAATAATGAAATAAAGTGTGGACTCCTCATGTCCTCCCCAGGCCTCGGGTCCAGGCTTCCTGTCTCTGGCCTCTATCTGGATGGTGGTCCGGAAGCCCGCTTGTCCCCGTTGTCAGATAGAGCTGGTGCCAACCCTCTGTGAGGCATGGGTACCGGAGGAATGTCATCCACCTCTAGGATGCTCTGATAGAGAAACTGTGTGTGTGTGTGTGTGTGTGTGTGGTGTGTGTGTGTGTGGTGTGTGTGTGTGTGTGTGTGTGTGTCTCCTCTCCATTTCAAACACCAAGTCCCCAGGGCCTGCCAGGCTACAAGGACACCGCTCTTCTGAGACTCACTGTCAGGATGGGGTTGACCCCAAATAATCTGCTGCAACAGAATTAGGAGTGGGCACTGGGCCCTGTGCCTGGAGGCTGGGGTCACTCAAGCCCAGGGGTGCAGGTCGAGCCCGGGCAGCACAGTCCCCTCTAGAATAAATGCAAATAAGGAGGGACTTGGAGTCACAAGCTCTGATGGGGCTGATGTGTCCCGAAGGGGGTGGGGACGTGGGGGCTGACAGACGAAGGCGCTCCTTGCCCGGCAGCCAGGGCAAACGTGTTACAGAGAAGCAGGAGCAGCCCCAGAAGCGACTCTGCCATTCCCAGTGGGGCAGAGTGAGAGGGGACAGGCAGACAAGAGCCCGGGAGGCTTCATTCCTGAGACCCGAGCTCGAGTTCCATTTCCTCCAGGCCTTACCGAAGGGTTAAAGTCATTTTCATTAAAATTTAAATTCCAGACGGCACCCTCTCCCTCCTTCCCTGTCCTTTGAACGTTTTTGACTGGCAACCATTTCATATTTCAATCTCAGCAGAACAAATTGAATTAGATGTTGAGCCTGAGCTCGGCTCTGTTCGGCAAAGCCTGAGTGCGCAGCCCCAGCCGTCCTGCGCGGTGGCTGTGGCTGCAGGCTGTCGGGGACAGGGGGGTGGTAGAGGCAAGGGGACACATGGGGGAGGGGAGCTGGCTTGCATCTGATGTGAGCATTTCCTAAAACAAAACAAAACACCAAAAAACCTTATTTTTATTGATGTCTTTTTGTGTGTGCCAGATGAATGCAATTGCCTGTGGAAGCCAGAAGAGGGCGCTGGGTCCTCTGGAGCCGGAGTTAACAGGCTCACCTGAGGTAGCTGCTGGAAACTGAACCTGGATCCTTTGGAACAGTGGTATACTCTCTTAACTGCTGGGTCATCTTTCTGGGACACCCCCATGTGTTCATCTCAAGGCCGAGGACACCCTCTGGAGTCCAAGTCTCGAGGAAGACACTCTCAGAGGCACCCTGGTTTGTCCTCAGGGCTGGTCCAGGCCTGGGTTTGATGAAGGCATGCGTGGATGAGAATCAGGACTTACAGACTATTTCCTCTACCTGCAACAGGGTGCCTGTCCTTTACTGGGGATTGACAAGATGCTGGTGCCCTTCTGGTCACGGTGCCCATGTCAGGACCTGTGCTCAGGGCTCACAGCCTCTTGGGGCTTCGCTGTAAGCCGGTGGCCAGCGGGACAAGGCGAGGTGTGCCATCTCAAACCTCCATGCTGGCTCAGGAATCCACTGGGCTCTCTGAAAGGACTCGAAGGCCTAGTGCGGAACCCCGTGAGGGTATTCACATCCCAGCCACCAGAGCCTACCTGTGTGGGGAGCCACGGGGTGGGCGGTGCTGAGTCCAGTCTCCCACCCTGGGCTGCAGGCCAGAAACTATCTCCTCCAGGCCCTAGCTGGACCCACAGGCCCTGTCTTGGGAGGCTCAGTGAGGCCCTGGGCCTGTTCCACCCACGTCTTCTAAGGTTCCCCAGCTGTGCTAGGCACTGGCCACCCACAAACTCTATTTGTGTGTGTGTGTGTGTGTGTGTGTGTGTGTGTGTGTTATGAATGTGGTGTGCAGTGGGGTGGGAGGAGGGGATTGGAAAGAGGTACACATGGAAGCCAAAGGGTCACCGTGTCCTCAGTTCTGCTCCACCATTTTTTTTTTAAAAACAAAAACAAAAACCAACTCAGGCCTCTTACTCAACCCGGAGTTCACTGCTTGGCTAGGCTCACTGTCCATTCATCCGAGGACCTGTTTGTCTCTACCCCATAAGATCTGAGATTATGGGCGCCCATCACCTTGTCTGGCTGGCACGGGTGCTGGGGACCTGGGCTCAGGAGGCTGGGGGACTCAGAGAAGCCACCTGCTGAGCTCTGGGGCTTAGAGGCCAACATGGTGGAGCACAGGTCCTCAGATCCTAGACAAGTGGATCCCACGCCAAGTGGCGCAGGTGTTGTGACGGGCGGGTGCACCGTGAGTGGGTGGGTCGGTTTCTAATGACCCACAGCGACACGGGCCGTGGTTTCCGACCCCCACGGTTCAGCATGGGCGTGTGGCAAGCATCCATCCACTCGACCCCTCTGAGTATCGCCATGGTGGAGGCTGGTGCCATCTGAGTGACAGAGTGACATCATGGTAGAGGGAGGGGCAATTCTAGGCTCTGCTGTTTATTGCTTAGTTCTCAGCACCCCTGAACTGTAACAAAGTGCCTGCCCCACCCACAGGATGTGGCCCCAGCTTCGGTGACATGGCGTGGGGTCTAGGCAAATCTGGACAGCAGGACCTCATCGCCATAAAAAATTCATAGGCCAAGACTCTCACATAAAGTCGGAAAGCCCGGTGCGCAGAGTCCTGTCCAGTGCCTCTTCAGCCCTGGTGACAGCAGCTCTGAGGTGAGAAGAGTGTTCCTCAGGTCTTCCTGGCTGGATGGGGGAAGTGGGCGTGGCTGGCTAAGGCAGCCATGCCAGTCACCTGCACTGCACAGACACTCCTCCAACTACAATGATCTAAGTCTTAAGCTTCTTGCTTGAGAGGCAGTGCTGGGGCTGGACAGTGGCGGAAGGCTGTGGCCTTGCCCCCTGGCTGGCACCATGGCCGCCTCTGGCTGATGTTGCATCCGCGTTCATGGAGAGGCTGTGCTAGGGCACTCAGCCAGAGACTACACTGCGAAGCCTCTGGTGCGGGCGAGGCCTCGGAGGGGCTCCCTTGGCTTGAGCTGCAGGGGCCGTCAGTGGTGCTGGCACAGTTCAGCCTGTGAACCTGGCACCAGGGCTCAGAACGATGCATCACAGGGACTAGGAAGGGGTCCCAGGGATGAGGTAGAGTCCCCAGCTCTGTCCATTGGCCAGCAGTCCTGTAGAGGGCGAGACAGGGCTGCAGGAGGCTGGCCGGGTGGGGCCTGGTGGCTGGTGGCCAGGGCTGAGCTCTGGAGTGGCTGTGCACCCTGTCACCCATGCCAGAGTCTGGCCAGCCATGCCACAGGGGGACGCCAGGCCTGAGCTCCTTATGGAGCCACCTTGCAAGTGTTACCCAGCGCTGGAGCGGGGTCAGCGCAACACGCCGCTGGAGCGGAGTCTGCAGAAAAGTTGTTCTCACGTCCGGTACTTGCCGCGAGCTTTGGTCTCCTTTGGTCCTGACCCGTGGAGACCTCCTGTCCCGCACTGCCCGGCCCCGGGGCCCTGGAGCCACGCACCCTGGCAGTGCCAGCTCACAGCTGGAGAGCGTGCTCACTATCACCGTCGTCTGCGTCTCCCAGCTGCTCCAGGATCCCGTCCAACACCGCAGACCGCTTTTTCTTCGGGGGCTCTGTGGCAGATGGCAGAAAGGAGAAAAAGACCCCGAGAGGGTTCAGCAGTGAGCGGGGGAGGCAGAGGTGTGTGGGGCGGGCACGAGGAGAGAGCACATGGGGAACGCGCCAGGGAAGAGAACCAACGCAGCTCTGGTCAGTCCAGCCTCAGCCGGGCCCTCTCCTGTCCCCCCCGCCCCACCCCCGATCCTGTTCACCTCTGTCTCCCACCCTTGCCACAAGCAAAGGACCCACTTTAGGGAGCCAGTGGCCCACCTGAGGGTCGCCTCCTCCCCGCCTGCCAGAGGCCTAGTCAACCCAGGCAACAGCTGGCCTGAAGAAGAAGCCAGCTTTATTTCTGTGCCAGTGCTAGGTGTGTAGCTGCCGTGGCCAAGGAATCCAGAAGGGTATGGGAACCACAGAATGAGGGTAGCTTTGGAGGAAAGGGGTTATTTGATCTGGGCTTTGATGAGTGCAGAGGAGTTTTCCGAGTGGAAGGCACAAGGGGGAGGGATTTAGACACACAGCTGTTCCAAATGGCACTTATTGAATACCTATGGTGTACTAGGGCACTAGTGTCCTCAAGAACCCCACAGTCAAGGAACCTAGGAGGACGGCTCTGGGCTGTTCGCCTCACCAGTCCTACTGCTGGTCTAACCATCCATTCACCAGTGAAGACCTGTTTTGTAAAGAGACTGCCCACCCTAATCCCTGCTTCAGGACACTCTTAACTCCTTCTGGGAAGCCCTTTGAATGTAGTCACCTGGCCCTTTATCTCGCGTATCTACATGGCAGCAGATGCGCCACGTGGGCAGAGCGCCTGGCTCAGGCGTGGATGACCTTGGCTCCTTCGGGGGGTGGGTCAGGAATCCCTCTTGTCTCATGCCTCCCACGGCCCCTGCCCTCGATGGCGGTCCCCGCAGTCACTCGCACCCCTCCCCGTCAGCTTTGCTTCCCTAGGCTCTCCCACACCTTAGTTGAGGCTGCCCCCTGTAGCTGCTTTCTGAATCACCCCAAGGTCTGCAGAGCCTGCACCCTGGTCTGTTTTGCCCCAGCTCCCCACATTTCCCCGGCACAGCCTGGGCCTCTCCTCTCCCACCATGCAACAAGCCCTTCTGTTTGGGACCTCGTCCCCGGCTGGGGCGCCCATGAGACCCTCGGTGGGAGAGGCATGAACAGAGCCTCAGGGCTGCAGGGCTGCGCTGCCTGGAGGAGGGAGGTGGGGGCACTGGCTGGGAGCCGAGGTCAGGCGGCTCTGCCCATCATGGCCGACTGTGGAAAGGGGAGGAAGTGGCCTGGCTCCCTGCGGTGTCCTCTCTTCACTCTGCGCCTCATGCCCGCTGCACAATGGCCTCAGGAAATTGGATCGTGGGCAGGTAATAGGGCTGGAAATAGACAACAACAAAGCCGGCCCCCGGCTCTATCTGGGGCCCCTCCTGCTGCTACTCGGGTGGGGATCCGGGACAGACTGGCTGGGGAGAAGCTGCAGGGGGGCAGGTGTCCCTCAGGTATCCTTGCTGTCCCAGAGCAGACCCCAACCTCCAGCACAGACCCCTTCTGCCACTATGATGGTCCTCCCAGCATCTCCGTGTTGGAGGCAACAGAGGGACCCTGTCAAGCCAACTCTAGAGCCCATCCCCCTCTCCTGCAGAACCTCTGCTTTGCCCTGTCCCTGGGGGAAGCCAAACTGTCACACTGTTGGCGACCAGTCCACAGGAGCCGGCCACTTCCCTGTCCTGGTACCCATTCCTCTCACCTTGGGGCCTTTGCACGGCTGTGGCCTGTCTGGAATGCTCTACTGGGCAGCTCAGGGCCCCATGCCTGTGGTGAAGCATCCCTGGGTCCCTCACTGTAGCCATATGACCTTTGGGCTTCACTGCTGTTTGTCTCTTGCTGGAAGGCAGGGGTGCCTGTCATGCCCACCCCTGTGCTCCAATGCCTAGAACTGTCTTGGTACCTGGCTGCGCTCAGTAAATGTCTGCTGAGACTGACTGACTGACTGACTGACTGACTGAAGAGGGCCAGGGCACTACAGAGCTGAAAGCCATCAGGCTACAGCAGGAGGAGCAGAGAGAAGACTGTATGAAGCCAAGGATGGTTTTCATGTGCTCTCTCTCTCTCTCTCTCTCTCTCTCTCTCTCTCTCTCTCTCTCTCTCTCTCTCTCCCTCTCTCTCTCTCTCTCTCACACACACACCTCTCACCACACACACACACCTCTCACCACACACACACACCTCTCACCACACACACACACCTCTCACCACACACACACACCTCTCACCACAGAGACCTGGGCAACACCTGCCTGGTCAACTCCTGGCCTGGACCTCTGAACACTGCCCTGCTAACAGCCCTGGGGAGGAAGTCTCGGGGATGGCTTCACAGTACCCGCTGCTCTTAGCCTGCGCTCACAGCACCAGTCAGGCCGAGTCTCTGCTCAGAGCAGGCTCCTTCGCTCAGGTCTTTGTCCACCTTCTGAATGACTACTCTCTGGAGTGCCCAGATGCAAGGAACAGCTCTTTGCCTGGGGCCAGTCCCTTAGCCATCAGGTCTCCTGCCTGGCAGTGGATGCATGCCCCGTGCTCTGCCTCTAGGGAGCCCTGGGCTGTCTCTTGTGACATGCGACCCCCACCCCCACCCCCCTGGAGCCCATGAATGCAGACCGTGCTCTACGTGGGTGTGCTCCTTTCACTCCTTGGCATTAGTGACACTTGGGGAACCTTGTGTACGCACCACTCTGCCCGGGTCCCATCTAGAGGCCCCAGAGTCCCCACAACTAGGAACCAGTCCCCGTGAAGGCCTGGGCTCCCTGAAGCTGTCCCTGTGACTTCAGCTTCGCTGTGATTCTCTGCTTGGCCCAGCGTGAGTGATGGACGGACCATCTGCCACCTGCAGAGCCAATGAGAGTGGTCCAGGGCTTGGGGACCAACCAGCAACTCCTTCAATTGCAGGCTAGAAAACAACAGTTGTCCAGGGAGGTGCTAGGGGCTGGGACACCAGGGGCCAGGGAGTGACCACAACCCCAGGACCCCAGACCAAAAGATTCTGCCATCACCAGCAAGTCACCCTGAGCATGTCACCCTTGCTCTCTGCCACCTCCTGGGGTGGCTGTAAGGATGGGGTGGGGGCACCTTACTGATGGGTCGGGCTCAAGTCTACAGCCAGGGATCGGGGTTGGACCCCCTCATTTCGCCCTGTAGGATGAGCTGGACCCTGTGTCTTCGCTGCCACCCAGCCCCCTGCTGGCCCTGCCTCCACATGGAGTGCCGGCTCCGCCTGGCAGGAACAGCTGTGGAAACCCCGCTTCCCCGTGTCGCAGGCCTCCGTGGGCCTTCACCAAACAAACACAAAGCAGAACCCGGGGAAGGTGTGAAATAAATAAACGGAACAAGCCGTGCATTTTCCTTCCGCGGCGCAGCTGCTCCTGAAGATAAACAACAAGTGACTGTCACCAAACATCAATACCGAGAAATGAACTTGACAAAAAGCTCAGCCGGCCCCCAACAGCCCCCCAGTCCTGCCCCTCCCCCACCTCCAAACACCCACTTCTGCATTTCTCCAGTTCCCACCTAATGGTTTTATTTTTCAATTAATTCCTTGACAGAATGCCAGCCCGCATCTTTCCCTTTCCTGGCTGGCAATGTCGCCTGCGTGGAAGGCACCGGCGGGTGTGCGGGCGGGCGGGCGGGCGGGGGACTGTGGGAGGACAGGAGAAAGGGCTTCGTGGGAGGAGAGGGAGGCTGGGGATGAGAGCAGGGCTGACGGCGAGAAGGGATGCTGGAAGGGCCCCGTGAAGAGGCAGGCGAGACGGAGGAGCCCAGGAGGGAAGCCAGCGGCAGACCCTGCCGCTCTGGCTGGAGGCTGTAGCAAGCCGGCTGCTTTCCCTGCCTGGGCTCAGTTCCTGAGTGAAGACGACTGTATGTGCTGCTGTATGTGCTGGCCACGCCTGGAACCCCAGTGCCAGGGAGGCTGGCACAGGAAGATGGTCACAAGGCCTTCATGACTTTGGCTAGCTCAAGGGTGAATGCTCAGTTGGGCTGGGCATGGCATGGGCCAAGATAGACAAGAATGTACCATGGAGTGACTATGATGGCCGGCACCCAAACTCGGGGCGGGGACCGGTCTCTAGGTGCCTGTGGCAGGGTTGGGGTTGCCGAGTGTAGGTTTCTCTTCTAGGAATCCCACAAGTCGGGTACATGATCCCTGAGCTCTGGGGAAGTCTTGTGGGTACAGACAGGCTCTCCGCATGGTGCTGAGCTTACTCTGGGGCCTTTCCCGCATAACACAGCCAAGCCCAAGGTGCCACGGACACTTGCCCTGCAGCGGAAAGTACCAGCTCCCCCATCAGGGTCACGGCGGAGGACTGTGAGCACAGTGAGTCCCGGAGCAGCACTCACACAGATACTGACCCAAAGCCCAAAAGACCCACCTCAAAGGGCAGGAATGTGGATCTTACTCAAGTAACGTGGGCAGTGGGGTTTGCTTCTCACAGTCACATTCTCCACTGTAATAGTCCAGAGTGAGGGAGGGAGGAACCTAAATGGTGGGAGGTTGTAAGGTGGCCACAGGCTAACTTCTCTCCAAATGTCTATCCTGGGCATCTTCCTGGCTGTGGGTCCAGATAACTGGACTGGTCCTATGGGTGGGGAGTCCCAACCTAGACCATGGTGGGCTTACCCAAGGCAGGGAAGGGATACACGCTGGCCTGGGGTCTTCTGTCCTTGGCCAATATGAGTGTGGGCTACAAGGGCTGGGAACTCTGTGCAGTCTTGGGAGGGTGGAGGTGAGGGGAGGCTCCCGCAGCCCTGCTTGGCCTGAAGGCTCACTTTGATTACCATCTTCTCTTCTTCCTGAGTCTAAGCAGAGATGACATGGAGACACGTGGCTGTGGAATAACCAGGAGGCACAGCCCTGGGAGGACCATGCACTGTGGACTGGGCAACAGGGAGCGCATAGCTCATAAATGCACCGTGGCTCTGCAGGCTTCCCAGTGGGATGTAGGATGTAGGTGGCCAGACCCGATTTCCTAAGAGTGGCTTGAACTTGATTTCCAGGTCAGATCTTCCAGTGGCCAAACAGTGATGAATCCAATACTGGTTTGTGTTCACATGTCGCAGGCAAGGCACCGATGGCTCAGCTGGTGGCCTCTAGTCTACGTGCTTCTCGCTGCCTATCACGGGCACTCGAGGCCGCCACTGAAGCTGTTTCCCTGGCTTCCCCTGGTTGGGCCAGGCTGCACGTCAGGTACGCTGGCCAGCCTGTACGTCAGGTACGCTGGCCAGCCTGTACCCTCTGGTCTCTGGGTCTTCGGGCCCCGCCCAGGATGGTGGCCAGGCCCCGCCCCTCCCACACCGCCCTGCGGTACTTCTGTCAGTTTAATTCTGTGATCGATGAGAAGGAGCAGGCGAGATGGCCCGGCACAGCTGGCTTCCCCGTTAGCCCTAGCAGGGATTCGTGGGCTTGCCGGCGACGGCTGAGTGAAATGTTTGCAGAACGCACAGAACACAAGTCAATAACAATTTAGTGGGATTGGGAGCAGGTCCCTTCCTCGCACGGACAGTTGCTCCCAGGGGAGGGAGGCACAATGTGCAGGATATTGTCAAATCGCTTGGAGTAGGAGGCTCAGGTGTATGTGGGGGGTGAGAGGGAGGCAGGGGGTGTGGCTGGGCCACACCTGCCCCAGCTGGCCCCAAGTATACAGTATATATGCAGGCTCCCAGTATATGCTTCCTGGGAGATGAGGTTGCTGTCTAGAGGCCCCTCCGCAGGCCCCCATCCATCTGTACCTTGGCCAGAAGTGGCCTGGGCCCACATGGTTCCACTTTGTGAGCCTCAATTCCTGTCGCCAGCTGTGGCAAGCAGGGGGTAGTGACAAGTACCCTGACCTCTCGAGGCCAGAGCCATTGATGCAACCAGGAGCCAGGATGAAAGTCCTCTTGTATATATACCCTGTGCCCTCCTGGGACCCTGAGTGACAGTCTGGGGTATCCAGAGGAAGGGCCGACACAACCAGGTCTCGGGAACAGGGAGAGGTGCCAGATGAAGGGCAGAAATGTACGGCTTACACAAAACCCCCATCTCCAGGGAGCTGGAAGGAGGCAGACCAGGGGATGGTTTGAATAATAAATTCTGTGACTTCACATACTTGCTTGAACTTTCCGCCTATGATTTTAAAAGCCCGATGATTATGCCTTCGCGGCTCAGATCAAGGCGGCCCATTTGCAGGGGCTGATGGGGGATAACGGGCTCTTGTGGTCCCCGGTCTTTCAAAAGCGTGCCATCCTGCACGATGATGGAGGTGTAGAATGGGGGTGTGCGTGGAGACGCTGGCAGGCTTTAAATATCATCTGTATGCTGATAACTTCAAATTTACATCGCAGCTCAGCCTTTGCCCGGAGCTCTGAACTCATCCATCTATTTGCTAATATCCCTGGGGCATCCTGGGATGTCTCAAACCAGCTCGGTCGGACTCCCAACTCCGCACCAGGTCTTGGCCTCCCAGGTTTGCTCAGCACCCGAGCGGGCACCACCCTTGCTTCTCCCCTGCACCACCGTGGCCAGCTGACCCTTCTCCCAACACAGTCAGTCTCCCAGCTGCTTTCCGCCTTGCAGCCTTTGGCTGTGGTCCTGGCCACCATCTTTGATGACCCCAGTGTGAACCCCAGGCCTGGTTCCAGAGCTACCCGCTGCGATCCCACGCAGCAACGACTCGTGAGGTTAGTCGGTGCTGGCCTTCGCTTTAGTCTTCCAGGGCTTTCCAGGGCAACGTGAACAGAGTCAGGCTTCCTGCCACGGCTGGCCAGATCCCTGCTGGCTTCTGTCTGGTTTCTACTCTCTATGCTGGAGCTCCAGCAGTAAACACACTTCTGCCCCAGGGCCTTCGCACGTGTGGGTCCCCGGGCTTGTGTTTCTCCCGCAGGTCTTTGGCTGGCTGGTTCCTTGCAATCACATGGAAAAGCCGACTTGTTCTAGTTGCCACATTAGATGCACCCCTTTCCCTCGGGGTGTATTGTAGCATCTAGTCTAATTTTCCTCAGGAAACCTGCCACCGACAGAACTTCGATCCTTCTATGTTGTGAAGCTCGCCCTCTCTCTCACACAAACACCACCTCCATGAGGGAAAGAAGGAGCGAGAGACAAAGTCGCATGCCTTCTCCCAGGAAAGCTCACACCGAGGCTGCTACCTAGAATGTCTGTGCATGCCACCCGGGACTCAGGAACTGTAGGCAACGTAGGGCACGAGGAAATGCGGTATCGGTTCTACAAGGGCCCAGAGCTGTGTGCTCTAGGAAAGTCAACAGTCGACTCTGAGTCTGTCTGGCCCTGTAACATGGGACCTGTCTCTCTTTCCGAGTGTGTTAGGCTAAAGTGCCGCCAGGTTTTTAAATTGTATATGAAAGTGCTAAGTGTTGCTGCTGCACAAAGAAGGCCTTTGACAGAGCTCTCTCTGGCTTCCCCGAGGTCGAGCTTATCTTTAGCAAGACTTTCCCATTTCCGCAGTAGGACGGAGCTTGGAGGAACAAGGTGAGAATATCCAATTCCAAAAAGGGCCTGTCCTAAATAACTCTGGGCTGGGGGAATGGCCTGGCTGTGCTGGGACTTGGTGTCCATACCAAAGGTGAAGGCGGCCGCAGTCAGCACCGCACGGGGGCCCAGGATATGTGAGATGTTCAGCTAACATCAGCTGTGGCCATGACTGCTTCTAACGGGGCTCACTCATCTGCTCTGTGGACAGTTACGAAGCCGGCTTTGTTCTTGATGCAAGGTAACTTAGGGAACAAGGAGGGTGGCAGTGTCCCCTGGAGGGTTGTTAGTAGGGGAAAGGGTGTATGTGTGTGTGTATGTATGTATGTATGTATGTATGTATGTATGTATGTGTATGTGTGTGCATGCATGTGAGTATATGCATGTGTGTAAATACGTATATATGTGTACATGCATGTATATGTGTGCATATATGTATTTATGTACGTGTGTGTGTGTGTGTGTGTGTGTAACACAGACAGGAATGCTGCAGGCCTGGAGGTGAGGTGGCTGATGGGACTGGGGTCGGGTTGGGGCTCCATCCCTACCCTGTGAGGCTAGGAGAGCGGCTCAGAGTGACTGGTCAGAACTCCTCCTGTCTATGCCAAGGGCTCTTGCTGCCTGTGCACTGTCTATGTTGCTCTGGCTAGCATCGCCAGGCCTGGTGGGTAGGGGATAAGGTGGGTGGAGGGATGGTGGCGCTGCGGCCACTTGCTATGCCGCTCATGCCTGAGCTCCTACTCTGGAGGTGAAAGTTGCAGCCGCTAACCACAGCCCGTCAGGCCTCCCCAGCTGGAATAAGACAACAGAGGGAAGCCGAGCCACGCTCCTGGCTAAATGAAAGCCCGCGTGCCGGCCTCCCTGGCTGTGAGTGCTTAAGACTGGTTGGGCAGCGGATCGCTTCCCGGCCATTTTATTCTGTCGTCTGTGCTCGTGGTACCGTGGCCTGCCAGGCCCTGAAAGCTTCGCAATGCTGCGACCCTGCTGGTTTGTAACACGTTCAGGAAGAAAGGGACACAGCTAGAGGCAGACTTTCTTCTTTCTTTCCCTCCTGAGCACTCTTTTCATACCCCACATGCCAGGCAGAGAAGAAAACCACTTCACCTACTACAGGGCCGGAGGCTTGAGACCAAATATCTGATTCCTGACTGGAAAGGGGGTGGGGGGCAGCAGGCAGAGAGCAAGATGGGGGGAGTTGGAGGGATGGGATAGTCCAAGGAGGGTGGGGGTGTTGAGAGAGGCCGGGAGAGGGAAGATGGACTAGAGGGGACAGCAGCTCCCTCCCTCCCTCCCTCCCCCACAAGGCACCTGTCTGGCAGTAATGTCTACTGACTCAGGGTGACTTCTTCCTACAGTCTGGCCTGTACTGTGGGCTTGCCAGGTGGGTCCCGCGCACCAGCTAGGGAAGGACACTGTAGTGTCCTGCCATCGCCCAGGGAGGGACTGTGGACAGCATGAGGGATGCCCTGTGGGATAGACCGGGGGTGGGGCTTAAAGCAAAGCTCCTTTAGACACCAATAAGTGGGAAACCTGCAGTGGGCAGAGCCTGGGCCCAGCCTGTGCCAGGCCCCGTGCCCTGGCTGGAGACTCGGCAGCACCAGGCTGTCCCTTCTCTCTGCCCAATTACATCCTCCAGAGTCCACTACCCTAAGCCTGGGAGCCACAGGACCCTGTGCTCACTGTAGAGATGGCAGAGCTGAGGCTGAGACTTGCCAGGGCCACGGAGCGGATAATAGGATAGACACACACATACACATATGGAATCAAACATATAGGTGCCGACTGGATCTGCCCATGCAAAGGCTTGGTCAAGAGAATGACTAAAAACTGAGGTTTGAGTTCCAGCTGTGTTTGGGTGGCTGGGTACCCCTTAATAAAAAAATAAATATAGTTTCTTAAACATATACATATAAAACATAAACATATAAAAAAAAATAAAGTTTCTTGCCCTCCTGGAGCCCTTTCTGATCTGCTAAATGGGCCAATGACAGTATCTATCTCCCTGAGTCCTGGCAAGGCCTGACAGGAGAGGAGAGACTCTGCGATGGCAAGGGAAGGTGTGTCACTTTGCCTGAGCTATAGTTCAGCTGTCTCCCTGGACCCGGGAACCGCGTGTCTCCACCAACCCTCCCATGTTGGTAGCGGGCTGTGGGAGAGGCATGGCCTGCAGCCCACAGGCAGCCTGGTGTGGCCAGAGCTTCCAGGCGTCCACCTGAGGTCTGAGTACCTTCCTGGCAATGTTCAGGGTCTACGCCAGAGCTGGGCACAAATCCCACTTGTTCTTGGGCTCTGCCAGGGCCCTGGAGGCTCAGAACAATGCAGACTCCGACACAAATGAGCCACTACTTTTCTCGGCAGGGAAAAGGGCAGAGGAAAAAGGAGGCCCAGGCAGGCTGCTGGGGCCATGGCCCTGTTCTGAGGACTTCAGCTGCTGTGCACATGTGCAGGACAGGGTGGAGGGTGGGGCGCACGCTGTGCCTGGGGCAGCTGCATACCTGGCAGCCTTAGTACCCATGGCCATCTTGGGGCTGCTGGAGAGGCAGACATGGGGCTATCTTCCTCACTGTCATTACTACACCTGCCTAGTCCTGTGGCTGTGAGCGGCCAGAGACGGCTGGGACACATGAGAGCGGCCACAGAGACGGCTGGGACATGAGAGCGGCCGCAGAGATAGCTGGGACACATGAGAGCGGCTGGAGATGGCTGGGACACATGAGAGCGGCCAGAGACGGCTGGGACACATGAGAGCGGCCACAGAGACGGCTGGGACACATGAGAGCGGCTGGAGATAGCTGGGACACATGAGAGCGGCCACAGAGACGGCTGGGACACGAGAGCGGCCGCAGAGATAGCTGGGACACATGAGAGCGGCTGGAGATAGCTGGGACACATGAGAGCGGCCGCAGAGATGGCTGGGACACATCAAGGGCTGGCTCCTGCTGCATCCTGGCTCCTGGGAGGAGATGATGCAGTCTTTGGAACTCAATTTATTGAAGGGTCCCTGCCCGCAGAAGTGCTGAGCCCACAGTCTTGGAGGCCTGGGCTGGGTGGTGGGGCGACCACAGGGGAGGTGGGCCCCCGCCTCGGGAGAGCGCCTTCCACAAACATTTGCCGACGGGTGCATTTGGGGCTGTCGATGCCTGTCGATGTAGACAGGTTCTGTCTGCCCATCAGGACTTAGGATCTTATTGAGCTGTGAGCCCACCACCGCCTCTCTTGCTCTGCATACGCTTGGACTGCAAAGCTCCTGGGCCTGGATGGAGAGCAAGCCTGGCACCCCTCGGAGACTGAGCTAAACAGGGCACCAGAGAGGGATGGACCACTCCAGGTACAAGCAAAGAACATAAACATTTGCCGCGAGTGGGGGTGGGGTGGCTGGGCCTTGCCAGAATGACAAGTCAGAAGAAGATTTAAAAACAACCCAAACCAACCAATCAACCAACCAACCAAACAGTCAGCAAACCCAAATAGCAGCAGCAGCAGCAACAACAAAACCAAGAACGTATAGGGACAGGCACGGAGGAGCAGACGCGGAATGACCGACACCCAGAGGGCAGGGCCGGCAGGGGACCAGTCTCATGGAAGCAGCGTCAGCCCTTTGAACAGGGCATCCATGTCACTCAGCACGAGAAAACACAGAGAGGAAGGTGCTATGCTGATCTGTTGATCTGCATGTGTGAGGGCTCAGGGTCCTCCTCAGCTGGGGTGGGGGTGGGGTGGGGGAACAGTGACCTCTGTAAGAAGTATGGTGGGCAGCTGGTGTGGCTCTAAGCAGACTGATGGAGGGCCAGAGTCTGTGTTCCCAGGCTGTGGCTAGTGCCCCTGCCGTGTCTCTGGTTCTTAGCACACTGGCCAAGGACAGTCTCGCTGAACGGCTCATAAAATTCCAGGACACTACACCCTATGGTCCTCCACTGCCCCTGGCTCCTGAGGCCAGCTCTGTAGACAGAGAGCTCATAGCAAACACCTTTGGGGGATGACGGCGATCTCTCTGAGTCCAGAGCTAGAACACCCGAGGGCCCCAGCGCGAGGGAGACAGGGTAGGAAGAAACTTCCTCTTGAGGTAACAGCACCAATGACTACAGACAGGGCTGTCCCAGCCCAAGCCAGAATCTGTTTGTCAGCAAGTGGGAGGCAGGGACCCGTTCCCAGCTGGGTGGCTCATCGGTAGCTGCCTTGTTCTGCTTTCTGGGGGCCACTGTGAAGGTATTTAAGGAAGGCGGGCTTCTACTTCAAGTCTTGACATCCTCGTGAGGGGTGCACACCCCATTAGAGATAAGGCTCAGTGACTCCAACCCCACAGACCTCTAGCGATCCCTGACTCTCTACCCCTCAGCATCAGGCATAATGGGCTCCTGTTTCTCAATTTTGGGGACCCTCAGCCTGGGCTACCCACAAAGGGAAGTGGCTACCTTCTTCACCCATGCCCTCAGACCTGCTCAGAAACTATGGTGTCCCAAACATGAGGACAGCTGGGCTCAGGAGGAGAGCAACCATCTTTAAGGCCACAGTATCACCTTGGTGAGTCAGCTGTGACACAGAGCTTGGGCAGACTTACAGCCCTCAAGAATGGCATATTGGAACTTGGTGACCCTGGTTCCTAGGGCCCACCTGCAGGACCCGTTTCCAGCATTTTTTGGACCCTGAATTGGAGACTATGTCATGAACAGAAAAGACAACTACCCTGCCCTTCTTGCTTGCCTGGTCCCATTGCCTTACCTACCTGCAGCAGACAAGGTAAGCCGCTGTGCACGCGGTTGTCCTGACACAAGGTGGCTTAAAGTGGCAGGAGGCCTCGGGGCTGCATCCACGTGAGGGCAGCAATCCAGGCCGTCCCTGTCCCAGCTCTCAACCCCGGAAGCCCCGCGTCCGCCGTTCCTACCTTGGAAGTGCCTGGCCGTCTTCCTCCGGAGGGCCTGCACAGTCACCTCTGAGTCTGCCCATTCCAGAACCAGTCTGCGGCCGTACAAGTGCGTGCTGTGACACAGTGCGCTGAAGGCTTTCTGGAAGAGGGGGCAAGAAAGAGGCGCATGAGCTGTGAAGGAGCTGAACTGCGGTGCCCCCCGAAGCCTCCCTCCGCCCTAGTGACTTTGGGTGTCTGGCAATGCTTTGGGGTGCTGCTGGCACACTACTTCATTAGTGAGCTATGTTTCAAGTGAAGGAACAGCAAGCAACTGAGCGGCCAATACACTCACTGCCTGGACCAGGAGGGTCACCCGCTTCCTGGGTGGCATCTTATCTGTTATCTGTGGAGGGCAACCCCACTGACAGGTGAGCCTCTCACCCAGCTGTCAAGTCACCAGAGGACGCATGCACACTCCCTCATGGTTACTTGGTGTCTGTCTGTCCTGTCCATTCCCACTGTCTCCATCTTGGTCTCCTGCCCTTTCCACTACGGGCTTCTGTGCCCAGCCCAGCACCCCGGGTCTTGAACACACCCTTCCTCCTGGCTCTGCCAAGCTCCCCCTGCCCTGCCCCCCACCAGCCTTGTCAACACCAGACTGAGATGTAATTATACAGTCAGAGTATTCACATGCAATCAATCATCAGCATATGGATTCTAGAACATACCATCACTACCTCAAGAGAAAGACACATTTGGCTGTCACCCCAAAAGTCCAATTCTTCTCCCAGCTCACACACAGCACAAACCTATTTCCTGCTTTTATGGATGTAACAGCCCTGGGCATTCATCTGATCCCCAGACAGCACTGATCAAAGCCCTCCCATAAACATGGCTGACTGAGGCTCAGTGGCCTTGTACAGGGACAGCCTCCTCCAACTCTTCTAGAAATACCCCATGACATTAACGTGGGACTTCAGTGACTAAGAAGTCTCTCAACTCTAGAGTCAAGGGTTGCCCAATATCTGGGGCAAGGTAGACCCTGAGATTCCTTTTTATTCAAGGTCTTAGGCAGGTTAAGTGAATTTTCTGAGCTCAGCATCTTGAAGCGTAAGAGTCAATGCAGTCAGATTTGGGACCCTGAAGAGGATCCAAGGTGACTCAGTGTGAGGCACACAGTATGTCAACTTACAACTGCTATGTAGGGCACACAGCATGTCCACTTACATCTCCTGTGTGGGGCACACAACACGTCCAGCTACATCTCCTGTGCTCTCAGACAAACTCCCTTAGCAGCCTCCTTCTCTCCACAGGCATAGAGCATGCTCTGGGCCCCTGGAGACTGCAGAGCACCCAGGCTGACAGCTGGAGGAGGGCGACATGGGACCAGGAGGGGAACCTGCCTTTCTCATTGTGTTGATGCCTAGAAGCGCTCACTCACCAGTACAGTGAGGGCCGGAACCAGCCACTGCCCATGACGTGACTGCTATGGTTAGAACATATCCTGATCTTGGCCACCTTAGGAGGCGACTGTGCTTGAAAACAATGGTTGAAGTAACCAGGTAACACTGGAGTAAGGTGGCCCTAGTGTAAAAGAACTGGTGTCAGACATGGCAGCATTGTGCCATACAACACGAAGCATCACCGTCCATGGACGGCATCTGGGAGGGAGGCTCTGGGCACACATTATCCCCAGGTAGCCTGGTTTTGGGCCCTGTGAGTGCCAGGTTGTGCACTTCTGTTGTGTAAGTTGCAGGACGTGCGAGGGAAATAAGGTCAGGACCTCGGGCTAATCACTGCCCTAGCTGGGTCAGGTCCCATCTTGGAAAGGCTTCAGGACTTAGAGCAAGCCATGGAGGTACTGCTCAGAGTCTAGTCAAGACAAATAGAATCTGGAAGGATGGGAGGGCTTGGGGATGAGGGGGTAGGTGGGAGGGGAAGTGTTAAACAGTCACTTGGCCAATGGAGGGAAGGTTTCCACGCTTCATTCTTTGCATCACTTGAGAAGGGCCAGGTGCAGACCCCCCCAAGCCCCCCTCTCCCGCCTGCCACATTCACACTTTTTTTTTTAAAGTTTAATTTAGAAGCCTCTCCTGACTGCCGGCAGAGCACCTACCATTTTTTTTTCCAGGCAGATATAAAAATGCATCTGGCCCCCGAGCTGAAATGGCTTATTCTGCGCTCAGAAGCGCGAGTGCTCAGCTGTTGTGGGGAGGCAGGGAGACGGCGGGGACTCGGGTGCCTCGAGACCATAGAAGGAACTGGTGGGGAGTCTGATGAGGGTCCCCGAGGAGCTGCATCCTGGGGACACAGCAGTCTGGGACAGCCATGGCTGCATCTGGTGGCTGATCCACACACACAAAGCAGGAAGAGATCTTGGCAGGGAGGCCCAGGCGAGGAGCTGCCCCAACCCCAGTCTTTCTCATGTCCCCCCCCCCCCAATCTACTTTCTCCTTCCTCAGAAGGCCTGGTGATGTTCCTGTTCCCTACAGGAGTTCCTAATAGCCTCTCCCGGGCTCTTCCTCTCTCTGTACCTGACACCTTATTAGCCCCTCATTGAAAGGGCTTTCCATCCTCGGAGGGGTATGGGGGTGGTGGTTCTGCTGCCAGGTTATCCCAGTTCAAATCCCTATTTGATCACTTTCAAGCTGTGTGACACTGGTCAAGCTGCTTCATGTCTCTGAACCTAGGTTGCATCAAATTTTAGAAGAAGCAGCAAAGATGGGGGTGGGGACACTCAGGAAGCCATTTACTCGCAGCTTAGAGCACTGCCCTGCGGCAATGCTGTCTGGTACATTGTCATAAGCCCCTCCTCAGTCTGCAGGAACCCTAGTGGAAACGGCGGCATCCGCCTGCAAACGCTCTTATTTTTTTCTAGAACACAATATGGGGTTCTCCAAAAATAGCAGAGCCCTTCCCAGCTCTGACTACGGAGGGCTGAGAGACACCAGGTCCTGCTCTGTGTGCCTATTTCCCGAGCTGCAGTGTGGTGTCCTCAAAGATTTTCCCCACAGGGTGGTATGGTGACTGGAGGTTAGAGCCAGCCTTGGAGAATGCAGTGCACATGCTTAAAGAAGAGATGACGTCTGCCTGAGGCATCTTAGGGATGGAATGAGGAGGGAAGGATGACCCCCTTTTGAGAGCTTTTGGGCTAGGGCAGGGGCAGGGGCACATCCAAAAAGGTGCTTCAGCAGGAAGAATGGCGACCTCTAGCAACTTCTTCTGTACACCTGTCCTGTAGAAACACTTCAACATCGCCCCCCCCACCCTCCCCTCAGGCAACTTGCCTTTATCAAAACAGCCTGGGGGCTAGTGTCCTCCGGAATGTGCAGTCCTGTGGCTAACAGTCTTCTTGGTGTGGCCCTGGGAGTCCCCAGGCTGGACAGGTCTCCAACCACCCGAGCCTGCTTATTCCACTGAAGGGTCTCTCCCACTTCAAGGGACAACTGAGGACCCACCACATGCTCCATTTCCTCGTGCATTGAAACTGTGGTCTAGTCTGCAAAGGCCCTACCATCCTGGGCCTGGCACACCTGGTGTTCGTTCTAGCACCCACTGCCCACCCGTTGTCCCCCTGGCTAAACCTGAAACCCTAGAGGGAAGGCACCTGTCCCTCCCTTAGCCAGCGCACTGCTCTTGGTGACTACTCGGTAAAGCAGAGCCTTCCTTTCTGAGGGTCTGGAGAACATGTCTCCACCCTGGGTGGATGGTCAGTGTGACTCTGCCTTAAATATCCCGTCTTAGCCTTTCAAGCCCGTGTTTTGGAATACAAGGAAAGACACAGCGAGCACAGCTGGGATCACTGCACACTGGATGGTGACCTGGACTTGGTCACAACTGGAGTCGCTGCACACCGGATGGTGATCTGGACTTGGTCTGGCCTTACATCTAGCACCCATGGCTTTAGGTCCCTGCTGAATGGACACAGCAGCCCACCGGCTGGCACAGGAGATCCACCGGCTGGTACAGGAGATCCGCCAGCCTTTACCCTGGCCTGTTGGGAAGCCCAGAGTACAACTGGAGGGACGCGGGCTGACACAGAGAGTGATAAAGAAAACACACACTCCACCATCTCCTGGTGGCCATCACCGGCCACCCTCAGCTCTGTCCTCTACACTTCAGGGCCCCCCTTAGGGGGCCACGGCCAGTGCTGTCTCCCTGTCTCTAAGAGGGGGTGTATATAGGAGGCTTGGTGGGGAGGAGGTTCCCAACCCAACCTCCAGACAACAGCACAGGCCACACCCTTCTTCCTAGTCTGCTGAGGGTGCAGATGTTTCCTCACCATCGGATCCCAGGGACATCACTATTCATGGTGAGCCCTTCAGTTCCCAGGGTGTCAATCTCCACACTGTGGGTGGACTTGCCCCTGCTGGACCCCAACTCCCACTGGTGGGGGGTCTGTCTCAGGTGGCTCCTATCCCAGGGGAGCATCTACCCCAGGTCCAGGTTACCACCATCCATGTCTCTAGCTCGGATTCCCTGTGACTGAAGCCTCAGCCCTCAGGTTCAAGGCCATGGCCTCCTACCTCCTCTCCCTGATTCCACATGGAAGCCAGTCTACTCAGACAGTGGGGGATCAGCACAGGGCTCAAAGAGCCTGGACCTGGTGGCCATCTTTGAAGACCATGGAAGGTCTGGAATGCTGCCAGTGGAGTGCTGGGTCCAACCTTTGTGCACTTTCCCAGAAGACAACATTTCTCCCAGCAACCAAAACCATTTTGTGCCCTTGGCAGGACTTCAGTGCCATGTGGTCACAGAGGACTGGCTGATCCCCAGCTGTCTGCAGCACCAAGAATGGACCTGACTTTAGAAGTCAGCAGCCTCCTGGCCCTACCCTCCTGCTGCTTGAGTGTCCCTGGCAGAGCCAGAGGGCTGCAGATACTAAAGGCATCCAATGACACCATCAACCTGCCCTAAACATCTGTGCCTCACAGCAGAAGGGGACAGTGACAGAGGTGGTCAAGGACAGCCATGTGCATGCACCGAGCCGGGGGACAGGGGAGCCAGGTCCTGCCAGGCTCTGGGTAGTGACTTCTAGGGAAGTGTGCTCCACATGGCCTCCTCAAGGCCTGTAAGTCAGGTCAGCACACTGCTAGTTGGTGGCTTCTGGCCTGCCCAGATGCCACCTCACAGGTAGGACTGTCCTAGCTCTTTGCATAACATGGAGCGACTTCCACAGTGAATGGCACCAGGGTCCATTCTGAGAAGTGACAATGTCTTACTCACTGCTCTATTGTGGCGAATAGACTTCATGACCATGGCAACTCTTATAAAAGAAAGGCTTCCTCCAACAAGGCCATCTAATCATCCTTCTAATCCTTTCAAACAGCTCTCCTCTCTGGTCTAAGCATTCAAATACGTGAGCCTATGGGGACCATTCTTATTCAAACCACTACAGGCACTGAGGAGCAGAGGTGACCTTCCAAGACAAACCACCACAGACCCATTTGTAGACTGTGCCCCGACTCTCCGAGGCAGACGGATGCACCCCCAGTCATGCCATCAATTCGAGCCAGTCAGCTCAACCTCCAAGCACACTGCGCTGACCCAAATGTCAAGTTCTACAGCAGAACAGGGCAGGGAAGGGCTCCGGTCCTGCCTCTGCAGGTCCAAAGCACCTCAGAGGGCAGGTGTCAGGTGGCCAGAGAAGGTGACAGGCAGACCCTGCACCGTCCAGTGACCTGACGGACTTCTCTAGGCTTCACTCTCTCAATTCAGTGTGAGCTCGAGGGACTGCTGGTGCCAGAAGGAGGGCAGCGGCTCCTCGGCCCCATGCAAGGCCTCATGACTGCATTCCCACCTTCCTCTGACTCACACTGTGGCTGACAGATCTGAAAGCAAGGTCTTTGCTCTGGTCTACGAGGTGCCTGGCAGGCCTTGGTCCCCATGGTCCGGAGAGCTGCAGTTGGCAGAACAGCACAGTGTGATCATGCTTACGCCTTGGCAGTAACCTGGGCAGCACCTGATCCTACTTACGCTCTTAGCCTACGTGTGCTGGCTGAGCCTGAGTCCCTACCTTGAGCAGAAAGGTAGGGGCGAGACCCCCACTCCTGGGCTAGCTCCTGGCAGCATTCTGGCAGACACAGAACAACTAACGGATGTAGGTTTCCATGCAGCAGGGAACCCTCAGGGCCCGGGGGACTAGGCTGCCTCCCTGTCCCCAGCACATGCACCGCACCATCTGTTCTCTCAAGCCCTGCCACTCCCCAAGGGCAGTGTCACCAGCTTCTGCGGTGGGGCAGAGTCACCCGACTCAGGGGCACACATGCGGAACAGGAAGGCGGCTCTGATGTCATGGGCCACTCTGACCCTACCACTCAGGCCCTATGCCTGATTGGAAAGGGGTGTCTCCTTGAGGGTCATCCCCCGCACACCCCACTGTACTGACACCTCGAGACTCCTCCTCGCACACCATCCCGCGGATGTGTGTTACACACGTGCTATTTATCATCCAAGGGATCACGTGCTGCAGGCTCCCAGCAAAGGGGGCAGGAGGCAAGGGAAGCTCTGTCCTGCCCCTTGTCACCAACCCTAGCACCCAAATCTCACTCAAGCCCTCTGCACCACACAGCATCTCCAGCCAGTGTGAGCTCAGGCCACAGCATCCTGTCACTCGCTCCCTGGGCGTCCACCTGCCGTGGGGAAGTGGGGAAGAGGAAGGAGATGCCTGCGACCCTACAATTAAAGCTGTGGTTGTTTATCACAGCAGAGCTCTGCCTGCCAACGCCAGCCGCCATCGCATCTCCGGCTGCCGGCTCCCCCCGAGTGTTTATTTAAGCCAACACATTGCTCCGCTAATTGGATAACATTCTATGTGAAAATAGGCCTTTTAAAACAACAGTGTCGGTGGCTAAAACAGCTGCAACCACAAAAGTATAAAGAAGCGTGGCTCGGGAGGGAGAATTAAAGGCACCTCGTGTGGGGAACAATTAATATTCTGGTTTCCGGGTATCTGTCTGCTCCTCCCCTCCTCCTCGATCCTGGTGGCCCTTTCCCTCTTCCTCCAGGGCCAGGCTGGGCTACGTAGGGAATGGAAACCCAGTGCCTACTGGTGACTTCCTAGCCAATGGGGGGGGGGATCTACCTGCCTAGGACTCACCACTGCCTGCCCAGGTGACAGAGTGGCCCCATGAGCTGGGGGGTGCTAAAGGGGGCTCAGCAGTGAAGGGGGCAGCTGGTTTTTGGGGGGCTCAGGGGCTTCTCCCAAGAGCTGTCTTTACGGAGCCTCTTGGCCTCTCTTCGTGTCTCTCCATGGGGAGCTCTTTCCTAGGGTAAGGTGCTGCAGCTGGGTAGCAGGAATGGGTGTGAGGGGTGGGCTTAGGTAGAGGAGGGTCAGCACTTGGGTAAACCAATACCTGACGGGAGGGAGAAGCCCGGGTGTATAACACTGAGCCATTTCTCTACCAACACCTAGGGGACATTCAAAAGAAGTCCACAGGGTCGATCAATTCAGATACCCCAGAGGAGGCACAGCCGTGGTGGCAGGCCAGGGCATGGCACGCAGGCGGGGGCAGTCCAGGGCGACCCCACAGGTAGGCAGGATGTGTGCTAGCCTGACTCCTGGCTACATTAGCCTCCTAGCTGACCGACACTGGCTTCCCTCTGTGCAGCACTAGGCTCCCTGAGAACCGTGAGGCTGGGGTAACACAGGCGCCTTCAGCAGCGCTGGCATTTGCTCCCTGGATTACCAGGGGTCATCAAACCTCCTAGACAGGGAGAAGTCACCTGCTTGTCCATCCATTTCCCGTGGGCAGGCAGGGCTCAGGTCACCAGGGCCAGTCCAGTGAGACTCAGGTAGCCCAGTCCCTTCTCCCATTTGCCTGAGCAAGTCAGTGTCAAGCAGGGGCAGGGCTCAGGGGCTGTGCAGATGGGCAAGGTCAGGAGAGGGAGGTTTTGTGCTAATCTCCATAATGACAGTGCGCTGGGCTGGGACAGGCAATGTGCCTGCAGTAGACACGTCACTTGTATGGTGGCGCTCTCAGGAGGCCCTGCCTATCATTGTTGGGTGCCTGGGCTCTTCATGTGGCCATGACGGAGCCTCCCGCTGGCTTTGCTCCACAGTGTTGTTAGGCACTTGACTGAGAAGGGGGCAGATGGGTCAGAGTCCCTGAGAATGTGTGAGGCACAGGGTGAGGCCGGGAGCGAGAGGCAGAACCGCTCATTCCAGGATGGGAGTGAGCACTTGTTCTGGGTCAGCGGGCCGTGTGGGAGGCTACACCACCACTCTTATACCACTGGGCCAGGGCAAGAGCCCGATACCAGGAGCTGAGGTGTGGTGGGGTGGGTTGAAGTGGGGGCTGGTTGCTGGCCCCTCCGGGCAGACATAAGTCTCTCTGGACCTCTGGCCTCACAGTCTTCCACTGAGCAAGCAACCTCCTGCCTCAGCCCCAGTGGCTGCTGTACTATCGTCTATCCCTTTCCCGTCCATGCTTGTCTGAGGATGCCTTGGGAGGCTCCTAGTGTACAAGGTTGCAGGTGCCCAGATGCTCTGTCCACCTGGAGCAGAGTCAAGATGGGAGAAGATGCTCAAGAGGGGCCAGAGGCCGTCGAGGATCTGGGTGTTTCTAAAGGGGCCTCTCCTTCTCTAAAACATCAACTGCAAAAGGGAGGCTCAGGAGGACACGTTCCAAGAGGCAGGGGTCCGAGGGCCCTTTCCAGCTTGGTTGGGCCCCACTCTCTTTCTCCACGGCAGGGTAACCTCAAGCCCCAAGCCATAGCTGGAGAATGACTCCATGTTCAGAGTGTGTCCACACTGTGTGCAGGGCGTGTGGATATACAGCAGGTGAAATGAACTCATCCTGCCACTCCGGAGTCAACCCGGTTCTGCAGACAGACTCAGGGGAGTGGAGGAGACAGACAGAGCTGCCCCAAGAAACAGCAAGAGCACGGGGTTGCTGTGGAGATGGGTTGCAGCTCACCCCACTTCCGTCAGGATGAGCTTACTGGCACAGTGGGCAAAATGGGCATGGGTCCTGGCAGGGAGGGCAGGGCAGGGCCGGGGAGCCCTGAAATAGCACCTGGGAGCGGAGGACACAGCGAGTCTCCAGGGCTGTGGGCAGAGCCCTCACTGTCCTCAGCTGCCCTTTCTCTTCCAGGCGCCAAGGACGGAAAGTGATGGAGGGAGAAGCTGCCGCCTCCCTAAGTCACTGCTGAGGGGCTGGCTTGGGATTAGGAGGAACATGGCCCCTGGTCTGAGGACTGTACTGTATGTAGTGCAGAAGTGGGCCCGTGTATGTCCACCCAGAGCCTGTCCCTCCAGCAGCCCTGGGAGGCCGGAGAGGCGCCGGGAGGGTGAGTCACTTCTCCAAGGTCACACCAAGGGAAAGAAGCCACGCTGGCTTCACAGATGGTGAACATAAGTCTGGGTTGGCTTTGGTGAGCAGACCTTTTTCAGGGGCAGAGTTAGGCTCCATTTCACCCACGACAGCCTTGTCTGGGGAGTCTGGATAGGAACCTGTCAGTGGCGGTTCCGGTGCCCCTACCCTCCCTGTCCCGTTTGGGAATCCCAAAGTTCAGGACACAGTTTGCACCCTGTCTCGCACTGGCGCTCTGTTGACAGGATGTCCCAGGTGTGCACAGACCCAAGAGCCGAGGGACGGATGTCTCCCAGGGTCCCTGGGCTGTGGCAATGAAGGGAATCAGGTTGTGCTCGGCATCTGCCGTGTGCCAGGCAGCTGGCCTCATGGGATCGTTTGTCACAAAGCAGGAGTGGGGCACTACAGTTAACCCATTTCACAGATAAGGAAACCGAGGTACAGGGCAAGACTAGGAGAGGCCTAGCTACCTTCAATGTCAGTTAAGTGTTCGCAGTGTGTCTGTCATCCCTTCTTTCACTGAGAAGTGACAATGGAAGGGCTGCCAGCTAAGGAGAGAGGGACAAATGTCAAGGCAAAAAAGCAGGCACTTCAAGTGGGGGGGGGGGAAGGAAGATGTAGGTGGCTGCCATGCCCTGTGCCTGTGGGATGTCCAGGCTGTCTACGCAGCCCTAAGCTGTCCCTTCTGCCCCACGCTGCTCCCCACCCCTGGGGGCCCTTGGGGTGGCTGAGCCCTAGACACTTGGCAATAGTCCTGAACACTCTTTTCCAAGGAGGAAAGCGGAGGTGATGGAGGGCTGTGGCCGGTGGGCAGCACCCAGCAGTGCTGTCCTGCACAACCTGGCCTTTGGAGCTTGGAGCGGTGAGAGTGGTTTCTGTGCTCAGCTGGCGAGGACTCAACACAGGCAGAAGGACAGACTGGCTGTGCTGTCCTGGGCCTGAAGTCGTCAGAGCAGTGGCCTTACTTCAAAGCCCAAGGGGAAGGGGACAGGGTGTTATGGGAGCATGGCAAGACGGCTCAATGGGTAGGGGTGCCTACCTGGTGACCTGGGTCTAATCTCCAGCACCTATGTGTAGGAGAGAATCTTTCCATTTGCATGTGCATGCACATACTCATGCACATGGACCAAACACACATACACAATAAGTAAGCCAAAAATAACCGGCCCCAAACAAAGGCTGTTCTGCTCTGTGCATAGCTTGAGAACTATCTGCACATGTGCATATGTGCTGCAGGGGTGGCCCTTGGTGTCACCAGCATAGAATGGAACTGTCCCCAAGTGGAGGGATGGGGAGGGAGCCAGACCACAGTCCATGTACTGCTTTCTGGACACACTTCCCAATCCTATCCCAGGCTGTTCCAAACAGCACTGTCTACAAAGCCCAGCCCCGTGGCCACCTAGACTGGGGCCTTTTCCCTGTTACAGAGCAGCCTGAGAACTAGGTCGACCTCTGCCCCTGCACACGTATGACGGACAGGACATACATGTGCACACACCAGTACATACTGCCCGGCCCTCCAAACCCCATGCCCAGTGCTCTGCCTCCAAGGCGACTGGGTAAACCAGCAACGTCAGGGAGAGCGAGCGCCAGGACAAGGCAGCCACACTCTTGCTGCTCAGGGACTCTGTGCTTCCCTGGGGGCCGCGCTCACCTTCGCATCCTGTTTGGTGACGAAGTCCACAAAGCCGAAACCCCGGTGAGCACCTGTCCCTGTCATCTTCTTTGGTAGGCGCACTGTCTTCAGTTCCCCGAAGGTGCTAGAGACAAAAGGCAGACATCAAAGAGTGAGGACTGAGGACTGAGGGCTTCGAAGGACGTGAGGGTTCTGGACCCGTTCTGGGTTAGCAGAGATTGCTGGCCATAGGAACACTCACCGCCCACCCGGGCTCGCTCACTCACTCTCAGCTTCCCACTCCCCCACACCCAGCCCTCGCCTCTGCAGGCAGGCGTGGCTTTCTTCTCCCTGCTGGCCATCACTCCAGGGAGGGAGGGCACCATCAGGCTGGAGGTGCTGATGGGATATTTTTGGTGTCTCTCCTGCCACCTGGGGGACACCTGGACACTTGTCCTTTCCCCATGGGATGAGTCCTGCACAGGCTGCACCAGGCCAGGAATTCCCCAGCCAAGGCAAGGGGCCGATTGTGGGGGTCAAGGCTCTGGATGCGTGTCCGGTGGGGTCCCCTGACCTTTTCCAGGCACGTGCCAAACCTAAGCGGACTGACTCCAATCCATGGAATCTTTTCTGCCAACCTAGAACCTGGGGTCTGGAGATGCCCCGGGGCTCTGGGATCTGAAGACACGTGTGTCCTCCACAAGCTTCCCTTTCGATACCTGCTAAGACAGTCAAGCTGTGTTCTGGGGCAGAAAACCCGATCAGGGAAACTGCGGCCTGGACCACCTTGGGGCCGACTCTCTCCTCTCCATTGAGTTAACCTTTCAAAGACTCTAGGACAAAGGGAATGAGCTTCCTCAGGGTCCCTTGGCCGCATGCCCCCATCCCAATCCCTTTGTAATGTCCGCTTATCAAATATGTACGTGCACACTGTCGCTGATAAATATTCAATGTGCTCCGCATCTGAAGAGAGGAGTTATTTTTATTTGAAAATCTACACTCTCTGGTGGCCATGGGGTCCACGCATCCGTACACGGTGGTTTGGGATGTTTCAGGCCAAGGGCCGATTGGGTAAAGAACACGGAGCAGGCTGTAAGCACTCACGAAATGATGTAAGTTAAATCTGGGGTGTTAACCTGCAGCCCCACCAGCATGAGCAGGCATATGCTGGCCCCATTTCTGAAGGCAGAACTGTGTGTAAACGTGGTATTATGAAGCCTCAAAATGAATCAGCACGTCCAGCTCTCCCTGGCGTGGGGAATGGAGCTGGCGACAAGGCCAGCCTCCCCAGGATGGGGAAGAGGCAGAGGGGAGCCTGGCCAGATTCTTTGCTGAGAGGGAGAGCTCTTAGCTGATTTGGAGGGGGTCGGAGTCTGGGCAGGTCAGATGAGAAGCCGGGAGAGCTGACAGTCAAAGCCTGCAAATCCTGCTTTATTCTGCCACCTAAAGGCCTGTACATCCCACGACACAGGGCCTTGGGTCCCTCTACCCAGTCTCCACGGGTGGGTGGGTGGGCGGTGCTGACTCGAGCGGGGAGAGCTGGGGATGCACAGGCTGGCTCCCAGGCTGGTCCACGGAAATGGCTGGTTCTCTAGGTCACCCGTGGGGACACTGAGAGGCCAGGTCTGAGGGCTTTACATCTAATACAGGAATCTACATCTAATGTAGAAGGCGTGGGGCAACCAGGCTGGTTGTCGGACAGAGCAGTGGGTGCCAGCACCTGGCTCTCCAGACCCCACTCACCTCATCTCCAGTACACCTGTCACAATGCCACTGCCCACAGTGAACCAACCAGTCCGAGTGTGCGTGTGATACTCTGTCTGTCTCTGTCTCTCTGTCTCTCTGTCTCTCTCTCTCTCTCTCTGTGTGTGTATGTGTGTGTGTGTGTGTGAAAGAACCCACACTCATCTTGCCCCTGGTTTTGCCCGCAACCTGGAGCCCAATGTCTGCCCTACACAGGTGCTGCTAGAGCCACTTCCAGAATGAAGAGCAGCAGGTGACAGCCGGAAGAGGCGGGGACTATGAAAAGGGGCTGTGGAGAACACCAACCAAGTCTTTCCACCCAGCTTTACAAATGAACGGTCCAGGGGAAGCAGCCCTGTTCTGGGTGGGAAACAGCAGGGGGTGAAGTCCCTTGCTCAGCTACAGGGTAGTTCAAGCCTGTCCTGTTCCCCATAGAGACAGGCCACTTCCAGAAGCGGGGCTTCTTCCTTCTCAAAATGTGGCTGAATCCAGGGTGAAGTAGGAGCCTGTGTGTGTGTGTGTGTGTGTGGTGTATGTGATGTGTGGTGTGTGTGTATGTGGTATATGTGGTGTGTGGTATGTGTGTGTGTGGTGTGTGGTGTGTGTATGTGTGTGTGTGTATGTGGTATATGTGGTGTGTGTGTGGTATGTGTGGTGTGGTGTGTGTGTGTATGTGTGTGTGGTATGTGTGGTGTGTGGTGTGTGTGTGGTATCTGGTCCTAGTGATCCACGCAGGATCATGGGGGCAAGGGAGAGGGCCATGTGCACCTTCTTTCTGCCTGACTCTGTTGGGGTGGGGGAATGGGGAAGGGAGACAGGGAGAGGGAGCGGAGGATGGGGTGGGGGAAGGCTGCTGAGGTTAATTCCTCCCCTCCATAGCGTGCTGTGAGCGTGGATGCGCGGTGCATGGTAAGCAGCTGAGGGGCCGGAGGAAGCGAGGAAAATAATTAAAAGGTGGAGAAAGAAGCTGGTGTGGAGGAAGGGGCCGGGCCGCCGTGGTCTGCAGACGTGCATCTGAGAGTGCGGGGAGGGAGCCATGACAGTCTGGAGCCACCATGAAACTGGGCCTTTGGGGGGAGTCCACGACCCAGGCTCGGGACTGCCAACCGAATGGCCAAGGAACTCACGCCTAAAGACCCCAGGAGCTTCAGGGAAATGATCCCCGTAAAACGGGGCTTCCCAGAACAGGGCAAAGAGCCAGGCCGAGGCAGCTGAGAGTTAAGAGTCAGAGCTTAGGAAGAACCTCCCAGCATCTGAGGCCACTTCTAGAAATGCAGCATGGAGGTTTGGGAACACTGTCACTGCCCATTGCTACTGTCACCCCAGCTATAAAGGAGGCCCCTCCCCAGGTCTCTGAGACCTGCCACCCCTAGATGTTACAATGCTAGCTGGGGTCAACACTGTTGTAAGGGCAAAGGGCAAAGGTGACAGACTCGGGTCTGAGGTGAGCTTCTGTCCTGGGTGCTCGGGAGCAGGGCTGGCCAGAGACTGGTCCTCAGTGCTTGTGTAAGGCAGGACCGTGGGAAGCCAACACCGAGGATGGCGGAGAGATAGCCAAAGAGAATTAAGGAGAAAAGAGAAGGTTGGGGGAGGGAAGAGAAAAATCAATGAAGTACCTTTCGCTCCACGGAGATAAGAGACATATAAATAGCAGCCATTATGAAGGTTCTTATCTGCTGGCCTGGTCTGGGAGGCCAGTTTTGAAAAGAGGCCTTTGAAGGGACTTCCATGTGAACCCTGCCTCCTGGGAGCCAAGGCCATGGTCATCGGGGAGAGGTTGGCCGGGGCCACCAGGGGCCAGGGAGAGAGGGGGCAACTGAGGCACCTAGGGACTCATCCCCAGCCCAGTACGCTGGGGGACGGAGCTGCACACGCTCCCCACTGTGTAGATAATAGAAACCACAAAATAGCAATTACTGTATCAGAAGCTGTGAATAAAGAGGCCAGAGCGGGCTTTTAAACACAGCCCTCCTCCCCTCCCCCACGCGCTCACACTTCCCTAACAAACTCACACCTCACTTTTCCAATTATTTCATTCACCCTGGGTTCACCAATTACGCCTCCCGCACCACGGCCCCGCCTCCTGCACCAGGCTGCCACCACCAGGATTGGAGGCAGGTTGGTGGGTTTTCAATGACAACTGCAGTTTGCTGAGGGTGGTTCTGACTTCTTCAGGTGTATGGGGGTGGGAGGAGGCACCTATGGGCCAATCATCTCTGGTGCGAGGTATGTCTGCATGCACAGGTCAAGGTGTGTGTCCCCTCCCTATACAGGCAGCATCCCCCAGCCCAGACTCAATGTACATAATCTTGGCCAAGGAGATGGGCTCAGGGGAAGGGAGGGAGAGGGAAGGGGGGAGAGGAGAGGGCCCTGTATAGCTGAGTTGAGTGACATATACCAAGGGGTGGATGTGGTGCACCCTAATTCCAACCGTTCCTAGGGTTGAAGTCCTCAGTGCTACTTGGAGCTCAGACTTCCCAAGAGTGGAGTCACGTGGGAAGTCCATGCTCAGGTCCTTTCCCCACCTGCGCTCAAGGCATTGTGGAGGAGCGTGCCACCACCCAAGGGACCCAGAGAGCGGCACTGCAATATGAGGAAGAGGAAGGGCAGTTTGGGGACAGGGTAAACTGCAGTCATCTTCTTGCAGTGAAAAAGTCCTTCGAATACACCCCCAGCTCTAACTATCACGCTACGCACATGCACACACAGTGTGGTGCTGCAAGCAGCGGCCAAGGCTCTCAGTCCCGTGTGCTTTGTGGTATGTGAGAAGGCCTGGGCTATGGACTCACATGGCCCGGGAGAGCAGGGCATTGCCGTCTCTGCTTTGCAGAGGGAGGAGACCCAGGTGGGTCCTCCTAGGTGACAGGGAGCAGGGTGGGGCTCATGATGGGTGTCTGGACCCCAGGCCTGCAGCTTGGCTAACCGTGCCCACAGCTCAAGCTGTCGACCACCAAGTAGCCAGGAGCCGGTGGAGCCAAGCCCTGTGGGGAGAAGTGGCTGTTCTTTTTCACTCAACAAACAAGGGCTCAGAGAGGTCTGATCTTTGCTACTTGCTCCCATGATGCCACTCTAAGGGAGGGTGCAGATGATTCAAGGATGTGCAGACTGTCCCCATCATGGCGCAGGTGAGGCTGGCAGCTGCTCTCATAGTTTCCCTGTCCTTAGAGTCCGCATGTGGCTGAACGTCTCACTGGGCAGCCAGAGAGCTGGGCCCCCGTCACCTAGCAGCAAGCCTGGCTTATGGACAAGGGTGGGCATCCAAAAAGCCCACTTTTGCTGGGATGCATGAAAACCAAGCCTCCAGGATGGTCCAGTCTACCTTGTCTGACCTCTAGCTAGGCAGATAAGCTAAAGGCCACACCCACCCCACGGTGCATTCAGGGACAGCATCTGCCCTGGGTCTCAGGTCTGTGGACCACACCCACACTCTCAATGCTGAGAGACCTTCACCTCCCTTGTCCAATCAGTTCATTCCCTGTTCCTTCTTGCCTGTTAAGGGCCTACAGCGGCTTTTCCTTTGGGTGTACGTCAACCCCAGGGCCTTAGCATCAGCTGGTCCCATTACTTAAAACCCCCTGACCCGCATGTCTCCTCATTCCAATCTACCTCTCCATTATCTTCACAGTTCAAATTCTGCCCCTGCCCCTAGTGTCCCCTCTGCCCTAAGCCACTATGAAGACTGACACCACCTGAATAGCTGTCTGTCTTTCCTTCCTCAGCTAGAGACAGAAGGCATACTCTGACACTCAGCTGAGGAACACCCCCACCCCTCTCTAGGTGCTGAATCAACATTGTGTGTTCTCTCTGAGTGTTGAGCACAACCCACCCACTTAGGCAGTCACATGTTTGGTCTCTCTTCAGATGCTGCCCTTGATGTAAGGTGATCCACGAGTCCCCTACTCTCTGAGTTTGGTGACACGGTCACAGCAGGAGAGAGGGACCTGTCCCATACTTGTTGATGAACCTGTCCCCATACAATGACCTTCTCAACTACTTCTTGCCTAGCAGGAAAGAGGCGGTCCCTCCAAAGATGACCTGGGCTAGGTATGACACCTCGGTGGGATGCGTCCACTCCCACAGAATCACAGACAACCGGGTGTGGGCAAGCCATGTGCGCATGTGAGTGGCAGCGCTAGGCCTGCTCTGAGAAGTGATGGCCCAGGGTTGGCTAATGGAGTTTCTGCCTCTTTGTCCTCTAGGGCTCTTTAAGAGTGCCTTTTACACCGAGCCCTTCCAATTACTCGGCGCTTCGGCCTGGTGAGAGCCGATGTAAAAGGTTACCTAGTCGCCATCAGCCAACGCTCCCTTTCATTTTTGTCTCTTGAAGGCTGAAAAATGGCCTGGTTTCCGAGTAAGCGAGAGGAGCGGAGGGCAGCGTTTAACGTCTCTCAACAGCCTTTCACGGGGCCCTTGGCGGGCAGGCGCGGCCTCTGCAGTTTCTAGATGAGAGATCCAGGGCTGAGTGGTTAAACGGAGTCTCTGAATCTAAGCTGGGGCTGAGTTCCAGGTGAGCTTAGAAGCCCCACGAAGGGGATGCAGGAAGGCGGCCCTGGCCTGACTGAGCCTCCATGGGTGACTGTGGGTGGGCCGCTGCCTGGTTCTGCTGATGGGCAGAGTGGGATAAGTTTACTAGGAGCCTGAGTGAGGAGCGGCTGGTGGCCAATGCTGCACCAGGTCACTCACTGAACAGGCCAGCCCCATATTCCCAGAGAGACTGTCGGAGACGTGGATCCTTCGCCACCTTTCTGACTAGCCTCATGGGATGGCACAAAGCTGCTGAATGAACAGGAGCTTACACATGCCAGAGGCTGTTCCTTCAGGATAAGTAGAGTCCACTCAGCCCAGTTGGAGTCTCCAGGTGAGCATCCTTCCCTTCTAGAAAGAGAGGCTGTCGATCCGGAGTCAGAGATTAAAATGATGCCAAGCAAAACAGGGCATCATTGGAATATCTTGGATACCAGCGCTGCCTCCATGTTTGAGTTCTGATCTGATTTCTGAAGGGCTGGCCCGCTCTCTGAGGACAGTGGTTCCCTCCCCTCCCCGTCACCTGGTCCTTACAATAGTTTGTGTTCAGACAAGAGGGATTCTTGGCAACTCTAAGCTCCAGGAGGTCACGTAGGGTCTGCCCCAGTCACAGACCCACCTGTAGTCAATCTACGGACCGAGGTGCCCTCCCCCGCCTTTGGGCTTCAGAGCTAACTGTGATCTTCTGGGGACTACAGAGCCCTTGGATTTCCGTCCTGTGGGTCTCACAGGTACCTCCCTGCGCCCTCTGAGCGGACTGAGCTCGGCTGTGATGTCCACCAGGTGCTGGGGATGCTTGTGGCTCCTCTCTTGGGCCAAGAGGACTTAAGTTTAGAACCCAGAACCCAATTTAAGCTCCTACACAGAAATGGACGCGCTTCTTCTGACTACACCAACAGCTGTGTTTTGAGCCACAGAGAACATGGCGTGGACTCCCAGTACTGCCCCCACGCAATCACAATCCTCGAAGACACCGAGAGGCGGGATGTGAGGCCTTCTCAAATGCACGAGGCTATCAGATGGTGAGGCGGGGCTCACATGGAGGCCCTTCGTGGACTCCCTTGCTGTGCACACTTCCTTTTAAACCAGTGCTGTTTAAAGCTGTCCTGCAGGGACTACGCCACTGTTCTGCATCAAAGGTTAAGTCGGGTGCCTCTGTGTCTAAGCAGTCTGTGGCCAGCGTCTTGGTGCAGGCCGTGCCTTTAATCCAAGGATGCAGAGGGGATGTCTGGAGGGTAAATGGATGCGGTGCTTCTCAAACTCATTTAGACAACAAACCCTGCTTTGCTTTCTCTTTGCCCAAATGAAAAACCCCACAGGACATGGTGGCACACCCCTACAGTCCTAGATACTCGGGAAGCTGAAGCAGAAGGAGAACTCCCAGCTCCAGGATAGCCTCGACTACAGGCTAGTCAAGGCTAGCCTGAGCTACTAGTGAGTCTAAGGCCAGCCGGTGAGAAGTGATAAGAAGGCTGGGCATACAGCGCCTGAATACCTGAGCATGTGTGAGGCCTCGGGTTCCAATCACTGGTACGCTGGGTAAAACACCAGGGGCATCTCTCAGGACACAGGGGCTGCAGATACAGGATGCTGGGGTAGACATGAGAGGGTCTCTATTCCATCAGCTCAGGCACAGCTGAGACTGGGGAAGGCTGGTCCTGATACTCAGGTGACAACTCTGGCGTCCTTCTGCAGAGGGTCCCATTCTGATGGGAGAAGTGTCTATGCCTCAGGGGGAGATCTGGGATCACGACCCAGCCCCGCACCTGATGTCATGTTTCTGAGGCTCAGTTCCTCTCCGTGAGGAGCTAAGCACTGGGGGCTGTGGCTACTCCGACCCACATCCAGTGAAGTGTTTGTGCTGGCACCAAGTGAGGTCCCCTGGGAACCAGGAGCGCCCGCCCGGCAGGGCCAGGATAGCAGGTGGTGCTTAGTCATTCCTGACACTGACACAGGCAGGTCTGCATCTTGGCACGGGTCCCACCAATGCTAGAAGACACTGTGAATAAGTCACCATGAAGTTGACACTGCACCCCTGCTTTCCCTGACCCACACGAACCCATCCGGTCCCCAGGTCCCTCTTCTAGTGAGAGGAAGGAGCCCTCTCGAGCCCAGGGTGTACATTCAGCCAGTCCCGCCCTTCACCCGGTGCAGTAATGGAACACACGGGCCCTCTCCCCCTCTGGTCTTCAACTGCCTGGAGATCGGCTAATCCCATTACGAGAAAATAAAGTGGATAATTTAGGTTAATGAAATCGTTACAAGCATGCAGTGGCCAGAGGTGGATGCCCAGAGTCAGTTCAACACCCTCCGCTGTCATTACCTACAAGACAGGAAGGGACAGAAAGGGAGGACAGACGTTTAAAGAGACAGTGACGGGAGAAGGAGGAGCAGGAGGAGGAGGAAGAGATGACGACGAAGACGAGACCAGGCCTTCCTCTCTGCCTGAAACCAGCAAGGGTTTGCTTTTCTTTTGTTTTGTTTTGACTGTCATTTCTACCCCAACTCGAGAAACCTCAGAGATCCAGGCATTCCAGATGTGTGGATGGCTGTGTGGGACCTGCTCGACACTGCTCTGCCATCTCCCATCCGGCTCCGTTAGAATGGCCCCAGTGCATTCCCTTAGAATGCACCATTGCTGAGTTCAGGCTAAACCGCCTCCGGGTCTCGATTAGGAACAGGCTCTGGGAGCCAGGACAGGGAGTGGGAAGAGGGGACCATGAGTGAGAGTGAGCAGGGGCCGGGCGGGACCCACAGGCGAACCCAGGACACCGAGTGGGAGATACTCCTTCCACTGGCCCACAGCTGCTCAGGCCCGCTCCCCACAGTGCACACATGGCCCTACCTGCTTACACCTGTTTGGAGCAGGTCACAGTGGGCAGTGCCTGGTCACCCCACCGAGCACCTGGACTTGTATCGGTTCCCCACCTCCTCCCAGTCCTTCTCACACACGAACGGCTCGGCCACGCCCTGTCAGTCACTGTGGGGATCCACTGTGACACTCAAAGCATAAAGACGGCTGCTCGGCGGCGGCCACGCTACCGCGAGGCTGCTTCACACTGGCCCTACACTGGTCTCCAGAACTAGTCCAGGCTGTCTATCCTAAAGGCAAGGGGATCCTGACAGGACAACAGGAAGGGGAGAGGAGAGGGGCAGGTCTTCCTGGGCAGGTGGAGGACGCCCCACTGAGGATGCTAGAGAGCTAGGTCACCTCCATCACCATCTAGCAGTGAGGAAGAAGCTGAGGCAGGGGCATGGCCAAGGTGTGGCTAACTTGGAGCTGCCTTCTCTGCAGGGGTACAAAGTGATGTACCCCAAGACTCAGGAAGGTCTCTATGGCCTCCTGACATTGTCTCTAGGAAAAGGAGTTCTCATGCCCCCCCCCCCACTCCCATGATGCAGGGAAGCAGAACCTCTAGGGGACACAATGAGGTTGAGCCAGGCCAAGAGAGACTGTTCAAAGGGCAGAGAGAAGGGCACCACGTGCTGTCACTGTGGCCTGACTCCCGCAGTTTCATAGGGTGGCAGCCTTCCTTCACCTAGAACCCAGAGTCTCCAGAAGGAGGGACAGATGCCCAGTTGGACCCTCCCTGCCCTCCTTCCTTTCCTAGAGCGGCTGACAAGGGCACGGGGTGAACAGTGGCAGATTCCAAAAGGCTTTAGGAAGTGACAGCTGGCAGCCACTGTTACGGTGGGGTGCACACACATTTTCTATAAAGGTCGGATCAGAACTGGCTATGGTGCGGTGACAACTCGGCTCTCCCTGTACCTGGAAAGCAGCCAGTGGACAGACATGGCTGGCTGTTGATAAAACTTTATTAAAACATTGGAAATCATGGCAGCGAGCCGCTATGTGGTACAGAGGCGGTGGCTGCAGTGCACTGCATAACCTGGGAATTCCAGGGATGGACTGAGTACAGGACAGTCTCCCCTGAAGGCTGAGACTGAGGAAACCTCTCTTCCTCCTGAGCCTGGAATGACAAGCTCAACTGGGCATGCCTGCAGGAGTGCTGGCCCCTGGGTCCCCCCAGCCAGACAGCTTGCCATTCACGTGGAGACTTTGCGAGCAAACACAGGATCTTTAACCCTGGTCACTAGGCAGCTAAGGGAGCAGAGTGCAGGGTGGGCTGTGGCCTCGGGGTGGCCTCCGTGAGTATATGCAAGGGGCTGGCGTCTGTGGTCCCCAGCTCAGTTCGTGCTCCACGTTCTGACTATACTCTAGGAAGGCTCTCCTCTACTCACTGAGGCTGCGTCTCCCTGGATGCTGCTGGCTGCCCAGCACCATTGGCACCTGGCCCCTTCTGTAGACAGCGTATGCTGACTGCTGAGTGAGCCGCACGCTAGCATATGCTCGGCTTTTCCCGGCTTCTCTGTTTTGTGTGTCCCCCCTCACCCCATCATGACCAGGTTGGTCCTCTGGGGCAGCCATGGTGACCCTGCCTGAGGTCTTGCTGTGAAGTTTCTGATTTCCTACTCTGCCTCACCCAGTCCCCTGCCCCCAACTCTAGACACAGTTGCTACACTGTGCCTTGAACAGCTCCGGAGTATCTAGCTGGGGCCGCCACACTCTGGGGAGCTCCCAGGCAAAGGAGGACGACGTGGAAGAAGGGAATAAACTGCTCCGGACGACAGCACCAAGGAGTTGTGGCCTTCTGGACACTGTCACTGCAAGGCTCCAGAACCTCAACCCTCCCCACTGCAAGGCTCCAGAATCCCACCCCACCTCACAACACTGCAAGGCCCCAGAACCCCACCCCACATCACTGCAAGGCTCCAGAACTCCAGCCCATGCCACTTCAAGGTCCCAGAACGACACCCCATGTCACTGCAAGACTCCAGAACCCCATCCCATGTCACTGCAAGACTTCAGAACCCCACCCCACCTCACAACACTCCAAGGCCTCAGAACCCCACCCACCCCATGTCACTGCAAGGCTCCAGACCCACATTACTGGAAGGCTCTAGGACCCCACCCATGGCACTGGGAGGCTCCCCAAACCCACCTAGCCCTGCTCAGGGTTGTGAGGAAGCCTGGGGGATACTAGGTCGGTGGCTGGGAGGTGACCACTTTTCCAGACCAATAGGGCTCAGTCTGTAGTATGTGCCTTTAGCATCTGAGGAAGCATCTAGCGACAGCCAAGCCCGAGGCCAGGAGTAGAGATGCCACTGAGGTGCTGACTGATGCAGTGTCTAGCTGGAGGGAAGGCCTTGGAGGCTTCCCAGAGAGGCATGGGGGATGGCGGGCGAGGGAGCAGTGCTGATTCATGCCAGCAGGCCTGCCAGCACACGGGGAGGGCAGCTCGCCCAGGCTGGGACAACTGTTATTTTTAAAAGTCTGGGAAAGAAAACAATAATAAACAACAGCGTGCGTGGCAGCTACTGGTTTTGAGAGAGGGGGAGAGCGGGAGATGAATCCATGAGCTGCACCATTTATTTGGGGCCAAACAAACCGACACGGGACTCCATTCAATCCCACAGGGAAAGCGGAGAGGGCAACTGAGTGGTCCATCAGCGGCTGAGAGCCAAGGGATCTGGGTAGAGACGGGCAGGCCAGGAGAGGGCCATCTCTCAGTGGGCGGGTCCACAGGGCAAAAGGAGACAATGATTTAAATAATAATAAAAAAATCCAACCAGGGTCAGGCGCGATGAGGGAAACTCAGGGAAGTCAACAGAGAAGGGGGAGGGCCTCATGGCCATTAGAGTTCACCTCCCAGGTGGGTTAGCAGCACTTTTCTCAGATGTAGCAAGGTGGGGAAGAGGCCACGGCTATGGAGAGACACAACAGGGAGCTGAGCTAGGCTCCCGGCATAGAAGTAGGCTGGGCTGGGGGAGCCTGCATCCCCCTCCCTTTCCATTTGGAAGAATGGAAAGTGCAGCCACAACTGGGGATGACTAGATTCTGTTGGTAGGTCTGTGGCGGCATGCACCTTGTTGGGGAGTGGAGGGTGTGGTCAGAGGGACATGATCGAAGCTTTCCACACTCTCATGGGGCAGGATGGAAGATAATTAGAACCAGACTTGGTTTCTCTGGCTAGATCGGAGCTCCCATGAGACAAAGTTCTGCGTGAACTAGATGTGGTGCCGGCAACTCCTCTGAAGAATGGCTACTCAAGTCAGCTCGGAGGGTCTGTCCCAAGTGGGAGGGGTCCCAGGTGGAGGGTGGGGCCCCTGCCTCTACACAAGAGCCTCCCCCCACTCTCTGTTAACTATTAAATCTAAGAGTCTGTCTGATGTGTGCGGCTCACAGTGAGCAGACAGTGAAGCAGGTGTGCGTGAATGAACTCATGCACAAACGGTTGACCGGACAGCTCTCCCTAGCTGGGAACGGCGGCCTCAGCCTCTAATGCTAGCATGGGGGAGGCGGAGGCAAGACTGCTGAATCTGAGGCAAACCTGGGATACCCAGTCAGGCCATTTCACAAAACAAAACAACTTGCAAAGGCTGCGTGTTCTCTGAACCAGTTATGGTACCAAGGCGATGTGTGGAGGCCGGAAACCCTGCTCTGTAGCAGGAGGGTGGGGGGAGGCACTTGTCCCACCAGCCTATGCAATGAAACTGGACCACAAACCAGTGATATCCAGGTACCTCCCGCAGGCCTCACCTCTCCAACTCAGGGCTGTGGGGCTGGTGACGGGGCTCTGAGGGGAAGCGCTTGCAGTGCAAGCCTGACAAGCTGAGTTCAATCCCTAGACCCCACAGAAGTAGGAGAGAACCAACTCCTGGGGATGGTCCTCTGACATCCACACTATGGCAAACCACACTGTGAACACATACCCATGTATGCACACATGTGTGCACGTGTATGAACGCATGTACACACACATGCCTTTATGCACACATGTATGAATGTGTACACATACATGCACCCGCAATGGGCTTCATGGTATTCTATGGATCAGACCTGTTCTTCCTGGGTCTCAGTGCTCTCAGATAAGTCTCAGAGAAGCTGCATGACCAGGTCTGACCTATGACCTATGAGCATGGACCTGACCAGAACCCTGGGGTTCTTCCCTAACGACTGGGGTCAAACCTGAGGCTCTGAGTGTCTGTGTGGTGCCTAGCAGTGACCTCACTGGACCTGCACACCTGTGGCTGGAGCCTGGAGGACATCGGGCCACACAGGCTAGCTGGGACAGCAGCAGTGACAGCCGAAGTCAAGGAGCCGCCACCCTAGTGTGCAGAGGTTGGTTCTCGGTGTGGTTAGGTTAAGCTAGGGAGCACCTGCTGGGAACCAGGCATGTGGCCAGAGCCTCGGGAGGCACAGGAAGGCAGAACAGAAGCAGCCAGCCTTCTGCACCTAGACAGGGGCTCTTGTTTTAAATGATCGGGAAGAGGGGAAAGCGGGGTGGCTCTTAAATACAGGGCTGGCAGGCTGTGGACTTGCCCTCCTGGGGACATCCCTATGTCGCCTGAGGCTGAGTGCATGAGACAGGGATTATGGGATCCACAACACGAAAACTTTACTCGGGCTCCTCACAGAGTCTGCCCCCCCACCCCCGCTCCACTGGAAGCATGGCTTGGACATGGTCCCCACGAAGCCCAGGTGCCTCTGTCTCCTCCTCCTCGGTATCATTTATTTTCCTTAATCAGGTACTTATGAGGCCTGATGAGAGGCCGGGGAAGACCCAGTCAACCTGTAATTAGGGAGGTTTGCAGCAAGCCTCATTAGGCCTCCCAGCCTGGCCTCCCGGCTTCACCTGAGGGGCCTTAATGAGGATGTTCCGTGGTGCGGTACTGGGAGGGATAAACTAGTATCGTCCCCTGTGGCCAGGCCCAGCTTTACTCTACAGTGACCAGAAGGAAGGGGAGTGGGCTTCCCTTCTCCCCAACACATACCGAGCACAGGGGTGGAAGGCAGGCACAGCAGGAGGTGGTGGGCCACTCCCCATGTGGACCTCACTGAACTCTGCAGCTATGAGTGTGTGTGGGGTGTCTGTGAGGGGGGGAGCCAGGTGCCAGAGAGCTTAAAACAAATACAGGAACAAGGTTGCAGGGGAGCTGGGGGCGTGGCCCAGTGACAGTGTCCTTGCCTAGAATTCCCCAGTGAGGGGGCTGGGGTGCGGCTCAGTGGAAGTGTTTGCTTTGCACTCAGGGGCTGTGGGTCCAGCCCCGGCACCACCCAAACCAAGAGTCATTTGTATTTGAAAAGAAGCAACTTGAACACTGCCATAGCAGAGACCCCTACTGACAGACAGACAGACGGCTCATTCTCTGGTCTAGTTACATTTAGTGCCATGGGAGAACATCTTTAGAATGGCACCAGGCTCTCTGGGGGTCACAGGATCTGCGACAGAGCCACTTGTATCCTGCCATCCCTGTCTTGGCCAAGGCCACTCTCGGGGAGACATTGCCTGCCCAGCAAGCCACACTTCCAGGCGCTCACATCCCACCGGCGTGCCAGCTCTGTGACTGAAGGTCTCACTGTCCCAGCCAGTGCTGAAGTCTCCACAGCCTTGCCCTGCGCTCGGTCACTCAAGAAGCAGATAAAGGTGCAAGTCAGCAAAGAATGGGCCCCTCCTTCACCCTGCACATAAGAACGTGGTAGCTGCGAATATCACAAATGTCACTCAACCTGTAAGCACCAGTGAGTGGTTGGTGGTGATCTACATGTGTACCCCCAAAGGCCCCATTCTTCTCCCAACTTGTTACACACACACACACGCACACACACACACACACACACACACACACACACACACACACACTGCTTGTCCTGATAGGGTGCTGATCTAATCAGTTTGTGGGGGGGGGATCAGGGAGCTCTTGTCCTGGGCCTCCCCACCACCTCCCAGATAATGACTTCTCTTCAGCAAGTTTCTTGCTGCTGTGGCTGCAGAGACAAGTGGCAGAAGCTGAGATGGGGACAGTTGCCATGATACGCGCTGTGGTAATTTAGCCTCAGAGCTTCGGCTCCCGTGGAATAATTTAACGATCTGGTGGGGAGGGAGGGAGGGAGGGAGGAGGGCAGGGGTTATGTGGCTTCACATCCCCACCTCCAAAAAAATAATCTATGTTCCCAGAGTCAGAGGAGGTGCAAGGCTGCGGGAGGAAGAATGAGAATCCGGGAGGTTGCAGGGTGCCCTCCGTGTCATTTCTATAGGAGAGAGACTGCAGGGACTGCATCTTCCTTCCCACCCAGAGCCTGGAGCATCTTCCCAAGGGGACAGGTGCTAGGAGCCTGTGGCCATCCTTTCCCTCCCCTGTGACGGCCACCTTCATTGTCCGATGGACTGAATCTGGACTCTCCTAGGAGTTACCTTTGGGTGTGTCTGTGAGGGTGTTTCCAGAAAGGTTTAACTGCGGCAGGTAGGCCCACCCCACTCTGGGGTGGCCCCACTCCGCGGGCTGGGGTCCTGGTCTGAACAAACAGAGGAAAGGGGGGCAGTGAGCAGGGCTCTGGCATTCGCTCCTCTGTCTGGATGCTCCCAGCCATCAGCAGAGCCCCGTCCTCACGTCACCCACTGCCCACTAAACTAACGGCAGCTGCTAGAGGCCAACGGGTCCTTCCTCCACAGGTGACCTTCCCTCGGGTAGTGGTCTCAGCCAAGGAAAGGTAACTGATACGTGGGAAAGATAGGCCATCGTCCCTGGAGAATGCTGGCCCACAGATTGACCGCCAGGCCACCAAAGTGAGTTCAGGGTAGCGGACTGTGGCCAGCATGTGGGGTCCTGAGCAGGACAGACCAAGGGGTGGGGGTGGCCAGGACAGGTGGGAGGGTGAGGGAGGGTCCTGCCCAGCACAGGCAGGGAGGGTCAGGATCAGCCCAGCTGTTGAGGTGGATCAGGCCCTGGCAGCGGACGCAGGGAATAGCTCAGTCCTCAGGCTGCCGTCTGTCAGCAGTCGTCCCCCATCCCGTCCCGTCCCCAGACCCTGCCACATGCTCAGTGCTGCCCAGAGCCGCGCTGGTTCTAGTCCTCTGTGATGCTCATTTCAAACAGAAAACCGGCTCTCGGAAACACCCACCCACCCAAGGTCAAAACTGTGCTCGGTGACAGGTAACCAATCAAGGAGCCTAAATCCTGTTCCCAGGCCTTTAGCCAAACCCTCCTCAAATCTTTACAAAATAGGGACTCTGCACTGGCCCAGGCTGGCAGAGGCTGTGGTGGGATTTGAACTCAGATCAAGACGTCAACCACAGAGCAAGCGGCTGGTGCCTGCCACCACTGCTTTGGCTATGAGAAACAAGGGAGGAGGCGGCTGTCTTCCTAATTTATAGCCATCTCAGCTGAGGACTAGAGGCAACATGGGCTCTCCCAGGTCGGGATATAATTCCCTCGGCTGGCAGCAATTTTACATTCAGGCTACAGGGCAAGCACGATGTGGCATCGGAATGGCCTATTTTTGATAACCATACAAAATATGGTCTTTAAAGACACCCCCCCCCCCTTTTTTTTCTTTTTTTTGGTTTTCTCAAGACAGGGTTTCTCTGTGTAGCACTGGCTGTCCTGGAACTTACTCTGTAGACAAGGCTAGCCTCGAACTCAGAAATCTGCCTGCCTCTGCCTCCCAAGTGCTGGGATTAAAGGCGTGTGCCATTACTGCCCAGCCAACATCCTGTTTTTATAAGAAAGATCTCTTAAGTAACTTAGAGGTGGAGAGGCAGGGATGAAGTTCACCCCCATGTGTTAGAACTTTCGCCTCAGTGGGTCGGAAAAACTAACACGCATACATATAAGGAGAGAGTAGACCGAAGTTTTACGATATTCTTGCAGCTTATCTATTTCTGAAAGCAAACATGCCTTTACCACGGCAGAAGCTCACAGCAACAGTTACAGCCCATTCCTTCCAGCACCCTGTGCTTTCGAGCTGTAACTACTGTTACCACCTGCCCTTCACAGAAAAAGGCAGCCAGTCTCTGCTCTGGACAAACCCAGTTAACCTTGCTATGCCTGGGAGTAGAGTGGAGAGGGACTGGAAGTCAGATCTCTGGTGCTTAAACCGTGGGACATGATATGAACATCCGCATGGTAAACGGGAAGTCGGAGAGCTGGAAGTGGCGGAAGGACAGAGAGGAGGAGTGGGGATGACATGGGCAGAGAGTGACTTTATTAGACTGAACTTTGTTCCTATCTGTAAAAAGTCTGTAGAATTTACAGACTTTTGAGATGACACTGTGTGGCCTGTCTGTTTAATAACGGAACACAATCCCTGAGAAGCAACATCAAAGAGTATTTGATTATACTTTGCCACATTTTAGTTTTCAGCTCCAATCTAGTCTGTGTTTTCAGTCCTGGCTTTGTTTTTAGGGGTGCTCAGGGTAGACCTGGGGCCTCACAGGAATGCTCTACACTGAACTACACCACGGCTTTTTACATGCTGAGACAGTGACTCCCTAGGCTTTGCAGGCAGGTTTTCAACTTGGGATCCTCCTGCCTCAGCTGGCCTGTGCTATTAGGTCTGGCTTCTTGGTTTTGTTTGAGATAAGATCTTGTGGTTATAGCCTGGTTTTAAGTCACATCTCCATGGTCACTGGGTCTAAGGTGCAGGGCCTTAAGCAGGCTTATTGCTGTCCCCTTGGATTTAGGCTCCTCCTAGGCACAATGGCGTCCTTCCCCTTACTGTATCTTTGCCAAGTTCCTTTCCATTCTCTCCTCCTCCTCCTCCTCCTTCCCCTCCCCCTTCCTCCCTCCCTCCCTCCCTCCTCCCATCCGTCCTTCTCAAGGGCTGGCTGGCTGGTTTTTGCTTCAGGCTTGGGGTTTCACTTTATGCTCTTGTCTTCTCTGTAAGTCAAGGCAAGGTCAGGACTAGCAATAGAGAGAAAGTAACTGAAAGAAGGAGGCTCCGGTGGGTGGCATTGCCCCCAGAAGGCCTGTGGGTACCCGTGGGGCCGGTCTGGGCTGCCGCAATGACTATCTACACTACTGGCAAGTCTTGGGTGGGCACCCATTCATTCAGAATACGCCCTGGGCCTGGGCACGTGACAGGTTGTTTCTCCACTTCAGGCCCATCTCTATTCATCCACTGATGTCCCCCTGCAAACAACACCACCGGCCTCCAACCTCATGAGTCCCACACTCTGGGGGGCTCTCAGCACTGTGGCTTCTTCTCAGTAAGCACCTCCGGAGTCATGACAACACCGAAGGTTCTGGATACCGCTAAATGTCACATTCTGAGACCACAGCTCTCAGCTCTGTGGTATCGACAGTTGAGGAAAAGTCAGCACCAGACCCAGCTGCCGAAGGAGAAACCTGGAGGAAGGGAAGGAGGCTTAGCCCCTGTGGGGGAGCCTGAGTGGGGCAGGGGATTTGGGGAAGGAAGAAGGACGACACATGGTCCTATCGTCTGGCTCGCTGAGATTACATTCTTTTGCAGCGCTCTGCCTGGAGCATGGCCCCCACGGGTCCTCAATGCAAGGCAGAGCGTGCCTGCCTCTCCAGCACCACACATCTGCCTTCTGGTACTGCTGACTTCCCCCCCCCAAGCCTATAAACAAAACAAACCCAACGACCAAACAAACAGGGAATTTTCAACTGCTCGGGTAGAAGGCAGCGAATGCGAGGCATTATTTATTCCCTGCCTGGGTGCACAGAGCTTGGAGAGAAACTCGCACGGTGCGGTTCCCTACCACGCAGGGGGAGAGAAGCCTTTGAGAGATGCGAAAGGGCCCCCATTCCACCGAGCTTCGATTAAGCAAGCAGCGAGGGGAGATGAGGAGCCTGGCTGTCTGGTGGACCGGCGGGGCCTCTCTCAACACAGGCATCTCCTTTCTAGGCCCCCTGACTCCCAGATGTAGGGCTTCTGGTCACCCCTGGTTTGACCGGCTCACAGCCCCAGCAGCTGGAAGCCAGGAGTGGAAACCTCTCGCTAACTCAATCAATGAGCTCCGACAAGCCTAAATGGTTGTTTGGAAGGAGCCTCTCTCGTCCACCTCCCTTGTTGCCCCAAACCTCAAATACAATAAATTAAATAAAACATGAGATACAATCGGGGCCTTTTTGGCCGCTGTTTCTAGTGGGAGTCAGAAACATGTTAATGAAGCCTGCGTCTTCCCTCCTCCTCTGGATGTTGGCTCTCTCTCTTCCTCCCCCGCCTCTCCTGGTGGGTGGGTGGAGGAGGGGGCTGGGGTATTATTCACTGCCATAGGTGTCTTCAGCCAATCGCAGGCGATGGCAGCCGCTTGCACCTTGCTGACAGCTGCTGTCAAAATACTCTCTCAACCAGCAGCTCGATAATAACTCGAAAATGAGATACAAATGAGTGATTCCTTGCGTGTGACTGCGCTGACGATCCTGCAGCCCACCGGTCCTTGCTGTGGCCGGGGGACACTGCAGAGCAGCTCTGGCCTCTGAAGGGAGGCTGGCAGAAAAAAAAACAAAAACAAACAAAAAAAAAAAACCCAGAAGCCAAGTGGCCAGCCAGCCCTGGATGAATGTCTGTGGAAGATGCTCTGACCCCTGAGAGGGTCTTGAGAATTGGTCCAAGATCCCCTTACCATGGGGTGCTACTTGGTCTTGCCCTTTACTCCCAGATGTACTTGATATATGGCCAGAATCTTCCCGTGCAAGGAATCCATGAGCTACTTTTTGCCCAATACGTGGTGGGGGGGGCTGTGTCTGAAACCCCAGGAAGAAAGAGAACCCCACAGCTGCTTCCCCCTGTTGCCCACCCAGGCTGATCTGTTTCTCCCTCAATGATGCCAGCCCCTCACACCTTGGTAAGAATGGCACAGATGAGCCCTGGGAGGAGCAAGTGGGCATGTAGTCAGCCGTTTCCATGGTTCCAAGGGATGGGCGGGGCTCCCAGCTCTGGGCAGCAGGCCTTCGGGTAGGATAGACAGCTCTTCCCCAAGGCCAGGGCTGAGAGGAGGTTACTAGGCACCTCTGAAAATGGTCTAGCACCGTCTCGGGCTTTAAAAGGAGCGATGCACTGATGACGCTTCTCTCCTACTTAATAAACTGCTCTGCGCTGGCATGGCGGTCTGGTTACGTTAAAAGGAGCTCCGGTGCAGCTGGGTTGTTCGAGAGGACCTTATGTAAATTTAAGGCAGTAGGGTGTGGCAGTCCCAGGGAGAGGCACCTCTGAGGCCCACACTGAAATCCCTTCCCCAAGCTCCCTTTCTCCTCCCTCAGCAAGCTTCTACTCCCGGCCTGTGCTAAGAAAACATTTCGCTTCCTCCCCACGTGTGTGACAATGTGTTCTCCATTACCCATCTACTTTAAACACTGGATGCCGGCGAAGGTGGGCTCGGCCCGTGGAGCCCGCCGTGCCAGCCCAGCCACTGTAGGAGGCTTTTAAGCGTACACTCGGAAGGACAAGAGGCTCTCAGCACACATGAGCCGGGGAGATGCCGGTTTGGGGGTTATGTCCATCAAACTTGCCTACGGAGCCGGGCGAGGAGTGCAGACTGGAACCTGGGCCCCAGGGCCTTGGTTCTGCTACTTGACGGCTATGAGACCTCAGGCGAGTCACTTAACCTCTCTGCCTCGCTGTCTCCTCATCTGTGAAGGGAGTATATTAATGCCGACCCCACAGCAGAGGCTTCTGGGAAGAGGATGGGGGCGGTGCCACGACAGACTGCGGACGTTGTCTATGGCTGCTTTTGTGGCTTCTGCGCTCTTTCCCACGCTCTTTGGAATGAGATTCACTTAAGAACGGGGGAGAAAGCCTTTAAGAGAAAAGCTTCCATTTGTTAGCAGGTAAGGATCCTGAAGACATTTCGAACCGCAGGGACCAGTATTGTCTCAGCTATGTTGACAGCAAGGAGATTCGAACAGGGGGGTGGCCCAAGAGTTCAAAGGTCAAGATATAAGAGGGCAGAGCCGCTGGAGAGAGAATTGGCTGTGGGTCTGACATGAGTCACCGCAGAAGCACAGGAAGGGAGTCTAGGCCACTTACACGTGAACCAGCTCTGCCTGCCGCTGTGCACGCTATCTCCTGGTCTTCACTCTGCACAGGAGCGAGCCCCGTGTGCGCCCGCCCTGCATGTTTGCTCAGTGGCCCCTAACACACATACTTTCCTCCCCTTTAACACAGGGAAAGCCTCTCCCCAGCCAGCACGGCAGAGGTCTTCCTGGCATCCCTCCCTGCTGTCCTCAGTCCCTTAGCATGGAGATGGGCAGAGAGGAAAAGCCAGCGAGGCAGCTGTCTCAAGCAGGAGGAACCCGTGTGCACGGTGCCACCCCACCCTGGCACCCAAGATGTCCTACTCCACTGTAATAGGAAAGCTTTGGGTCCGAGGCCAGTCCCCTGGAGGAGCCACACTCTACCGACATCTGAGGCTGATCCTTGCTGGGAACAGATAGACAGAACATTCTCTCTGGGGGAAATGCCTGGGGGTGGGGGGTCCACAAACACTGGGCTCAGAGAACAAGCGTTCTGAAATGAATCTAAGAGGAAGAGGGAGACACAGCAGACACTCAGGAACTTACAAAGGCAGAAATAAAGAGGAAGGAATCCAGGAGCCTACATGCCCTCTGGCTGCAGCACAGCGTCAGACACAGAGAGCTGTGTGCTTCAGTCCCAGCTCCCAGATTCCTTTGCTACACAGCATCCCACACGTCCTCAGAACCTCAGTGAGTTCTGAAGGAATCCCTCAGAGCCTCCCCCTATCTGCAGCAGCCTCCCATCCCATCAGAGCAGACCCAGGCTCCTTCCCCACACTGGGTACCCATGGGGCACACAGAGGCAAACTGTGGTACTCGAGGTCTCAGGGCACATGGAGAACCTTGGCATTAGTGCCAGGAAGCCATGTTGTTTTGCCTGTCATGCTGAGTGCTGGTAAGGACTGGCCGAGGTCCCGTGGACAGGGACTCTGAGGGGCAGAGACTGAAATGACTTCTCTGAAGGAGACAGACGGCAGAGCCGAGACTTGGAGACTGTGCTCAGGTGCACTGCGGGGAGCCCGTGTGCTAGCACCACCCTCGAGGTGGCCACTCCCACAGCACTGTGCTTGTGACCTTACAGTACTAGCTTTCAGTTGCTGCCCTCCTCTAAGCCACCTGCCCTGCGACTTCTGCAGTGAGGCCCTTGGAGGGTCTGGTCATCTTCCACTGCGAGGCACACGGACTGTTAACGACCAGCCGCAGAGTGCCAGAGGCGCACTGGCCAGTACCCAGTGTTGATCAGGAAGCCACACCACATCAGAGGCTAACAACCACCAGCCATGCTGACTGCGGAAATGACCCAACAAGTGCGTGGTACCAAATACTGGGACAAAGGCTCAGGGCGTCTTCAACAGCAATTCTTTAATCTGCTGCCTAGGGCAGCCATGACTAACCAAAAGACCTACCAGGACAGTCTTTGTCCCTCTGGGGGCAGACTACCCTGTGATGTCAGAGGCACACAGAGTCCTGCTCACTTGTAAGCTCTGTGATGGAGAAGGGGTCCAAAGCTGACGGGCCCGAGGACGCTCCAGGGACATCTCCCAAGCTGTGTGGCTCCCACTGCCTTTTGTACCCAGGATGCCAGGAGACAGATAGGCAGAGGCCTGCACTGGCTCTAACAAGCGAGCTGCAAGCAGGAATCAATCGGAGCATGGACCGGAACAGCCACTGTGTAGACAGAGAACTAGCAAGACAACTGTGCACTGTGGAGGGAGAGACCATGGCCCAGGGCGCTCCACTTCAGTCTGAGCTCCGTGTCTTCCCTGGATATAGCGAATGGCTGCTGGTAGCAGGAGGGAGAGGGAAGACTCATGCCAGTGCTGGCTGCATACGGAGGGAAACAGGTTTCCCCACAGGCAGATGAATAAACACTGTCTCGCCAGCGCACACCATGGCTGCTCCTGCAGTCACAGCAGACATTACTAATCAATTGCAATGCCACTTCCTAGAGAGCCCAGGCAGTCTCCCCATCACCCAGCACAGGATCCTAGGCAGCCATGACCAATAGGTTTTGCTGCCTTGGAAAGCATAAACTCTCTAGCTGAAACAACTGCTTGGAGTTAGTCAACCAACACAGGGCCCGAAAGCTCATGCGGTGGCCCGAGTTCAGCCTTCTTGGTGGTGTCCTGTAGACTTGAAAAATTACAGACTCCTTCCTGAGCTCACAGCCAACTTCTGATGCCTGAGATAGGAGAGGCCAGATAATCCCATCCTACCTCCAAGAAGGGTCTAGAGATGCTCCCACCCCCACCCCTCCCACCACAATGCTTGGTCTTTCACACCACAGATAACGGGGTGAGGGACTTCTAACTTTCCAGGGTGCCAGGTTCATATCAATTAGCATAGAGTTGAGTACTAAAGTTTATGCAGCATATGGAAGTAGAGGTGACTTCTCTCTCCCTGCCGGTCCCCCACTGCTCGCTGACCAAGGACGTAGATTTACTACTGATCAAAGATCAGGGTGGCTGTGACTGACCAGGGCCTGGGCTTCTTGGGTCATAGATGGCTGCTGCATGACTCAGTAGCTACTCAAGTCTTCCCAACAGACAGCTGCTGTAGAAGCCACCTGCTTACACCTGTGACGGGCAGCTCACTACTGCCATCTGTCACTGTTTGGGGTATTGATTTTCCAGTTGAAATTTGGCGTCATTACCAGATTTACACGTGGGTAGCCTTGAACATCTTACAGAAGGATGTGGGAAACTGTGTGGCCCTGCACCCTGCTCTGCTGTGGGACTATCTGATTACAAGCCTCTGTTACCCAGAGAGGCAGAGGAATGAAGTGGACCCCAGGTACAGACAGCTTCAGGTGCAATAGCTGCTTTGGTCAGATCTTGTCCACTGTGCCCTGTCCCATGGCAGTAAGATCAGGAACATAGCAAATGGTAACCTCACAGCTAATGCACACGGATCCATCATGAGTGCTCACCGGGAGCGCTCACCGGGAGCCCACACCTAGGCCAATACTGGATACAAGAATCAAAAGCTTAGCTCTGAATTGTAGCCCTGGCCAAGGGTCTCTTTGATGCATATGGAAGGCAGGGAGTACGTGGAGGGGTGGAGGAGGGACATGGCCAACCTCACTGGCTCCACCCCAGGTGTGACACACCACCCTGTCAGTCACACAGGGCACGTCCTAAAGAGGCTGGCACCCTGTATCCAGAGCTGCTAGCTGGTTCAAGCTACGGGAACCTGAGGTGCAGGGGACATAAAAGCCCCTGTTCCTGAGAGGCTACATTCTTCCCAAAGGGCCTTACATGGCCTTAGCCAATAAGATCCAGAGGCCCATCGTCCAATGTGTGGGAACAAACGTTGCAGACTGGCAGTAAGTAAGGTCTGCATGGATGGCTGGGCTACAGGAGCGCAACCAGGGGACAGGGCATTGCTATCAGCCAGGTACAACAAAGGATTCCAGAGGGACTGTGCCCAATGCAGGAAGCTTCACGGGAGAGGACAGGGAGGGGCCGACTCCAGGGACGGCACGAGTGACAAGCCACGCGTGAGTAGGCACCGAGCTGCCACAGGACCAGAGACGTTGCCGACATGGAACCTGGATGTGGTTCCAGAATACACAGAATGACAGAGACAATTAGAAAGTTAATAAGAGAAGTTAGTTTACAGATCAGACAACTGGGGCTGGGGGACGCTCGGCAGCTAAGAGAACTTGCTGCTCTCCCAGAGGATGGGGTTCAAGTGCTGACGCCGACATGGCGGCTCACAGCCCTGCATAACTCCAGCTCCAGGAGATCCAACGGCCTTTCTGGTCTCTGTGGGCAAATGGCCTCCCACAATGACACATGTGTATACACATAGACCCATACCATCCCCTCCCACCCCACACACAGATCAGACAACTACGATCATAGGGAAATGAGTAGGAGTCCCACAAATGAGACTGGGTAGAAAGTGTGGGCGAGGCACCACAGCGCCGCCTCCTGGAAGAGGGAGGCAGAGCAACAAGCAGGCTAGCCATGCTCACCTACACGGCATGGCTGTACCTCAGGGCAGCATGGATACACCACAGGCAGGCGTGGAAGCCCAGGGGTGGGAAGTGGGACCTCGCTGAGTGGTGGCAGGGCCGGGAAACATGGGGACATCTGTGTCTTGTGTGGGATGTTGGCTAAGGTGTGGATGTGCGGGCATGCAAGCTTGTGACGCACACACCCCCTCAAGCATTTGGTCACCTCTACCGACTTAAGCACGTCACTGATCAAATGTCTGTCTTCAGAAACCTTTGCTTGCCACACCCTGAGACTGAAACCTGTCCACCCGGAGCCCACGATCCTATTCTGATATTCTGCAGATGTTATCTAAGACAGACAGACGGAGCCGTGGGGCCCACATCACAAGGACCATTTAGCCTACACTGTCAAGTACAGATGAGCTCAGGTGGGCTCAGCTGTGAGGGAGGGGACATCACTGACCCAGGGTATGGCATCTTTCCAGAGAGCCAGGGGAACCTGAGGTCCCCTCCCTTTACCCCACCCACTCTGTGGAGAGCAGTTCAAAGAGCCTGAAGCTTCTAGAAAATACTACTAGGAACCAGGACCGAAAGCAGCAGAGTCACTGACCTCCCTCCACTGCCTCCGTGACTGTGAGAAGAAGACCAGCCGACAGGGACAGACTGAGCTGTCTGCAAAGTCAGCACAACAGGTGTGCTGGGCACAGGGGACCCGGGCCAGCAATTATGGGCTCTGGACGCCCGGTGTGAATTGCCCATTCACACCCTCGCAGGTGGCTCACACCTCTGAGGAAGAAATAGTAGGAAAAAGAAAAAAGAAAAAAGAAAAAAAAAGCCTTGTTCTATCTAGAGCCAGAGTCTGGCCAATCTGAGAGGCATTGGACATCCCCGCCCTTTGGGGACAGGCCCAGGAGGGTGGTGGGCTCTAGAATGGTAGCTAACCACCCCACCACAGTGCTGTGTGACCCTAGGCAAACTGCTTACCCTCCCTGTGCCTCCCAACTTGGACTTCCTCAGCATTCTAGAGTAAGGCTCCGCCCAGTAGGATTGTACACTCTGTGAGCATACTTCTGTGTACCTATTGGGCACCAGGCTCCCACGCACACTGTATGACTCTGGTGATAGCTGACCTTACAGTCCCGAGTGGTGTTGTTCAATCAGCAGATAATCGCGTGGGCAGAGGTCAAAGGGGAGCTGGCAGACGGGCTAGGAGAAGCCACAGAGCAGGTGGAACGAACCCAGGCAAGGGTGAGCAGAAGGCCTCGACTACACAGCCATAGTCTGGGCACTGCTGTGCCTCGTCTGTGCCTGGCACTGGGCACTCTGGGTTTCTAATTTCCAGATGAGACTCAGGCCACAGAGCGAGAGACGGTGGCAATGGACTGGGGCCCAGGCTGTCCTTTCTATTACTGCCCCGAAGACTCTGACATCATGTCTCCATGTCTGACGAGAATCTGAGGGAGGGGTGTGTGTGTGTGTGTGTGTGTGTGTGTGTGTGTGTGTGTGTGTGTGTGTGTGTGTGGTGTCTCCACTCAGGGGAAGCTGGCAGGGAGGAGGGAAGGAAGGAGAGGGAGCCGGAGGGGCTGTAGAGTCTCAAATCCAGGAGAAGCTCAACCCCACCCTGTGGGCAGGGGTGGGGTGAGAGCAAGCGGCTGGGCAGGGAACTTCTCTGGTGAGTGCTGTGTAAACGGTGGTTGGCAGAGCCGTGTGGGACCCAGGCTAAGGGGTTTCCCTATCCTCAGAACCAGGGCTGTAGGCAGCTCACCTCAGGACCTAGCTCACCACTGTGTGCCAGCCCATATAAACCATATCTGAGCCATATGTGGCCTATAGTTTGTCAGTGGTACCTCAGGCTGCAGTGAGCCAGGCAACAATGACACTCGGCAACAGTCAGTCTTAGGAGGGACCACAGGCCTCTGGGGCTCCCGGGACACAGGCCCTGCCTCCGTGGGGCAAATTTCACATCCCAAGGGCTCTGTGTTCTGGGAGGGTGGGCAGCGACAAGGAACACTTTACAGGGGAGACTGAGGCAGAGGATTGTCTGGGACTGACTCGGAGTCAACAGTAAGGGCCTCTTCCTACAGAACAGCCATGGCCCTGGGCTCTGTGGTGATTGGCTGGGGACTAGGGAAACACCAGGCCCCTAGGCCTGGGCTCCGTGTCTATAAGATGTCCTGGTAGCTCTCCAGTCTGTAGCATCAGTGTGGTGTTCTCAGATACCCAGTCCTTTTAGGAAGGGACAGGAAAGGGACAGTTCTTTTTTTTTTCTATACCTCGAGAAGAGAATGAAACTTGTGAGCAGAAACTGCCCGGAGACCTGTGGGGTCTGCAGCGCCCCTGCCCGCCACCCGGGCCTTCTCCCCCACCTTGGACGCCTGGCACTAGTCTTCCAGAGTTTCAAGGCAAACAGTTCTGTGAGGTCCACAGGGATCCAAGGGGAGCCCATGGCGGGGCTCGCTCCCTGTCTCCACCCCAAAGTAAGGAAGGCGAGGCCCTGAAGATGCTGCAGGCACTCGGGAAAGGAACCATTGGGAAGCACAGCCTGCGCCGTGTCCGCCAGACTGAGAATGACATTGGCGACCCTTCCTCCTGTCTGTCTGTCCATCCCTCCCCAGGCCGTGCCCTTTGCTGCTGGAGCAGGGAGGTAGCAGGAGTCAAGTTACGGTTCCTCTCCAACTGATGAGAAAATGGCTGACCATCACAACTGCTCTGCCTTCAAACATCCTAACCTTCCCGCCGCACACCTGGCACTGTGAAAACCACACACCAGGTTTCAGAATGGACACCAAATCAGGTGTGGAGCCTTGTGTGACTCTGCAAGGCCGCACGGTCACGGGCCAGCCCTGTAGAACCTCCTTCTTGGGAAGGGAGACTGCCTTTCCTGAAAATTAGGGACTCCAGGTAAGGCCGCCCCAAGGAAGACAATGGGGCCCCTGGAGCTTGGGCCTATGTCTGCAGCTGTGTAGCCCGAGCTGCAGTGTGTACATACACTAGGTGCACAGACACTCAGATCACCCCTGCTGGTCCTTCTACAGGGTAGAGGGGCCTGGGCAGACGGGTCTTCCAGGTATCCCTGGGGCTGATGGGAGAGAAGAAATGGCGGTGTGGGAGGCATGCACCCAAGGAAAGGAGGAGATGATGAGAAAAGCTACAGAGAACCTCCTGGATTCTGCACTGTGGGTAAAGACACAGGTTCTGGCAGTGCCAGACCCTGGGTTCAAATCTTGCTCCTACAGTTTTAGTGACGGAACCATGGTCATCACCCGAGACTGCTCCCTCATAGAGCCTGACAGCCTCTCTTCCCTGGCCCTGGGCAGATAGCGGCAGAAGAGAGGACACTCCTGACATGGGGGCTCTCCCTGGGGTCCTAGCACAGTGCCTCATACAAACACACATTCACTGATGTCCCCACAGAGACAACCAGGGGGTGACAAGTCCTCCTAAACCTGGGAGGGAAACAGATTTACAAGACCAAGCTCTGGTCAGAGCCCCGAAGGGCCAAATGGCCAGCTCAGACACGCAGCCTTGAGTAGGCTGTGCCTGAGTTCACTTTGGCCCCAGCAGAAGCCCTCCATGGCCAGGGCTGCAAGCTTCAAACCTGTCAGCCTGGCAGGCACTAGGCACAGAGCCGGGCACACAGGCCCATACCAGGAACGTGGGGCGAGACTTTGGGTGTATCTACCAGGAACCCCCCCCCCAATCCTGCCTGACATAGTAGGTCAACCAGTTCCCCCAAACCCTGAAGCCTTCCTTCTCTCAGTCAGTGACCTTTCCCTGGCCGGTGGGTGGCTTTGTCTAGAATCAGAGCTGAGGTATCCCTGGGAAGTCTCACAGTGACCCCTGCTGTCCACCACTGCAATCGGCCACGGCTCTCTCTCTGGGAAGCTAACAAAAGCAAGGCAGTGCCTGTACAGGCCGGTTCCAGCTTCAGGGGTTTGTGACCGCTCAGTCAGAACAATGGCGGAGGGGAAGGGACGCCACGTGTAAGTACATTCAGCAGACACTAATTCCCTGTCTACTAAAGAGGAAGTATAATACACAGATCAAACAAAGCACCTTCTCCTGCCTTGCGGTCTTTTGTTTCCCTGGATAAATGTCATCCCCAATACACCGTGGATCCAAGTGACACTGTCACCTCCGAGGGATGTGGTTCCTGATCAACACGCACGGTTCTTAGTGACTCCTTTTGAAGCGGCAGCTGTGAGATTGGACTCTTTTTTTTTTTAAAGGCAGAGGCACCACAGGGAGCAGGGAGCTGACACTCTCCCTCTCCTTCTGCCTGATGTGCTGGATGCGGGTACGTGGAAAAAAAAACACGCCCCCTCGCCCCCGATTGCGACCCATGTCACCAGGTACCAGAGCTCCGACATCGGAGGGGACGGCATGCAGCATCAATTGGGCTGACCGAGGCGGTGAACGCCCCCACCCCAGGGAATGGGAGGAACAGCAAGCGAGCGGGGATGGGTTTTGTAGCCGATTCCCCGAGCAGCAGCCCGTCTCTTAACCTCACAGCAAGAGGAGAGACGCAAGCCTCACAAAGATAATTCCCTCTCCAACTCAGCACTTGTCATGTAGCCGGTGTCTGCCTTGCAAGACGCAGACAGGTCATTCTACCAGAGACATCACCTGAGAAAGTGACAAGCAGAGGCTCCTCCCTGGGCAGCGCCTCAGCAGGCCGAGGCAGAGGAGAGGGGGGACTCGAGGATCCTGAGTTCTCTAAAACCCCAGCTCAACCTCAGCAATTGGCACTGCCCCACCTGATGTTCTGAGAACACGGGCCTTGGGGCACCTCAGGACCCAGTGCCCTCTCCTGGGATCACAGAAATGTCTCTTTCAACTTGGGACTCAATGCAGGGCCACTCCAGTTACTCTCCATGCTCTTCAGTGCATGAATGGAAGTTAAATGCTCACACGCATAAAACAAAAAGGTGGGGGAAAACCACTCCCAGAATGAGCCTGACAAAGTCCAGGCTCCTGTCTGCCGTCATGGCCTGGGAAGGAGAGCCCTGAAGCTTCTACCTCGGTCTCTGTCCCAGCCAGGTTGTCTTTAACTCTCACCACTTGCCTGGGCCCCAAGCCGAGACTGCCTCCTGTACTAACAGACCATGTCCTGTGTTCTGCACGTCACATTCACTGTCCTCCCAAAATGGCTTTTCCCAGAGAGCAACTGAGACCAGTGTCTTAATCCCATGAGGACAACAGGGAGCTGAGATGAAAGTCCCAGTGTCTGGGCCCCACCTTGAAGAAACTGACTCTCCTGGACCAAAGCCCGCACAGAGGGATGTCAGTAAATCCCACAGGGGAACTGCAGGCTGCAACCACCAGAACTGCTGTCTCTCCTGATATCCGGTGAGAGCCCTAAGGTACAGGCACACACCCAGACATCCTCCTGCCTCTGAGAAGGGAGGCCAGGGCACTCTTGTACCATAATCTCTGAGATTAAGGAAGCCAGATCAAAGGCAAAGTTTGGAAAGCCCCATTGTGGGCTTATAGCAGCATCAGTCAGGACCTGGGCAGCCTTCCGGCCTCCAGGGGGCGCTGTGCCAATAGCCCAGTGTGGGGACCCACCTGAAAAGCTCCCGGATCTCCCTCTGGTTGGCCTGGAAGGGGATATTCCGCACCAGGATCTTAGAGGTCGTCTGCTTCTTGGCGACCTGCTTCTTACGAGTGGATGTCACAGCAGGCCTGGAATGGGATGGGGGAAACACCAGGTCATTTGGGTTACCAACTGCTTGTACCTAGACCAATCCTGTCATCTTAGCATACAAAACACCTCCCTGTCATTTCAAGTGACCTACAGAAGGGGCCAGGATGAAAGCGGAGGAAGTCAGCCCATTCTGCACTTGGGGTGCCAGGGGCCGGAGTTATCTTCTCCCTGAACAGCGTAGCCCATGGCTACTATCCTATAACAAGGATCATAAGAAGGAACCCCACGAGGGAGGGCCTCAGGCATTCTGGGCCAGCACTTTACCCCTGGGCTACATACACTCCCAGCCCCATCTCCTCCTTTTATTATAAAACCATGTCTAAGTGCTCTCCCAGGGGATGGATATTGACTGGTCCAGTCGGGCAGAGAAGTCAGTATCAAAGCTGGAGGGTGAAACTGTACTTGGGAAGAAGGCCAAGTAGCTGAGGAACTGGGGTGGTGTATGTGTGTGTGTGTGTGAGGGGGCATTTAAGAACCAGGGGACACAGAACCAATCATCAGACAGAGAGAGCTGCCACCCATCCGAGGACAGAGGAGACATCTGAGGACTCACTTCGTGGCCCGTTCGGAGATCCGCACTTCCAGCTTATGGCCGTCCACAACATGACCCTAGAACACAGAATGACCAGGCCTGGTTGCTAACTCACTCTTGCCCTTCTCCAGCACCCACCCAGCCTGTCCCAGGCAGAGGGGCTGGTGGGAACCAAGGACAGAGATGACTTTAACACAAAAGCCCTCATGAGCGAGCCAAGCAGCAGGTGGCCAGAGACAGCCGGTCTCCTAGGCATTCTGGACCTCCTGGCTACTCAGGGAGCCATTTCTACCATTAGAGGCATGCTCGGGGAGAGAAGCCTGCAGGTCTAGCTTGCAGATAGCTTGCTCTGGTTCACAGGCTCTTTCTGGAATGTTCTAGCCCACCCACACATGAGCTAGGCTGTAACTGCAGTCCCCAGCTGCAAAGCTGCTGCATTAGCAAAATGACCCCTGGAAATCCCTCCGATATCCCCGGAAACATAGCGACTGGGGCTTTTGGGCGCCCGATCCCCAGCAGTGATGAGCACACACGTTCGTGCACAGGAGAGCGCGTGGCTCGTATGCAAATTCCGCACTACCAACTCTTGAGAATCTCGAAAGAGAAAACATGAACCACAAAGTTCAGAGGTGAATTTGAGTCAAATGAAGGCACAGGGTCCGGAGCACAGTGAGGTTTCTCTCTGGTAATCGAAAGACAAAACCTTACAGGGCCCATGCTGAGCTGTGTCCTCTGCCCGCGTGGCCTGATGACTGTCAACGTAGAGGCTCTGTCTTTATTTTTCTTTATAGAGACAGGGTCTGCTATACAGGTTAGGTTAGCCTAAGACCTGCTATGTAGACCAGGCTGGTCCGGAACTCAGAGGTGCTCCTGAGTACTGGCCTTGTGTCTGTTTTCTAAGCAAGGTTCAGTCTCTCTATGGCTGCCACAGGCCACAGTCCCACTCTTGCTGTTGAGGGTCACGATCTGCCTCTTTGCTTTAGCCCTTCTCCCATCTTGTTCCCTGGTCCAAGCTAGGGTGATGTCTTGTGATGGGGTGCAAGGGCTCCCCAGTTACCCCCAGACTATCCATGCTCCGCACAGCGGCTCAGGAAACTGTCCTAAAACTCTGGTCTTCCACTGCCTTCAGGCCTGGTGCTAGCCCTCCAAAGGACCTAGGGCTCTTGCCATCCCCCCCTTCCAGCTGCTCCTTCCCAGAGCTCTGAGCTCTGTCATGACAGGTACTTGTTTTCTGCAAGTATCCCCTGGAGGGGGCGCGATTTCCACGGAGCACCCGTGACTGAGCTCCTAGGCATTTGTCCAGGTCTGAGGCCCGTCTTTCCCAGCAGAGGGAGGAGTGAGAGCATCCGGTTCACTGTCATGGTCTGATAGAATGTCTGATAGGCAGACAGGCCTGCGTGTGTATACAGCCCCAGTCGCTGTGTTTCCTGGGATATCTGAGGGATTTCCTGGGGTCATTTTGCTAATGCACCAGCTTTGTGTCTAGGGACTGCAGTCAGAGCCGAGCTTACGTGTGGCTCAGCTGGGTTAGAACGCTCCATAAAGAGCCTGGGAAACAGAGCGAGCCTGCTTGGAACCATGCAAAGGACGAATGAGCCGAAGTGACTACGGAGGGTGAGAGAGGCCCTTAATCATTCTTGGTCTTTCCTGGGCCCTGGTCTCACCATGGTGACCCAGAACCCCCGTCTTACCTGAAGCTGCTTAAGGGCTTTCTGGGCCTGTTCTGGCTTCTTATATTCAACGAACCCAAACCCCATTGAGAGTAGCATTCCTGAGGGAAAGAGAGAGAGAGTGAAGGGGGCGGGGCGGGGCGGGGTGGGGCCCAGCACTAGAGCACACCACTTGGGAAGATTCCCCTTACCTCTCTTCCCTTCTCACACCCCTCTTCCTTCAAATCAAGACTAAGAGACCTAGGACCAGTCCACCTCCTAATCAGATTCTGCCCTTCAGAGGAGTGGGAAGTAACAGGGTGGTCATGGCTATACCAGCAGGCTCCTGGGACCTGCCTGACGGACACCCAGCAGGCACCATGGCTGCCCGTTACCACTCAGGAGCACGCTGGGCCAGCCCCCGTGCTGTGTCCACCCATCCTGCCTAACCGAAGGAGACTCTGGATGGGGATGGCCCTGCCCACCCTTTGTAGGAAGCCAAGAGGAGGTCGGCCAGGCCTCAGGAGAATTCCTGGGGCCAAGGAAAGACAGGTCTAGGTGCCAAGGAAGGCACAAGATTAATGAATCGGTAGAATGTTCTAGAACTTATTCTTCTGGGTATTTCCTTTGGAAAGCAGGATGGAAAGCCCAAGGTCAGCCATTTCTTGGCATGCCTGGGGAAGTTCCAGAACACAGAGGTAAAGGGAAGAGGTAGAGGCTTCAGCTCTAGACTGCTGCCCCATGGAACTGTTCTAAAGCCGCTCGCTACGATGGACACTCGAGAGGGAAGAGCCTGATGTGCCAGTTGGGTCTGCCAAAGAGCAGGAGGTCTGAGGCAGGCCAGGGACCACCGTACAGGAGGGTGACATCTGGAAGCCAGAGAGGAGCTGCAGATGCCAGGGTGGGTCCCGGCCTCTCCCTCACACACTCCTTCAGGAAGCGCTCCCGCTGGGTCATGGGGATAAATACCTGCTTTATTCTTCTTCTTGGAGATGGTGCAGCTCTTTATAGCTCCCACTTTGGAAAACACCTGCAAAAGACAGGCCCCTGTCACAAGGTCGCCTTCTAGAGCAGCCACCACCAGTCCCTCACATGAGGACCCGGCCCTGAGGTGAACAGGGGCGGATGCGATGCTGCCCGGAGGCTGCAGACCGAGGGGTCCCATCCCTCTGTTCTCCAAACTCACTTCCTTCAGGGTCTCCTCGGTGGTGCCGAAGTTAAGGTTCTTAATGAACAATGTGCACCCTGGGATGCTCTCCTCCTCTTCCTCCTCCTCTTCCTCTTCTTCCATTCGGCCTGTGGAGGTCTCTGCTCCCTCCATGGAAGCCTTTTCACCTTCTGGGTCTAGTACTGGCCGTCGACAAAGAAAGCAGTGTGTTACACGGTGATACTGCAAACTCACAGACACCTCAGGACTTCACAGACACCTCAGGACTTCACGCACAAAACTTGCCAGATTAAAGGGGTCCTGGACGCTGTTGGGCTTCAGCGGAGGGAGAAAGAAAGAGAGGGAAAGAGAGGGGGGAGGAGGGGAGAGAAAGGGAGAGGAGGAGAAGGGGAGTGGGAAAGATGGAATGAGAGAGGTGGAGTCTGAGGGAGGGAGAGAGGAAGAGAGAGAGAGAGAGAGAGAGAGAGAGAGAGAGAGGTGTAAGGCAGGCAGGCAGGCAGAGATGCCATGCTGTAGGCCCCATTCAAGAGAGAACAGAATACTGAATACAGATCAGAACTGTGATTGCTTGACAGGCCTGACCACACTGACTTAACTCTAACATAAATTACCACACCAACTGTTTGTTGTCTTTAACCAGGAACCTAAGCAAAATGTTTTTTTCCTCAAAATCACAGACAAACAACACCCGCCGCCCCCCACCCCCGGCAAGGTACTTGATGAACTTTCAAACTAAAATCCAACCTGAAATCTCTTAAAATTGTAAAAATGGGGGTAGGGCTGGGATTGAAAACATCCATCTCAATAGCCCTGCCCAAGGGATTGGACCCAAAGCCCCCGGATGCACCGCTGTCAGAAATGCGAGCGAGAGCAAAGCTCGCCCTGGTGGAAGTCACAAGGGGCAAATGACAGCTGCTGTTCTTTGCCCTCAGTCCAGCTTCTGAGGGTGGGCGGGACTTCCTGGCGCTCAGCTCTGTCCATCTCCCCACCCTCCCGAAAGCCTCCCTTACCTGCTGTAACTGTCAGTCCCACAAACCCACCCCGCAAGCCCAATGGAGATGACGCAGTGACACTTTCATCTCTGACACTGTGGGAGATACAGCTGCGCCCTCAGCTCTCTGTGGGCCTGGCCCAGAACCTGGATTCAAGCCTTGTCCCTGGCAATGCCACCACAACACAGCCGCTTGCACTTGCAAAGGCAAAGCCGAGGAAGAGTGACTCAGGATGGAGAACGTGTCGTCAGCTCCTGGGGAAGACTCAGAGCGACAGTCCCACGCTAGTTCTCCTTGGCCTCAGACAAGAAAGGCTGGTGACATCTCTGATGCATGTGCCACGACCTCGATGACAGGCCACATCACACAACATTGGACTCCAGAACATTCTGGAGCCTTCTGCACCTGAACCCTAAATCTCAGGGTGCGTCAGGTTGGTGTAAGGAGTCGTCAGGGCCAGGAAAGACATTTTCAATGCGGACAATAGGAAAGGCTCAGGAGGCATACGGTCTGCTGGAGTGGGTGGTGTCCCTTCTTGGTACTGCTCAATGTCTGACACTTGAAGAGATCACCTCAGTGTGGTCAGAAAGATGGAGTTTTCAAGAGGAGGAAAATGTAGGTGTTTTTAAAAAGCTAGTTTATCAATTCTTATAACTTAAGTTGTAAGAGCACTTAGCTTTCAGCCTCAGCTGGGATCAGCAAAATGACCAGCTTGCTGGCCTCATGCTCCATGCCCTCCTCCTGTCCCCAGTCTGGACTCAGCTAGCCCCCAGCAGCAGCCAGGGGACAGGAGTCTGACAGCCCCTGGCACGTGCACCTAGGACTCGGCCCTGAGCTGTGTCTCACAGAGCATGTTCAGATGGTCACAGGGAGGTAACTCTGCCTTAGTAACTTACTGAGCTGAGAAAGGTTCTAGGCAGTATCCCTGATGGGCAGGTCCCTCCCGAGCAGCAGCTGCTCCTAGCCCCAGCGTCAGGAGGTAGGGGACTTTTGAGAATGGCTGGCACCTGATTCTAGGTGTATAGCTGGCCTGGCCAGAACAGATCCAGTGAGCCAACCTACACCCTCCCTCTACACCAGGAAATGCAGGGCATACTTTGGTGTGGCAGATCTTCTTCCCATAGCCCAGGCAGGGCTACCAGCCTCCCTACACTCATCCTGGACCCTGAGACCCATGTGTACCTGGAAGGGAGGTGGGGAAACTGGGGGGGGGGGAGGTATGGAGCTATGAGGCATGCGCAGGCTACACCGGTTCTGCCACACTAGTGCCGAGGCCAGTGGCCGAATCCACCTTAGCACCCCATTTAAAGTATAGTTGTGGTGGTTTGGAAGAAAATGGCCCCCATAGGCCCATAGGGCATGGCACTATTAGGAGGTGTGGCCTTGTTGGAAGAAGTGTGTCACTGCTGGGGTGGGCTGTGAGGTCTCATATGCTGAAGCTATGCCCAATATGTCTCATGCGCTCCTGCTGCCTGAGGATGAAGATGCAGAACTCTCTAGAACCCACAGTTCCCTCTCTAACATGTCTGCCTGCACACTACCATGCTTCCCATCATGACAGTAACGAGCTAAACCTCTGAAACTGTAAGCCCGCCCCAGTGAACTGCTTTCCTTTATATGAGTTGGTGTGGTCATGGTGTCTCTTCACAGCAATGGAACCCTGAGACAACCATGTTGAATGAGACCAACTCAGTGCACAGGCATGATGCACAGCTGCATGCATCCACATACGCACATGCAGAGTGCACACATGTGCATCTGCATATACATATGTAGAGTACAAAGATGTGCATCCACATACACACATGCAGAGTACACATGCATGTACACACTCCTGTACCCAGCATGGGCTGTTCTGAAGTACATGTCCCTACAACCTCATCCGAGGGTTGGATATCGTCACTGGTCACCAACTGACCTCCTTGCTGGCCCCCCACCTAGCTTGTCAGCTTTCTCATGCCTCATCCCTGGCTTCTCTCTGCTTAGCTCACACCAACTGCTCCGACCCCTTTGCTGACCGCCAGACCTGCCAAGCCAGCACCTGCCATGGGACCTTTGCACATGCTGCTTGTTTTGCTTCTCCTGGATCCCCGTGAGGTCATGGCACAAGCCTTCCCCGAGGGCCCTTCCTGCCGACTGCTACAGAGGACTCAGCTAGTCTCTATTACTTTCCTCTAGTGTCTTCTTTACAGAGCCCCGGCCCCACTGTGAATTCGCTTTCCTCACTGGCTCCGGTCTGTGTGTCTCTCATATGAGGGGAGCTTACCATGTATAGAGCCGGGCCTGGGATAGTGATGTCCACTCCAAAAACACCGGCGGGAATAAGTCTGTCACACTCAGCCTGTGCCTGCAACACAGGACTGGCCACCATGCTTACAGTCTTTCTGAGTAGCTGTGGAGTCATGCCGCCAAGCTCAGACCTTGGGCTGCGTGAGCACTCTGAGTCCTCCACACGCGCACTGCCCTGGGTGAGCTCAGACCTTGGGCTGCGTGAGCACTCTGAGTCCCACACACTCGCACTGCCCTGGGTGAGCTCAGACCTTGGGCTGCGTGAGCACTCTGAGTCCTCCACACGGGCACTGCCCTGTGTGAGCTCGGACCTTGGGCTGCGTGAGCACTCTGAGTCCTCCACACGCGCACTGCCCTGTGTGAGCTCAGACCTTGGGCTGCGTGAGCACTCTGAGTCCTCCACACGCGCACTGCCCTGTGTGAGCTCAGACCTTGGGCTGCGTGAGCACTCTGAGTCCTCCACACGCGCACTGCCCTGTGTGAGCTCAGACCTTGGGCTGCGTGAGCACTCTGAGTCCTCCACACGCGCACTGCCCTGTGTGAGCTCAGACCTTGGGCTGCGTGAGCACTCTGAGTCCCACACACTCGCACTGCCCTGGGTGAGCTTGGAGCTCCAGGTTTCAGTCCCTCTTTCTCACCATCCTGAAGGGGCATCCATAAAGGTTCTGAGGAAGACCAAGAAGGGAGCAGGGGACCGGCCTGCCACAGGCTCTCCAGAGGACTGCACCGTCACCCACTGTGCACACAGCAGATTGCTTGGTGGGTCCTCCTGGGCCACCGGAGGCAAAGCTGAGAACCCCTAATTCTAGAGGCAAAACGGCACCCAGCAGGGAGCGATGCCCCCGCCTCCTCTGCCTGGGATTCTGAGAAGGCCTGCCTGCACCGCACATCCAGGGGACCTGGCCCCACCTTAAACCTCGCCACCAGCCCTGCTGTGCCCTGTGTCTGGGCCCAAGGGAGGCTGGAGGTGGCTAAGCGCCAGGGTGATGAAGACAAGGTCCTTTCTAAAAAATCATTCTGCTTTAGCCCCAAGTGGGGAGACAAAGGAGACAAAAAAAACCTGGGTACCATGAAATCCAAATGGATGACAAGAAAAGCGAGAAGAACCAGAGAGGGGGGAGGGGTAAGAGAGGTGGAGGGCTGGGCAAGGGCGTGGGATGGGGTGAGATGCTGGATGCGAGGTGGGCTGCAGGGACCAACTATTCCGCCTCAGTCAGCACAATGACAGCCAGTCACGGTGGCCACAGGGGGCGTCATTAGAAGCGGGCTGTAGGATTCCCCTGCCCCTCCCCACTGGAGCTCCTGTGAGGCCCTCAGCGACAGCCTGTTATCAGCAGCAAGCAGCTTTGTGGGACCTCCCCTGACTCGCAGCCCTTTATCTGGAGGTGAGGGTCTTGGTTGTGGGGAGATAAAACACGCTGTTCGTGTCCCTCGGGACCCATGCAGGGAACAGCCGCTCACTGCAGAAAAACCTGCCCATCCCCCTCCTCCTTGCCTATGAAATCCTACCCTGGGTCCCCAGCACTGTAGGTCCTCACCCTACAGGGATGGGGGAGCTGGCAGCACCTCAGGAACAATGTGCAGGGCAGGGTAAGGAGGCACAGGACAACATTCCAGGCAGGGGCGAGGGGGCATAGGATGACACTGGGCAGGGGTGAGAGGGCACCTGATGACACTGGGCAGGGGTGAGGGGGCACGGGATGACACTGGGTAGGGGTGAGAGGGCACGGGATGACACTCAGGGCAGGGATGAGGGGGCACAGGATGACACTGAGCAGGGGTGAGGGGGCACAGGATGACACTGGGCAGGGGTGAGGGGGCATGGGATGACACTGGGCAGGGGTGAGAGGGCACAGGATGACACTCTGGGCAGGGGTGAGGGGGCACAGGATGACACTGAGCAGGGGTGAGGGGGCACAGGATGACACTGGGCAGGGGTGAGGGGGCACGGGATGACACTGGGCAGGGGTGAGAGGGCACAGGATGACACTCTGGGCAGGGGTGAGGGGGCACAGGATGACACTCGGCAGGGGTGAGGGGACACAGGATGACACTCTGGGCAGAGGTGAGGGGGCACGGGATGACACTGGGCAGGGTGAGAGGGCACAGGATGACACTCTGGGCAGGGGTGAGGGGGCACAGGATGACACTCGGCAGGGGTGAGGGGACACAGGATGACACTCTGGGCAGAGGTGAGGGGGCACGGGATGACACTCTGGGCAGGGGTGAGGGGGCACGGGATGACACTGGGCAGGGGTGAGGGACACAGGATGACACTCAGGGCAGGGGACTATGTAGTCAGACAGGATGAGAAAAGCCACAGGAGGCCAAGGTGGCTTTGGGAAGGGGTAGAGGGATGGTGTGGGCCCAGTGCATCTGGGCAGGGTCTAACCTGGGACAGCTATCCGGTCCTCCTCCCAGGTCTAAGGTTGCCTTGGTGTAGGTCACAGGCTTGGCTCTGGAAAGCAACCCCTCAGGGTTTGGGGCTCATAGTGGGGAAGAAGTGACAGAGTGCTACCCCCAGACCCCAGTGTCAGGAAACCTCTCTAGCTCCAGAGAAACGTCTGCACCCAAAGCGGCCAGCGATACTACCCAGCCCCCCACAGCAGCTCCACCTGCCCCTCACCCGGCCAGCCGGAAGTGCTGGGGAGGAACGGGCTGTGTGGATAGAGCCAGTCGGCCCATGCGGCGGCTGCCACACAACTCTATGTGGCTTACAAGGGTACTGTGACGCCACTTAGTTCCCAGCCTGCGGGTGACAACAGTAACCCTGGGCACCCTGGTGGCCATCACCCATGCTACAGATACAGAAACAGAGCTCAGAGAGGGGAGGTGTCCCCCAGTCATGGCAAAGAGCAGAAGACTGTCCACGGGCTGGACAGTGCATACATCTCCCCCGCACAGTGCCACTGCTGTGAGTGTAACTCAAGGTCCCACTGACTACACCGACTCCAGCTTCAGCCACCTAAAGTCACCTTCACCCGTCACAGTGTCACTGACGGCTCACTGGTTGGGGCCACCAAACCCCGGAGCCAATCTCCAACCTCACGTGTACCAGAGGCTCAGGACACAAGCACCGCCATAGCCTGGCCCTCCCTGCAGAGGGGTGAGTCACACACACCCTTCCCACAGTCCTCCCTGCCTTGGCATCGGCCTTTGCAGCGGTCCTGCCCTCCGCCTAGGGCTGCATCCTGGGGAGTTGGGCACCCGGGATGCAGTGACAGCCTGGCCAAGAAGAGAGATGAAAAGAGAGAAATCAAGGGCAGATTCCGGTGTTCTCCAGCATTGCTGTAACAGGAGAGATGCGTCAGGACCTGGAGCAGCCACACCAGACCTCTGTGGGTGGTCCTGAGCCTCACAGCCCTGACACTGCTGCCCAGTCGGGAGATGGACCCCCTGGGCCGTGTCTTCAGGAACCCTGGCCCTGGCTAATTTTCATGCTTTGGCTGCGGGTATCATCCAGGCTCAATTGTAAAGGGAGCTAGGGGCGTGGGGGCTAGCCCCGGGATAGGTGGCACTTGCAGATCGTCCACATCCTGAAGTCCCAAACCCCAACACTAATGATCAACACATGTAGGACCATGAGAAGAAATGTCCCTGGATAAGATCGTGAGCAGGTCTGAGGGGACCTCTGGTCTGAGAGACACCCATGCCATCTCCTGACAGACGCTAGGAACAGGTATCCAGAAGGTCCAGCCAGCCACCCAAGCGTGACAACCACAATGTGTCAGGGTCAAAGAGCAGAGACAGGGAAGTGACAACCCACATGGAACTATGGCCTCTGAATGACCCCTGGTGACGGTGAGCAGAGACATCACTCAGCCTGGGCGAGGATCTGAACCTTCTGCCCACCAACCTCGGTTCTTGTCTTTGCTTTTCTTGCTGCAATAGATTCCTATGTGCATATGCTTGAATATACAGAAACCACAGAAAATGGGCCACGGTCTACACACCTGCAACCCCACCCTGGAGTCCGAGCACTCGGGGGTGGAGGCAGGAGGACCTGAAACTCATCCTCCGCTAATGGGAAGCCTGAGACCGCCCTGAACTACAGGAGAATGGCAAACCAAACTGAAACAATAAACAAGAAATCCACCCAGCACCTGACCTTCCGCAGGCGTCTCACGGGCCCTCACCCTTGCTGGCTCCACTGCCCAGTCTGCACCTACTGCAAGTACTCAGAGTGGCAGGCACGCCTGAGCATCAGTCTAGGTGAAGGAGAGTTGTCCTGTACCTAATGCCAAAGATGGGTCCTCCCCCTCCCCACAGTGAGGCACCAGTTAAAGGGATCACTGCTGTTTCCTATCCTGACCACCAGGGGGCACTGCGACACCCGAGCTGCTACAGAGGGACCATCTATCTCTTCCAGCAGCCACCACTGAGGCTGGAGACAAGGTTCCCACAGTCTCTTTCAAATCCCAGACAATTCACTCAAAGATTCCTCTCTATAACCTTCGGCCGAGAAATTAAAACTTGACCACCTCTAGTGACGCGATCCCAAGGGTCCACTCTTTAAATGGCACTTGACTCGCCTATGAAATCTATCTGCAGGCAGAATGAAGGACACCGGCCAGTGGCCTAATGACGGTCTCCCCCGCCCCCGGCCCTCCTCCCAGTGCTGCCCACAGCACGGTGACACCCAGATTCTGCTCTCACCAGTCTCCTGCTCCACCTCGGCTTTCTCGGCAGGCTGCTCAGGCTGAGGATCTTTCTTCTGGGGGGCTGCGCCGAAGACGCCAATTGGAGCCCACTCCAGGTAGAGAGGGACGTGGTGAAACTGCAGAAACAGGAGTGCCAAGGCTGTGCGTCCCGTCCCCACCAAAGACCCAGCTAGAGACCCAGTGCTTCCTGACAGAAGGGCCACAGATGACAGAGCCTGGAGAAGCCGGGTCAGAGCCCCTCCTTCCTTCCTGCACTGGCAGGGCCCAGGTACCTGAGCACAGCCTGCAGACACTAACATAAGACACAGCTCATGAAGCCCAGAAGTCCCAGGCAGACAGGAATTCCTTATACTGAGCTGAATGGTGCCTTGCCAAGACACAGTCCAGACTTGACCTTGAGCCCCAGCCTGTGACTGCGACCTTGGCAATAGGAGGCGAATCTTGGGGTGAGACTGTGCTGTCTGGCTGGGCTGTATAATACAGAAGTCCGGGGAGCAGACGAAATGGGTGGGATGGGCAGAGGTGACTGGGTGAGACCAGACTGACAATCAAGCTGAGAGACCAGAACCCACTGTCTCATGCCACCAAGCTGGTGGCCCCTTGTCACACCAGCCTGGGAAGTCCATAGCTGAGATTTTCTTTTCTTTAATCAGAAGTCAGGAGGTAGCCCCAGGTACAGCAGTAATGTCCACCATAGGGCAGCAAGCTCCAAGAGGGAAGGTGGGTTTGGGAGGAGCCTGTGTGTGCTTTAAGCCCATGCCAGCCTGGGGGCAACTCTCGCTCTTGGAGTCTCTCTGGTGCCCCCAAGATCAGTGGCCATACCTTGGAATAGGCCAGGTGCCTGAAGGCCTTGCGGGCCTCCAGTGGCTCCAGGAACTCCACAATGGCCGTGATGCCCCCTTCAGGCAGGAGCACGCGGCCTAAGCTGCCGAAGCGGCTGAAGATCTCCTGTAGCTCTGCCGCCAGGGTGCCTGCTGGGAGGTTCTTAGCCAAGATCACGGTCTTACTGCGCTCCGCTGCAGCCTGGGGGACAACAGGAGGGTGGCTTCAGTACTGGCCACCATAGATGGCCAGTAGAGCGGTCCCATCAGGGCCCCTAGTAAACAGGCTTGGAGTGCAGAGCTGGGGTTGGGGGATGTTGGGGGGCATTTGATCACAGGTTTCCTGCTCGCTCCATGCCCCACAGACCGCTTTGCAGAGGGGTTGGGGCCTGAGGCTCCAGTCCACACCTCTCTGGATTCACCCCAAGCCACATTGAGTCCAGCAGTCCCTAACCACAGCCCAGCCTGGAGCTCCCAAGGTGGCCCTACGGGCTTCCAAAGGACAAGAGTCACATCTCAATGCCCGGGCTCCTTCCTGGCAGCACAGACCTGTCCCCTATGTGTAGAAGGCAGGAAAAGTCAGGGACTTTCGTCCCTGAGTGCATCCTATCCTCTGCAGGGGACAGTGAGGGACCAGTCCTGCAAGCTCCCTCTTGGCTCAGGCTCCCATCACACATGCGATCCATCTCTCCAGCCTCCCGGGAAATTCTGTCATAGCTCCGCTTGACTATGGACTCACTGTGTGCAGTAAGGACTCACTGTGTGCAGTCAAGACTCACCTGGCTGAAGGAGTCCAGGCAGACACCATTGTCGATCAGGAAGCTTCGGACCTCCTGGACCAGCTGGGTCTCCCCCAGAGCCACACGCACAGCCACGCTGCCCCTGGTCTCCTGTGGGAGGAAGGGAAGAGGCCCGGGTGCCGTCAGGAGGTGGCTCAGAGGGAAACGCCTGTGTCCACACCCATCATTCTCCAGACTGGAGGTCCCAGGGCTCAGACTCCTCTGGACTTGCAGCGTAAACCTGGGAACCCTTGGTCCCTTTCCGACTTTGCCTTGCCCCACGGCTTCCGATGCCCTCCCCTGGCTTTCCTCAGGGAGATGGACCTGCTGTTCTTCCTACAGCTCATTCCCTGCAGGGGCTTCTGATGCACCCACCTCGGCCTGAGCCAGCTCCTACCACAGCCTCTCCCAGGTTACAGTCTGTAATCCTGTCACATCTGTAATCCTGCTGAGCAGACCAGTGGGGCTGTGACCGCGCCTTTGTGTCTCTCCAGTAGAGGGCACCAAAGAGCAAGTCACCTTCCATCCTGGGTATGGCTGACATTTGAGCCACAGAAACTGTCCCCTTAACTTAGGTCAGGCTGTGGCTGCTCAGAACAGTAGCCAGTGTCTCCGTTCAACCTCCCACCACGGGTTAAATACATAGTGGCACCAGACAAATAAGGAAAAAATGGCTCGGGCTGTTTTCACGTTGAGCACACGTTCCAATCGCATTATTTTGGATATGCTGACTTATGCCATGAAAATTAACCCTGCCCACTTCCCCCTGCTTCTCTGAAATACAATCATTATCTCACATGAGGTGTGTTCAGTGTCCAGGGACAGTGCTGAGCCTGTGCCTAGAAAGAAGGGTCAGTGACAAGGGAGGGGAGGAGCTGCGAGCAAACCCAAGAGGTGTTCTCTGCTGACCACCACGTGACGAGCATGTTCCCACCCCAGGCGTGGCCTAGGGTGACTCAGCGGCTGTCCAGGTTCAGACACCTGCCCTGGGAAAGAGAGGCTGTGAAATAAGCCCCCCAGAGACCCTTCACTCACATGGTCAAACACTTGGCTCTTGGTGGCATTGTACTTCTGTGCGATGGCGTCGGCCACGGCATTTGGCCCCATAAACAGCGTGTTCCAGTTGTGAGAGCTGAGGAGTGTGGGCAGAACAGAGGTCACGTGGGGGTCATCAGGCTGATTCCTTCTCAGAAGCCTGAGTCCCTCCCTCTAATTCCCTGCCATGGACCAAGAACTTGAGGTCTAAAGACCAGGCAGACTGAGGAACCCAGGTCTCAGCCCTGGGCAGGGACTTTGCATTCACTCTCTCCAACATCCGCACCATGTGCAGGCTGTGGGAAAACTGAGGCCTGGAAAAGTCATAGATGAGGTGCACGAGAGGAGTGAAGGGTGGGGTCACTGGGCTCAGTGGTCACTGTGGAGGTGACAAGGACCTGGAGCTGTTGGCTTTGTCCATGGCTTCCTTCTTCTTCTTGTAAGAGGATCCTGGGGCGTTGGCCTCTTGGGTGGCTTCTTTCTTGATGGTGGAAGGTAGGACGTGGAGCATCCTGCCCTGGAGGGGGTGAACGGAGGATGTGACACAGCTCACCTCAAGTATGCCACCTCAGGTCACAAGTGCTTCGAATCTATGTCTGACTGGAGGGGGACAGCAGAGGGACCCATGTGGCTTGGGGCAGTCCGGATGAGAACAACCCTGGAGGCTCAGATATTGGAATGTTTGGTCCCCAGTTTGTGGAACTACTTAGGAAAGATTAGGAGGTGTGGCCTTGTTGGAGGAGGTGTGGCCTTGTTGGAGATGAGTCACTAGAGGTGGGATTTGAGGTTTCAAAAGCCCACACCATTTCCAGTTAGGTCACGATCTGTCTGTCTGTCTGTCTATCTGTCTCTCTCTCTCTCTGCCTCATGCTTACTGATGGAGATGCGTCTCTCAGCTGCTGGTCTACTGGTGCACTCCCTATCCTGATGGTTATGGACTCACCCTCTCAAACTCTAGGCCCCCAACAGTTTAGGAATACGACCTAGTTACTCTCCGTCCCCGTGACAATGGGACCTGTTGCTGTGGTGAGGCCTGCTGACACCACAGCGACACTTCACGGTTTTAAGGTTTATTATTATTTATGCCTACGTGTGTGCGCCTGAGCCTAAGAATCTATATGTGCACCACGTGTGTTTGCTTCAGGAGGCCAGAAGGGGTGTTAGAGTCCCCAGAGCTGGATATCCAGGTGGTTGTATGTGGCCCAGGATAGCTTTTGAGAACTGTACTTTGGTCTTCTAGAAGAGTAGGAAACTGTGGGATGTGAAAGGTAGCTTGGTCCATGGTTGAGCTAAGGCTCAAAGCCCCAGAAACCCTGAATGGACGGTGGGCGCTTCGCCTGTTCCTGGGCACCAGGCCTCTGTCACTAGCTACAGCCCCACCATAGATTTGTGGCCATCAGTCACTTAGGGGCAACACCCCAAGCCCCTCCACATGTAAAGGGCGAGAACTGTGGTCACACAGGCTCAAGACAGATCTCCATTTCAATGAGGTACCTAAAGGCCTAGAGGCTTAGCCAATAAGCTTTCCTTCCCAGACACTCTTCCCTGCAAAAGGTAAGCTCAGGCCCACCCTGAGAAGTGGGGTATTGTTTTACACATCCACTTTCCGTCATGACAACAAATGTCTTAAAACCGTGGACTGCCTCTTTTCATCAGGATCCGCTGTGGGGAGTCATGTATAAGGCCTTCACCTATAAAGGTTCAGTCTAATCTCCGTAGGTCTCTCTGTGCTCCTAGCCATGACTACCACCGTCAAGACAAGGACCATCACCATGGGACCAGCTGGGGCTCCCCCATTCCCCCCAGCCAGATTCAGCCCGAGGGCCCCCACTTCATTCTCAGATATTCTGCGACATCCAGTGGCACCTGGATGTCCAAGAGCCCTGACCTTGTCACAGGCCTGGGGACCCCCGAACCAGCTCCATCTGTCCTGTGCGTCAGACTGTGCTTCCCCAGTCCCGGAGCAGTGTCCCAGGCCTTCACTACAGCCCAACACCCGCCGGACGACAGCGCGGTCAACTCCCGTATTCCGCCTCCCAGAGTGGCTGTGCCCTGTGACTGAGTGGGCACGACCCCACAGGAAATGTTGAATGATTTTTTTTCCTTTCTTTTTTTTTTTTTTATTTTTTGTCTTTTGAGACAAACCCTTATTGGCCCGGAACTCCATTCATAGACCAAGCTGACTTCGAACTCACGGAAATCTATTTGCTTCTGCTTCGTGGGTGCTGGGAACCAGCTCAGAAAGTGCTCTAACTGCTGAGCCATCCTCTCCAGCTCTGAAAAGTGTTTACAGCACCCACAGCCCTGCAAACCCGCATCCTGTCCTTTTCTGTCCCTCCAGTGGGAGACCAGGAGGTCTGCACAGGTGGGTGCAGGTCTAGCCTGGTAACAATGTCATCTATAAACCGTGAACAAATAAGCCAAGCAGGCGCCCTGTAACCTGGGTGGGTGTGCTGTCCCCACTGCCTGCTGCCACAGGCAAACAGCCTGGTGCCTGGGCACGCCACGGCTACCAGGCCTACAGCTTCATCTTTTGCCTGTTTCCGAAGGCAGAAAAGCACAGTTTCATTCACCAACTACTCTGTAAGGACCCAACGTGTGCCAGGCTGTGTGCCAGGCTGCCCCGAACAGCAAATGGCAAGGCCAGACCACTGCCTTTAGAAACCCCACCCTCTAAACGCTCACATGACATGACAGCACAGCAGGCCCTGAAGTGCAGGGACACCGACTCACGTCTGCCCCTTCTTCCCACCCTACTAGGCCTGAGCTAACTTACCTGGAAAACCTGCCCGTCTACCTCAGCATAGGCCTTCACGGCGTGTTCAGGGAACATGAAGGTGACGAAGGCAAAGCCCTTCGGCTTCTTGGTCAGGCTGTCAATGGGGTAGTGCAGTTCTGACAGGGGACCTAGAGATGGCAGAAGTGTCAGTCCGCTGTGGGCCAGAGCACCGGGTAACAGAAGTGCAGGGCCCTGGCCAGGCAAAGGTGGAGCAGCCCAGACTGCTGGGTCCCTCAGGAGAGCATGGTGCGGAGTGCCGCCAGCTTACCAGCCCAGGGCTAAAGGCATCTGCGAGGCAAGCCTCAGAGGAGGGAGACGTATGGGCTGTGCACTCGCTCTGCTACCTGCTCCACATTTGGCCTTCCCTTGGGATACATCACTTATCAACACGGGTCCGTGTCCTCACCTATAAAGTGCCACAAGATCCCTGGCTCACAGGAGGTGTGGGGTGAGCTTACTAACACATGAGGAGTGCGGTCAAGAGTGCCCCCTGCAGGCGGTGCCATGTAAGTGCCGCAACATCACCTTAATCGAGGCAGTGCCTGCCACTCTGAACACAGGACAGGATCATGGTCCCATGAGGCTCTGTCTTCCCAAATGGACACTCACAGTCTAGACAAACCCTCTCCTGTCTAGTCTGGCCATGTCATCCAGTAGGCAGGAGGGTCTGCCTGGCATAACAGCGGTGGGCACACTGGGAGGTTTCGGCCCAGAGGAACTATTTTCACTGCTGCTGCTGTTGTCTCTTAGGCTGAAAACTCACTGGCCTGCAGGTTACAAGGCTGTGTTTTCCCTGTGGGGTCAGGATTGTTACACAAAGGGCAGCCAGGCTCTAAACAGCCAGGGTCCTGACACTTGCAGCACGCCTGCGGGAACTCCTGTGTCTCTTCTAAGGACAGGCTGGGTGTGGAGGCTCAGAGACAAGTCGGGCCCCTGGAGCCTCCTTCCCTGTCCTGCCTCTGAGCCTCCACGGTGTTTAGGAAGGATGAGACCGCAGCGTGGACAGCCTGAGAGACACCGATCTGTCCTCTGCTCTATAGTCTGAGAGAGTGAAGAGAGGCCTGTCCCCAGGCAAGGGCGCTGGGAGACCCTCAGCAGTAGGGACTTGGTCCTGTTTCTACAGAAGAGCCTACAGCTGATGGACGCAGATGTCACCGAGGACCAAGCAGAGGTAGCACCCACCGTAGGCAGAGAAGAGCTTCTCCAGGTCCTCCTCAGAGCTGGTGTACGACAGGTTCCGCACAAAGAGTCTCCCAGAGTCGGCCAGGTCCTCCTCCTCCTCGTCCTCCCCGAGGGTTCGGCCTTGCCAGGGTGTGGTGCGCTTTGGGGGAGCACGGGCCGTGGGGGCCTGCTTTTCCCTGAACACCTCAATGTACCGTCCACCTGCACGAAGACAGGAGTCAGGGCTGTGGCGGGCCTGAGGCAGGGCCCCTCAGCCTCTGTTCTGCGGCTGCTCAGAGCCTGCTGTCCCTGCGTGAGATCGTGTCTGCAGCGTAGGCTTCCCAGGCCACAGCTGGACCCACTGCGACTTCGCTCACCTTGGCGGTGCAGTCAAGGGCCCTGGGGAGCTTGAGGGCCATCCCAGACCACAGGAGACCGCAACCGGGTTCTGGAGCCTCCCCGCAACCCCTGTGGCTGATCTGGAATGGCGTCACATGACAACCCACCCTGGGGCATTGACGGAGTGAACTGTTGCCCGCACTACTGTTCCGGGTGCCCACTTCCAACAGCACCCATCCCCCTCATCCAGTCAGTGCTCCATGGGTTCCCACCACCTGACCTGCTGACAGACAGGACTCCCCTCCTCCCTCAGTACCACTTTTCTCTGTCAGTGGCCCACACTTGTCTCTGAGTCAAGTCAGCCTGTGTCATGGGCTGTTCTGAAGACCTGGCAAGCTGCTTCCCAGCTCTATGCATCACTCAGATCAATAGCATCATCTGCCCACTCCACCCATTGACTCCACCCATCGACCCCGCCCATTGACTCCGCCCATGGCTCTCTCTGTGTTGGCTCTGTGGCTGCTTCAGGAGGAGGGACTGTGGACTCCCTGCTGGATCCCCAGGGCCCAAAACTATCTCAGGAGCAATGGGTGAGTGACATCAGCGTAGGGACTGTCCTCACTGACGTCTGACTCTCCCTTACCCATGTATTCACGGTTGCACTTCAGAGCTTTCTTGACTTCTTCTTCGCTGCTGAGGTCCACGAAGACATACCCTGAGTGACAGATGACGGGGACAAGGAGGGTCACGGGCTGTCAACCTCCAGGACGCCCGCACACACACCCTACACCCCAAGAGCTTCAGCCGCACACAGGGGGATCCCAGGAGTAAGCAGCAGGCGTTCCTGCCTGCCCCAGCCCCACCCTGTCCATGAACTTTCTCTAGAGACGGGCTGGTGGACTATGCTGGGACTCAGTTCAGGACGGTCAGGGCCATCATCACGGCCACTGTCCCTGAAGCTCAGACCCAGGCCTGGAATCTGCCTGAGGCACAGCCTGACCCTATGAGGCAGCAGAGCCGGGCCATCCCTTCCCTAGAAGAGCTAAAGTCACATGTCCCACGTCACAGGGCTATCTGATGGCAGTGCCACAACATGTCCCAAAACACAAGAGTTTCCCACAAGCAAGATGAGGCTGTTCTTTCTGTCCAGCCCTCTCTTCCATTCTCTGCAGAGACACCTCCTACCCACGAAGTACTTCATCCACTTCCTGCTCCAGGAGTCCTCCAGGGCAGACCGGCTGAGGGACCGTTCTTAATCGGACCGGCCTCCCCAGCCCCGACCCCCCATGGACCTGCTCTAGGCTGGAAGTACACTGGCTGAAGTCCCGATCGGCCGAGCCCCTTCTCCAGCTCGTTCCCAGCCCTGCCTGTGCCCTTAGGAGCCAGTGCCATGCACTTTCCAGCCGCAGGCCCAGCGGGCTCTCCTCCTGCTCCCTGCCCAGTCTCTAAAGTGTCGTAAACCAGGACACCACCCTTAGCAGCAGACAAACGAGACCACAGTTCCCACAGTGGGCAGGGCAGCTCTCAGGGACAGCTCCTCAGCTCCTCACTCCTGGGCAACAGGCCCACCCTGCAGTGTACAGGTACTGAGGCTGATCCTGTCTGTGGTCCGAGGTGACACAGTGCCTATGCAGCTAAGCTGGGATGAAGTCCCTCTACCCCACACTGCCCTCTTCAGGATTAAAGGTGAGGAGAACGGGCTTGGTACAAGATATTACCAAGCCAAGAGGGGTGCTAGGGAAGAAACAAGGCACAGGATGGTGACTGGCTGCCCTTGAGGCACAGGCGCTTTCTTCCCCAGATGCTCTACCCGGCAGCCTCTTCCTGCCAAGAACCCCTCACAGCCCGCGGGCTAGGGCTTTCCCTGTAGCCACAGCGCCTTGGCGTGGCTCTGTAAAACACAGCTACGCTCCTGCCACATCTCGGACGGCCTTCTGCCTCCCCAAGCGCCAATGCTGGCTGATCACCAGGCTCTCTCCCTTATGACAGTCGAATCAAGTGCTCTGTGGCCAGGAGACCCTGGCTGACCAGGAGGCCCGTGGTTGGCAGCCCAGCGCAGCCAGGGTGGCCATTCTGTCTCACCTGTCTTGTTTCCGTGAGCATTTCTCACTATTCGGATGGCCACTGGTTTCAGAGGAGCTAGGAATTCCATGACGTTTTTCTGGAATGAAAAGAAATGGTTTCCCTTCAATCTTTTTCTTTTTTTAAAAACAAGTTTAATATTTCATTAGACCTGTTAAAAATTCTCTTAGCACTTTCTCTTAGCATTCAAAACACTGGACAACTACACTAGGGATGTGGCTCGGTGGCCGAGTGCTTGCCCCCAGTTCCTCAAAACAGAAATAAGTGCCTGCCGACTGGTCTCATGGTACCTGTTAAGTTAGTAACATAGCATGCATCTGGGGCTTGAACTCAGGGCCTCACGTTTGCACAGCAAGCAAGCACTGTGCCCACTGAGCTACCCAGTCCCATGTCCCCTCCCTTTTTAACCTTGAGCCCCGAGCCTGGCACCAATGGGAGGGCATGGAAGCACTCTGCACACTGCCACCTTTCTCCTTCCCCTGTCAGCAGTCAGCAGCCCCCAGCCCTGCTCCCTCTGGCTCCTGACTTCACCAGATCCTGGCACACCCACCCTCCCTTTCCAAACACGCACCTCGGTGACATTGAACGGGGCTCCCCGGAGCTTCACGGTGTAGGGGGTAGTGGGTTCCTTCTGGTTGGCCGGCTTCTCTACCTGAGGGATCATGAAGGGGAAATTGCTGTGGTGAGTACCTGATGCTCGTGTGGCAGGTGGTGGCTGGGACACCCTGGAGCGGGAAGGGGCACCAGCTGCCGGAGAAGCTGAAGAAGGCCATGAGAATCCCTGTTTGCTGTGAGCTGAGCCTGGATGGAGCTGGAGGAGGCAGGTGCTCACAGAGCCTGGTAAGCCACCGGCACACCAAGAGGCCCTGGCCCCAGGAAGGAACCTAGAGGTACCACTGAGGCAGGGCTTGCCCAGTGTCCAGCTTAAAGCACAATTCCACAGGATGCTGGGGTCAGGATCCACTATTCTAGAGTGCCAACAACTTCCAAGGCTCTTTGCTCTTGATTTCTCCTTTGAAGTCCAAACCTGGCCTGACTAGAACTCTTTCCCTGGCAAAGTCTGTTCTGGACTGCTGTGTACCCCAACTTCTTCCATCACACGAACTCCAAGGGCTGTGGTCCCACCCGAGTCTCTAAGTGTCTTGACTCGGCAGCAGAGAGGGCCTCCTAGTGGGTGAGCAGGGACCATCAAGGTCTCAGCCATCTTTGCAATTTGAGCTTGAGCCTCCGAGTCCTGGCCCTGCCATCTCCTGGCCGTCACCACGTGTGAAGCACTCACTGTCTCATCTGCTTCCTCACCTGTGCAGAGGACTGTATCATGAATCCCTGACTTGTGAGGGACATTACCCAGCACGCAGTGATACGCCCATCCATCCGTCAGTGATAACCTTCCTCACATCTATCTATCCTGCTGCTAAATACACGGCAGGACCCGGCCAGCTCATCGATAACGCAGAACTCCAGCAGCAGACAGCTTCCCCGGGATAAAACAGGGACCTAAGCTGTGAGGACACCTAAGGGCAAATGGCCTTCCCTTCCAGGCAACCCTCTAAGCAAGGGGCTGCAGGGCCCCTAGGTGACCCAGGCCCAGCGTATTCCTCAGCCCACGCAGACGCAGACAAACACACACACACACACACACCTTGCCAGCAGCTTCCTGGGGCCTCCGGCTCCCGATGGCTCCCTGGCTCGCAGCCCCTTGCTGGGCTGGGGAGGCAGGGGAGCCCTCCTCCTCGTCCTCAGCCTCGCTTCCTTCTTCACAGTTCACCGCCTCGTCTTCACTGTCCTCTTCGTCCTCATCCTCAGAGGACACCTCGGCCCGCACCATCTTGGATTTCAAGTAGTCCATGTCTGACAGCTCCTTCTGGACGGCCGCCTTTGGCTGCAGGCCTTGTTCCTCTGGGGACACAGAGGTCAGTGACCTCACTGAGCAGAGACAGCACACCCACCATGGCCAAGGCCCTCACACATAGGCAGCTCCAGCCAGTTCTCTGACGGGCAGTGCCAGGTGGTGAACTGGGCACACTTATGTCTCTCCATCCCGTGACACATGGAGATTGGTGGTCCCCTTTCACCATCCTGGTCCCTTTTCAGTCCTCCCTCCATAAGATTTAAGTGCGTGTCTGTGTGTAGATGTGTGCATGTGAGTGCATTGCTCATAGAGGCCAGGAGGGGGCGCTGGAGTTATGGGCAACTGTGAGTCATCATGTGGGTGCTGGGCACTGAACTCAGATCTTCTGGAGGAGGATTAAGTGTACTTAGGGGCTAAGTCAATCTCTCCAGTACCCCAAGATCCCCCTTTTAGGTTCATCTTTAAACAATCTTTTATAAACATGTACAACACAGCTATGCCTTGTGCTTATGGCAGAGGCTGCTATAATCTATCTGTTCAGGAAAATCCATGAGTGGACTATAGTCCTTGTCAGATACCGTGTGTGTGTGTGTGTGTGTGTGTGTGTGTGTGTGTGTGTATGTGTTGTGTGTGTTTGTGTGCGTGCGCGCTCAAGTGCTGCACACCTGCCACCCTGCGCCCTTTACCCTTGCTGTCTCTGGTGAACAGTGCAGTTGTTTACACATAAGTACAAAGGAAACCTGGTGTGACATACCCTGATGACAAGGGTTGGGCAGAGGAAGCCGGAAGGGAGTTACCAGAGAAGACTGACTGAGCAGAGGAAGACAGCCATCCCTTACACTGCAGTGTGCGTGATCCTCCCTGCACACGTGAGACTGAGGTCTATTTAGCACCCTCCAGGAGTTTCCAGTGCTCCAGGTGGAGGTTGAACTCCTCTCCCCCAGCTCCACCTGCTTTAGGTCCTGAAACTAAGACCTCCTCTCCAGCCACTGTGCTGTCCTTCCCCCTGAGACTCTCCTAGCTGTTCCCCATTTCCTGTGTCTCCACCCTCAGTCCCTCAGTCCTCAGCTCAGCAGACTTTACCAGACTGAGCTGTGTCAGTCCTACATTCTCACCTGTAAACCAGAACAGCCCTCACTGTGTCCCACAGCTTACGGCATATGTTCTGAGCTCTGATTGGCTGCTTACAAGCCATAGCAGGGCCCATGAGAGCGTGACACTCCACCACTATCCCCTAGAGCTACAGGAGCCCTTGCAGGAAGCTTTCCCACGCCGCATCCTGCCTCCCTGACACACCCGTCACCACCCCTGGGAACTACCTGCCTTGCCCCTCTGCCCTCATCAGGATGCGCCCTGCACTGGTGCAGAGATTCTTGGGGTCTTTTCTCACTGCTGTGTCCCCAGTCCCCAGAGCTGTGCCTGGCATACTGTATATGCTTGGTAAATACTGGCTGAGTCAGGTGACCTGGGGGAAGACACACCAATGGGTAGGCTGCTCATTCTCCAGGTGGCTGGAGGGTAGCTCCTGGCTGGCCCTTTCCTGCTGAGTCCTGCTTGGCCATGTGTAAGGGACAGATGACATGGTTCCTGCCCCTAGGACAGAGCCAGCAGAGCATGGGCCTCCACGAGTGTTGATGGTCGCTGTGGGTGTAAGGCTTGTTTGTACAATAGTGTACACATTTTCACGTTCCTCCTTTGAGGAATGTCCTCTCTGCCAAGGTTAATGACTCCATGATAATCAGAGACAGCTTGAGTCTGGGAGGCGAGGGTGTTTCTATGTCTCAGTAAAATGGTATAATGCTGTGACCTTCAGGACAGCCCTTAAGGCTGTGGGAAACAACTCTGAAAACATGAGTTCAAAAATATATAGTTTCTCAACTATGCAAAAATATAAGGATGCAATATGAACTGTGTAAGGAGCTTCTCAGTTCTAAAGGAACAGAGGCAGCTGCACCATGAGCCAGCTTGTCACAAAGATACAAAGACAGGCAGATTCCTGAGTTCAAGGCCAGCCTGGGACAGAGGGAGCTTAGGTCCAGGGCCAGGCCCAGGTGTGGTTGCAATACTAATTTCAGGGTGGGGTCCGGGTCCCACCCAGCTTTCTTATTGTCTGTGTTTGTGCTTGCTGTTTCTAAGAAATGAGGGGCTGGGTTTGCAGATGCAGATTCACGGGATAATCAAAAAGGAACCTGGGGTAGTGACTGAACTGCTATGTAAATAAAAACCTGGGCTTTGATCTGCAAGAGATGAGTTTTTAGAATTACAAAAAAAGGTGTCTGGATAAAAACGCTGCCTGGAGATCAGAGAAAGCGGAACATAGAACAATCTGGAAAGCTGTCTTGAGCAGAATAGAGCAGAACTCAGTCTGTAACCCCTGATTTGACTTTGAGTCATTTGTTTCACTGCTCCCTGACACTCTTTTTCTTGGGAACCCCTCTCCAAGCCGAAGCTGGTCCTTGGCACTTTTCTTAGCCCTTGTCACCAGACAGTGTCACACAAAGTGTCCTTTGTATGTCTGTGCCAAGTATACGGTACTTGTGCCCATCAGGCCGAGGCCAGGCGAAGGCCTATGCACTCCCAGGACACTCAGTGCTCCCAGGACGCACGCTCACCTTCAGGGTCCTCTCCGGCCGGCAGCTCCTCCTCACTCTCCTGCCCTGAGTCAGAGTTGGAGTCAGAGTCAAAGTTCAGATAGTCACTTGATGGCTTGATTTTCCCTTTCGGGAGCTCGGCCTCCAAAGCATCGTTTGCCCAGGTAGCCACTTGCATCCTCTTCTGATGAACTGACAGGAAATCCTGGAACTCAGCATCTTCCTTCAGCTGTGGCAGGTGGGAGAGGCAGGAGGGGGGAGATGAGGCAGAGCCTTAGGAGGCTCAGCTTCACCCCAGCTCTCCTCCCTCTCCACCCACACAACGCTCACCTTCTCCAGGTTACTGGGTACCTTTTTCTTCTTGTCCTAAAAGTAGAAGGCAGACAGGCTCACACCAATGCTGGGGAAGGGGGGGCACTGCCTAGGTGGACCTGTCTTCCAAACCCATCCTAAGGATGCTCCCGACCCCTTCCCAGCCAGACACCACCCAGCCATCACTGGGCGCAGTGCTGGGGGCACCGCCTACATACTTTTTTAGTGTCTGAGGGAACGTAGTCTTGCGACGGCTGCTTGGGCTGGCTTGGCTTCTGGGCATGTTTGCTCCAAGCGCGGGGCTTCGATGGGTCTCCAAAGGACTTGCAGAATTCTACCTGTGTGGGAAAGAGAGCTGGCTGCCATGGCTGCTGAGGTCCCTAGACACGTGTGAGTCCCCTTCAGCACAGGAGCATGGGGTTCCCGGAGTGCAGTGGTCACTGACCTGTTATCTGCTTTAAAGTGAATCACTTCCCTACCCCCCAGCCTAGACACTGTCCCCCAAAAGTCATGCTGCCATTTACAGAGGACTAATTTTGTCTCCCACGCTGTCCAGCAGAAGGTGACAGGAAATGCTACTGTCCCCTCTGCTTAAGACCAAAAAGTTAAAGTGGAGATTGGGTGGCCCAGGAAGCCGGTGATGCAACAGAGACAGGACTTGGGGTACATGGGGACTGGGAGCCCACATCACCCCTTAGGCCAGCAAAGGATGTCCGGGAGGCAGCCCCTGCCTAGCGCACAGCGACAGGCAGTCATGGCCATGAGTCAGGTGACTGTTTACCACGAGGCAAGTTCAGTCACAGCAGAAAACAAGTCCAGGGTATCAGGGACAGTTGGGTGACCACGAGAGTGTGAAAGAATGCTAGGGACAATGCATGAACTGACACATCCCTCGACCCTGGCACCTCTGATACATTCTCAGAGGCAGTCTTTGGGAAGGTGCTCCCGCAAGCCATGCCCAGATACTCCAGGCTGTTACTGGTCAGCAAACCACTTTCTCCTAGCCCTGTAGAATGGTAGATTTTTGGATGCCCCTGTAGAAGTAAGCAGACTGCATCTATCAGTTCTACCTACTTATCACTTGGGTTCAGGGTACAAAGGTCAAACGACGTAAAAGAGTACAGTGAAGATTAAAAGTACTTTAATAATTCAGAAACTCGGGAGAGGGCCGGGTGAGCTGGTGGCCGACTCTCAGGCACCACCGATGTTCAGGCACTCGAAAGCTTGTGTAGCCCCGAGGGAAGGCAAACTGTCTATGACAGGCAAGATGAGACTCCCTCAGACTCACCGAGATACGGGACGTGTCAATAAAGCTCCGGTGGAAATGGGTCAGAGCTGCCTGGGCTTCCTCCTCCGACTTGAAACCAATGAAGCCGAACTTCCGGAACTTGCCGTCCTTGGTGAACTTGAGGCTGCAGTCGGTCAGTGTGCCAAAGGCGGCAAACAGCTGCCGGAATCGCTCCTCCTTCATCTACAGCAGAAGGATTTAATGAGAGAGGAGCTGGGGCGGGGGAGGGGGGATGTCCCCGGAGAGAAGGGACAAATAAGCTGGAAGCCTAGAGGTCCTGGAGGGATACCTGAGATGAGCGGGTGGCAATGTGTATTTATTTTGAATGGCCAGATCCTGGCTCAGAGCCTGACACCCGCTGAGTCCCCCTGAGCAGGCTCTTCACTTCTTTGGTAAGGAAATGGGCTGGAGAGATGGCTCAGCGGGTAAGAGCACTGACTGCTCTTCTGGAGGTTGCTGGGAGTTCAAATCCCAGCAACGACATGGTGGTTCACAACCATCTGTAATGAGACCTGATGTCCTCTTTCTGGTGTGTCTGAAGACAGCTAGAGTGTACTTACATATAATAAATAAATCTTAAAAAAAAAAAAAGGAAATGAAACTTCAGGGCACCTCAAATGGTCTCTTTCTTATCCTGTCAGGTCTTTGTCTGGCTATAGGGACACCATCAATTACAGCATCCACCCTGAGGCTGTATCAGCAAACAGATACCCAACTGAGGCTTAACCCAATAAACAAAGACAAGGGAAGCTGTGTAAATGTTTGCTAACCTTGGGAGCCCATTAAAGATGCCCACACCCTGGTCCCCAGCGTCTGGGGTTGCACTATAGTACACTGCAAAGGGGAGTACAGCCCGGGCTGCCCTTGAAACTAGAGATCTGCCTGCCTCACTTTCGAGTCCCAGCAGGGGTGTTCTATCACACCCAGGTATTGCAAAAGGGATTTTTCAGATGAGCTTTAAAACCTGGCGAAGAAGCCAGGCATGGTCATGCACGCCTTTAATCCTAGCACTCTGGAGGCTGAGGCATGCAGATTTCTTTAGTTGAGGCCAGCCTGGTCTACATGCTAAGTTCCAGGACAGCCAGGGCTACTAAATGAGACCCTGTCTCAGAAAAGGAAAAAAAAAAAAAATAACCCTGAGATGAGGCTAGGTATGGTGGAGAGACAGAAGCAGGGGGATAGCACGTTCCAGATCAGTCAGGGTTACAGATTAAAGAGGCTGTTTTTTTTTTTTTTAAAGTGCCCCCCCAACCAACAAACAAAATCCTAAATGGGGGAGATCGTTTTGGGTCTTCTGGCCATTTCAGTGCCATCTGTGAGGTAGGAGGTTCAGAGTCTGAGGAAGGCTAGTGGGAGGCAAGGATGGGGGGGGAATCACAAAACCAAATGTTCTTTATCTTAAAGTCGAGGGGTGATGGAAGTAACCATGAGTCAGACTGGGCAATGGCCAGGATTCCCGAAAAAGCTTAAGAAGGCCCACTGGCAGCCATGTCCGACCTACAGCCGTGATGCAGTCATATCAACGGGTATCTTCACATTAGGTTTGCAGATCTCCAAAATGTAAAAATATATATAAAAAAAAAAAACCAAACAAACAAAATACCACTATTGCTTCCACCACTCTATCAAGGAAGTAATCAGAAATTAACACGCTATTATTATAATGTGGCTAAAAAGTCCCATGGTGAGGACGGCTGGCACCCACCATTTTCACACCGGCCAGAGTTTTGTTTGTTGGCTCTAGGGCAGGGGTTCTCAATCTGTGGGTCAAGACCCTTGGGGGGGAGGGACACATATCAGATATCTCACATTACAGATATTTACATTATATTCATAACAGTAGAAAATTACAGTTATGAAGTAGCAACAAAATAAGCTTATGACTCGTAGGTCACCACAACAGGAGGAGCTGTATTAAAGGGGTGTTGCATTAGGAAGGTTGAGGACCACTGCTCTAGGAGCACATGGTCCCACCAACAACCAAAACAAATCTGAAATTTTTTTTTTTTTTTTGCCACATCATCTTGGTGTTGTTGAAAGCTGACAACAGGTGTGTGCACCACCACACTTGGCTTTGAAGTCTAAGCTTGCTCCTGCTCCGGGAGAGTGAAACAGTAAGTATTCTAATCTGCTTCCTGTTGTGATCCGCATCAAGGATACAAAGCAGCTTGGGGAGGAAAACCGTTTATTTGGCTTACGGGTTTCAATCACAGTCCGCCATCCAGGGAAGCCAAGGCAAGAAAGAACTGAAGCAGAAACCGTGGAGGAACTCTACATATTTACTTGCCCAACCAGTACTTGTATACAGCCCAGGAACACTTGCTGAGACGTGACAGCACCCGCAGTGGGCTGGACCCTCCCACATCAATCACTCCTCAAAGTATCACAGACTTATCCACAGGCTAATCATATAGAAGCATTACATCGACTGAAGTTCCTTCTCCGTAAGTGATTCCGGTCTGTGTCAAACTGACCTAAACTGCCCAGCACAACAAATGCTCTCTATCCAGCCGGCCTATCACCACGGACACAAGCTGAATTCTTCCTTTACCCGGCACGGGTGCCAGGGTCTGCCATCATGCCTGAGTTGCCCGTTCTCCACTAACAGAAAAACCACTGAATGACGTCCCCATTATTCGGGTCCTCCGGTCACCTCCCCACCTGTTCCTTCCAACAGTCTCGGGAGTGGGACAGAGAACAGCGTGGATCGAGAGGACCCTAGTCCAAGGCACAAGGATCGGCATCTGCCTGGAGCAGGGCTATCCAGTTTAGAGTCAGGCACCCATGAGGTGGCAACAGTCATTGATGATAATTATAACAATCGTAGCCACTTTCCGGCTTGCTCAAAGCCGTCAGAACAGGGTGCCGCCTCACTGGGTTCCGGACCTCCCCAGTCCCGTCTCTGACTTAGAATCTCTCCATCCTTCACCCTTCTTTCCCGGACCTCCGCTTCCACTTCCGGGCCCAATCCCCAGCTCCCGCTCACCCCATTCGGGAGGTTCTTCACGATCAGACGCGACATGGCTCTCAGGTTCCCCTCGCTTCTGACTCACGATCCCCGCGACGGCGACTTCCCACAACTTTCACGCCGACACACTGGGCGCCGCCATCTTTGGCGAGTCACGTGGCGCGATCCGCCCGGAAATGGGTGTGGCCTCACTGTAGCCTCTCTCGGGGGAAGTCACACCCTCAAGGCGGAGCTAAGGGAAGGCCCGAACGCTTGCGTACTGCGCAGGCGCAGTTTCTCCACCTGATCTTGGAGCCTCTGAAGCCCCGCTCGGAAGATAGGGGACGCCGATGCCCAACCCACGCAGGATGACAGGCATCTGGGAAGGAGCAGAGATCCTAGAAAAAAGAATTTTAAAGGCAGAGGCAGGGGAATCTCCGAGTTCCAGGATAGCCCCTGCACAGAGAACCCCTGTTTCAAATCTAAAATTTTAAAGATGTATTTATTGTGTATATATACATGCATGTATATTGTATATATGTATATTATATGTGTATATTTGGGTACATGTACCAGGCACACATGTGTAGGTCAGAGAACAACATGCGGGAGCTGGGGAGTCAGTCCCGACTTTACCTGGTGGGGCTTGGGGATCAAACTTAGGCCTGCGGGGAAAATGCTTTCACCCTCCGAACAATCTCACCAGCCTTCTCGCTTCCTTTTTAGGACAGAGAAACTGAGGCTTAGAGAAACTGCCAAGCCCAGACTCAGTGACCGAGCATGGCCCATGGATGTTATCACAAGGTGTGACCACTGCGCTTAACAGCCCTATTTTGCAGGCAGGTGAAGTGAGGACCCGAGGAGTGGAGCTGCTTCAGTCATTCATATAGGTTCGAAAGGGAGATTAGAACCCAGAACCCCACAGTGAGTAAGGACAGCTTCAACTGACAGCAGCCTTACAGGCATTCCGCGGGGCTCCGGGAAGCTTTTATTCCCTCACCTGCCAAACTGGCTGCTGAGTTCTTGGCCAGACCTCCTTCCTCTGAGGGCGTGGTACTTGCTGCAGTAATCTGGGATAGTTATTCTAGGGCTCAAGGGCATAAGACTATTCAGAGCCTTCTCTGGATCTGTTAGGTGGAGGAGTTTTTAGATGGAGACTCCCATTTTCTCTTCAGAAATCTTTTGTGGTTTCCCACAATGCATTGCCTGCACCCCGTGCCTTCCCCCAAGGTGTTTATGATTTTCTTCTTCTAAAAGACATTTCACTCCCTCTCCCTATATCCTTTCTTGTTACTGTTGGGCACCTTCATTGAGATACAGCCCACACGCCACGCAATTCGCCCATTTAAAGTGGAAGGTTCCTATTGGCAAGATGGCTCATCAGATAAAGACACTTGTGGGCAAGCCTGACAGCCTGAGATTTCCCCCCCCCCCGCCCCTTGGTTCTTCGAAGTGGGAGGAGAGAACCAACCTTAGAACTTTTTTTTTTTTTGGTTTTTCGAGACAGGGTTTCTCTGTGTAGTCCTGGCTGTCCTGGAACTCACTCTGTAGACCAGGCTGGCCTCGAACTCAGAAATCCACCTGCCTCTGCCTCCCAAGTGCTGGGATTAAAGGCGTGCGCCACCACCGCCCGGCAGAACATTTTTTATTGAAAGAAATTGCAGCCAGGTGGCGGCGACGGCACACGCCTTTAATCCAGCGCTCAGGAGGCAGAGGCAGGCAGATCTCTGAAAGGCCAGCCTGGTCCACAGAGCTAGTTCCAGGACAGCCAGGGGTAAAACATTTTTCAGATAATATATTTTGAGCATGGCTTCCCCTCCCCTCTCCCACCAGATCCTTCCTGCCTCCCAACCAACCCAACTTCCAGTCCTTTTGTTCTCTTTAGAAAGCAAACGGGCAAACAAAACAAACAAAAACTCCAAAGAAAATAAGAATAAGAATAAAGAAAAAAAACACAAGACACACACACACACACACACACACACACACACACACACACACACCGTAGAAGCACAAAATCAGAAACCATTACATACAAGCAAAAAACCAGTCATCATTTCCTTATTTCCTTCCCTCTGGGACCCTAGAATCTACCTGGCATCTCTATGGAAGTGTTTCTTTCCTGGCTGATTGTCTCTTCACCTATTTTTTTGTTTGTTTGGTTGGTTGGTTGGGGTTTTTTATTTTTGATTTTTGGTTTTTTTGTTTTTTGTTCGTTTGGTTGGTTGGGTTTTTTTTTTGTTTTTGTTTTTTTTTTGTTTTGTTTTGTTTTTTTGAGACAGGGTTTCTCTGTGTAGCCCTGGCTGTCCTGGAACTCACTCTGTAGACCAGGCTGACCTCGAACTCAGAAATCCACCTTGTCTCTGCCTCCCAAGTGCAGGGACTAAAGGTGTGTGCCACCACTGCCCAGCTACTCCCCCCCCCACACACACATTGTTTTCAAGTTAATCCATGTCTCTGCATGAATCATTCTTCATTCAATTTTCCCCCCTACTAGTGTCAAATGTCAGACCCCATATGTTTGTGTATGCAAACATCAGCCTAACACATCTGGGTGGATACATCCTCCATGGCTATTGTTAATAACATTGCTAAGAACATCTGTGTTCGTGCACATCTCTATGTGAACATGTGTCTTCATATCTGGTGGGCACGGTCCCAGAGGTGGGATTCCCAGGTCACCCATAACTCTCTTTAGGGACTCTTGATCAAATAGTTTTGCAAACTGTCTTCGTCATTACATATTTCTGAAGGTAGCCTATGAAAACGTTCATTTCCCATCCTTCCATTCTCATTGGTTCTTTTAAAATCATGCCCATCCCAATGTCTGCTACTGCAGATTTGAATGGCCGGAGAGGGTAGCCATCTTTGTCTCTGAACCCACCCCATCCCTGGGCTCCAAGACCAGCGCAAGCACGAAGCCCCAACCCGGCATCTTCCTCTAAGAGCTCCAGATGCAAGGAGGTTACCTGTCCGACTGAGTTGCATAGCTGCATCAAGCATGCAGAAGTCACAGCTGGGGCCAGGAGGGAGGGACTCATTCGGGAAAGTGCTTGCTGGAACCTATGTGCAGTTGCCAGCTGTAGTAACTCAGTACTGGGGAGGCTGAAGGCATAGGAAGGTGGATCCTTGGGGTTTTCAACAGCTGCTTATTAAATATGGATTACCAGCAGAGCGCTTTATACTTCGGGCATCTGGGTGGTTTGTGAACAGAACTCTGTATGGTCCTCCCAGGGGGTGAAGTAAGTGGGAGACAGAGAAAGGAGGATCTCTGTGAACTGAGGGCCAGCCTGGTGTACATAGTAAGTTCCAGGCCAGCCAGGGGTAAAGGCTGAAACCCTATTTTAAAAAGACAAACTTGGGGTGTATGCCTGTGAGGAGACAGATTGGACAGACAGGTAAGGGACACCTCAAAGCGGGTGAGACAAGGGCTGGAGGGATGGTTCAGTGGTTAGAACCCACTTGCAAAGGACACAGATTGGTTTCTCAGCACCCACAGTGTTACAACACTGAATAGATTGTTGATTTTCCTGGAGCTAGAGTTGTTGTAACTCTAGCTCCAGGGAAATCAACAATCTAGTTTGGTCTGCACAGACATGGTACACACACACACACACACACACACACACACACACACACACAATTTAAAATAAGAATAAAATGTTTTCCAAAAGCAGGTGACATAGCCCAGGGACCAGCAGTCCCCTCCCCTACAACCCAGGCTCTGAAGGGCAGAGGACAGAACAGGGACCCTGAGAGAAGCTGGGGCGGTGTCCCAGGAGCTGTGGTGGTAGAGAGGGTCACCACAGAGCTGCAGAAGGGTGTGTTGTTGGTTTAAATGCATTTTCCAGTGTAGCACTGGGAGCAGCTGTCTTAGTCGCTCTTCTGTTGCTGTGAAGAGACACCATGACCAAAGTAACTCTGGTAAAGACAAAGTCTTTAATTGGTGCCTTGTTCACAGTTTCAGAGGTTGAGTCCTTAACCATCATGGCAGGGAGAATGGCGGCGGATGGGCAGGCAGGATGATGGGGAAGTATCTGTGAGCTACATCCTGATTCACAGGTGTATGGGAACGGAGGAGGAAGAGGAGAGGGGAAGAGAGAGAATGGGGAGGAGTGGAGAAACCAGGACTGCCCTGGGCTTTTGAAACCTCAAAACTGGTTCCCAGAGACACACCTCCTCCAAGGCCACACCTATTCCAACGGGGACTAAATATGAACCCATGGGGGCCATTCTCATTCAATGTTGACCAAGGGCAGGGGTGTGCAGATGGGACACAGGACCTGGCAAAGGAGCAGAGATGGTTGACTAGGGACTGGATATTAGAGAATGGTCACAGGGAAACCTCCAAGATACAACAGAACACAGAGACAAACCGAGTTGTCCCTGACTGTAGGGATGGTGGCGTGGAAAAGGTCTTCACTTTTTTGTCATGATAGCTGTGCACTGAAGCACTGTACTGGCTGGTTGTGTCAACTTGACACAAGCTGGAGTTATCACAGAGAAAGGAGCCTCCATTGAGGAAATGCCTCCATGAGATCCAGCTGTGGGGCATTTTCTCAATTAGTAATCAAGGCGGGAAGGCCCAGCCCATTGTGGGTGGGGCCATCCCTGGGCTGGTGGTCTTGGGTTCTATAGGAAAGCAGGCTGAGCAAGCCAATGGGAGCAAGCCAGTAAGTAACATCCCTCCATGGCCTCTGCATCAGCTCCTGCTTCCTGCCCAGCTTGAGTTCCAGTCCTGACTTCCTTTGGTGATGGACAGCAGTGTGGAAGTGTAAGCTGAATAAACCCCTTCCTCCCCAACTTGCTTCTTGGTCATGGTGTTTGTGCAGCAATAGAAACCCGACACCTATGATCTCCTTGTTCTCTCCTCCTCCTCACGGGGTGCTGCTCAGCTCTGTGTCTGCGATCTGATCTCTTCTTGGCATCTTCCTTGTGCACACAGCAAGACCCACCTTGCCCTTTCTCTGAGGGAACTGATGATTTAATTTTGACTCCATCACTTCTGAGACACACCCCCTGCCCCGTCTCCAAATAAGGTTCCCCACTGCGGCACTCAATGTTAGAGTTAGTACGACCTCAATTTCTAAGTGCCTTGCAACCTTTTCTATTTTTTATTTTATTTTTATTTTTTTAAAGATTTATTTATTTTTATGTAAATGAGTACACTGTAGCTATCTTCAGACACACCAGAAGAGAGCGTCAGATCTCATTACAGATGGTTGTGAGCCATCATGTGGTTGCTGGGACTTGAACTCAGGACCTCTGGAAGAGCAGTCAGTGCTCTCAGCCGCTGAGCCATCATCTCTCCAGCCCCGCAACCTTTTTTATTTTCTGTTGTTTTTGAGACAGGGCCTCTATACATAGCCCTGGCTGTCTTAGAACTCACTCTGTAGACCAGGCTGGCTTCGAACTCAGAGATCTGCCCACCTCTACCTCCCTAATGCTGGGACTAAAGGCGTGTGCCACCCTGCCTTGCTTGCATTCAAGTGTTAGCAATTATATTAGCAGCTGGGCATGGTGGCACATGCCTTTAATCCCAGTACTTGGGAGGCAGAAGCGGGTATATCTCTGAGTTCAAGACCAGCCTGGTCTACAAAATGAGTTCCTGGAAAGCCAGGGGCTACACAAAGAAACTGTCTCAAAACAAACAAACAATAAAAATCACAATTAGATAATTACATTCGCCCGAGATGACATCCCAGGTCCATGAGGAGGTGTCAGCAATTGATGCTTCTGGGAAAGGGAGAGAAAAAATAGTGTCCAGGTAGAGGATATCTTTTTAATAATTATTTATATTTATTATTTGTGTGTGTGTGTGTGTGTGTGTGTGTGTGTGTGTGTGTGTGTATACAAGCATGGGAGTTCCATGTGCGCAGAGGGCAGAAGAGGACACCGGATGCCCTGACAGTTGTAAGTCACCAAACATGGGTGCTGGCAACCTAAACTTGGTCCCCTGCAAGAACAGCAGACGCTCTTAACCACTGAGCCGTTGCTCCAGCCCCATGAAGCCAGTTTTTATACGGAATAGTGATCTGTCATTTGTTTTTGTTTTTTTAATAAAAAAAAAAAACACCAAAACAACTACTGGCTTTTCTTTTTTTCTTTTTCTTTTCTTTTCTGTTCTTTTGTTTTGTTTTGTTTTGCTTTGTTTTGTTTTGTTTTTTTTAAGACAGGGTTTCTCTGTGTAGCCCTGGCTGTCCTGGAACTCACTCTGTAGACCAGGCTGGCCTCGAACTCAGAAATCCGCCTGCCTCTGCCTCCCGAGTGCTGGGATCAAAGGTGTGCACCACCACTGCCCAGCTTTCCCTCAGGTTTTTAGTCACAGAACACGAAAACAGATTAATACACGGATTGATCGACTTTTCCTTAAAGAGCAGAGAGTCAATCTTTCAGGTTTGGTGAGCTACACAGTCTCTGAGAAGGGTGCTCAGTTCTGTTCAGAAGCAACCGGAAACTGCGGGTGTAGTCATGTGAATTTACCCAGCTGTGATTAGAACGTGTTGCACGCACATGTCTGGATAGTGTTGAATCTTAACCACTAGACCACCAGAAGGTGTTGCTTCTACACACATCTATTAAAATGTGCTATGGAAATAGATGCAACTATAGGGCTGTGTGTGTGTGTGTGTGTGTGTGTGTGTGTGTGTGTGTGTGTGTGTGTATGTGTGTGTGTGTGTGGCTTAGGGGGCAGAGGGCTTGCTGCAGAAACTTGAGGACCTGAGTTCAAATCCCCTGCTCCCATCTATAACCAGTCACAGTAGCATGAGCCTATAATTCTAGGGAGACAGACAAGAGAGAATTACTAGGATTGAGGCAACAAAAAGCAAAGGAACCTTGTTTCATATTAGGTGCAAGACGACAAACATGAAGATTGTCCTCTAAACTCCACATGCATTCTATAGAGCATGCGCACACTCACACACATTCATGAATTCCACACACATGCCATGGCACGCACACACTCACACACACGCACTGGATTTAGAAAATGCAGTTATTACATGAGAATTTTTTTTTTAATTTAAAACATACCTTCAATTTGGGGGATACTCATGGTCGTGGGTTGACTCTGGCCTCATATTTGATGTACTAAGATATCCTTAATAAATGAAAATGAGGGATGGGACCACACCCAAGACCCTCTCAGAATAGACTGGCTCAGTTTTCTTGGGGTGACTCTGGGGGCTTAGCCTTTAAGCAAAGGGCAGGTACAGGCGGATTCCCCAGGTCCCATATTCATAGACTTTGATTTTATTATTTTTCATGAACTGCTGTTATTAAAACACACAACTAAATATAGCCTCCCCCAGAGACGGCTGCAACTCAGAAAGGTGTTTTAAAGGCATTAAAAGAAAATGGAATGTTCTTTATGAATCCCGTGTCCCCAAGCTGGGCTGGGAAATATGGTCGCCACATGTCCGGAAGGCCGCTTTGTTCGTGGCCTTCTGTTCCCGTGCATTAATAAGCTCACCTTAACTTTATTGTGCCCTTCTTGACCTCCTGCCTTGCTCCCTACCTCCTGCTCCCCCCTTCCCTCTCCTTCCAGCATTTGAAATTAGGGGGCACCTGGAACCCCCAGGTTGACTTCGCTGACGACGCCTCGGGAATTAAAAACATCAACAGCTCGGGGTGGTCCCGGCAGCTTCAGCCACTGTGGTTCCCGGATGACATTCAGGACCCTGAGGCACCAGAACCAGCCCGAGGGGGTCAGCTTCCCAACCAAAGAAAGGTCAGCAGTAAGGAGAGGTGCTAGAAGGGTCTAGAACAGTGGTTCTCAGCCTGTAGACTCGACTCCTTGGGGTGCAACGACCCTTTCACAGGGGCTGCTTGAGGCTGGAAGACACAGATATTTATGTTACAATTCATAACAGTAGCAAGATTGCAGTTAAGTAGCAATGAAAATAATTTCACGACTGGGGGATCACCACAACACGAGGAACTGAATTAATTCGTTGGCAGCATTAGGAAGGTCCTGGTTTTCCTGTGTGTGTGTGTGTGTGTGTGTGTGTGTGTGTGTGTGTGTGTGTGAGCATGGGGTCTGAGGAAGGTGGAATGAGGTTGTCGGAAAAGAGATGTTCATTGGATATTTAAATGACACCTGTGTTATAGAGAGGAGCAGAGAGAACCAGACCGGGGACAAGATTCCATCTCTGATACTTCCTGCTGTGTGACATTGGGTAAGTCAGTTACCCTCTCTGAAATCCTCATGCCTCATTTGTAAATCAGGACTCATATATTATACACTCGCGTGTGCACATGAGGGTTAGAGAGAATATATTCACACCAGTTCTCACAGTGCCAACAGCAGGAACAACAAAACTATGTTTTGATGCGTCGGCTGTACAGACTAGCTCCCCCCAACCTCACAATACCCGAGGGATATGTCTGCAATTATGGAGGACATAAGGGGAGCACAGAGGTGTGGGCATGCCTGAGTTTGCCCAGTCAGTAGCATTTGTCAGGCCTGTAGCACTGAGTTACACCCGCCATGCTGTGTTGGCACCTGCTGTGCCTGGATTTTAGTCTCCTCTGCTAACTGCCGCCCTGCAACCCCTCTACCTCCCCCACCTCACCCCTACCCTATCTCATGGCTTCTTTTGAGTCCTTTTGAGGTTGTTAGGAAAGCTGCCTGCAATTCCACATCACTGCCAGCAGGGGGAAGGAGAGGACCGTGGATCAGCGCTAACCGGCTTTCTGTGGCCCCTTAGATCCTTGCTGGACTGGTCCAGACCCAACACGCTTGGTTACAGTTGGCTGGTAAACATTCCTGCAAACACGAACAGAGTTGAATACCGAGTAACTGAAGGAAGCCAGAGAGCCACCCAGCTGGGAATGGCAGGATTTGTCAGGGTCCGGGGCAGGGAGGTCTTCAGAGGTGTGGGCATGGTAAGGGAACACCAGGAGAGGCCTGGGAACCTGAATCTGCAATATGTAGTCAGTCTGTAGTAGGCCGAGAAGTGCCTCTTCAGTTCCCCTGGGGCAAGCACTCTTGCAGATGTGGTGACATTATGATCTTTAAGATGGGAAAATTTTTGGAAATGGCCCAGTAGACTCTTGTGTCATAGCTTGGACCCTAAGAGAGAGAAGAGTGACAGACATTGAGAAGGCTATGCAAGGACAGGGTCAGACTTCAAGATGGTAGGACGTAGGCCCACAAGCCGAGGGAAGCTGGCAATGTCCTACAAATGGAAGACCCGGGGCCAACTTCTTCTCCCTTGACAGTTTAGTGTAGTGGTTCTTTACCTGTGGGTTGCGACCCCTTTGGAGGCGTTGAACAACTCTTTCCCAGGGCTCGTAAGACCATCAGAAAACACAGATATTTACATTATAGTCCATGACAGTCACACAATTACAGTCACAAAGCAACAATGAAAATAATTTTATGGTTGGAGGGTCACCGCATGAGGACCCAATTAAAGGGTTGCAGCATTAGGAAGGTTGAGAACCACTGGGCTCAAGGAGTAGCCTGACTCTACTGGTCCCGGTTTCCACCCAGAGAAACTGATTTGGGGCTCCGTGTTTCAGAGCGGAGAGCGAGGGGACATTTGTATCGCTTCAGATTGCTTATGTAGGCAGTTAGGGTAGATTGGTCAGAGGCATGGAATGGAAGGATTTCAAGAACCGCTGGGCAGGGACTGGTGGACAGAGACCCAGAGGGAGGGGCCCGCCTGTCTGGGATTCCATGTGTGAGTGCCTGTCAGCCTGATGTTATCTGGAAGCCTGATGTTTACTGGCTGATGTTATCAGGAAGGAGAAAGAGAGTTAAGGGAGCCCTGTATGTGAACGTGTGTGGGGCTCATTTCTGTGCATTCCCTGGACACAGAGCTGGGCTGGAGTTGTGGGGGACATGAGAGTGTCCAGTCCATGTATGCAGCCAGCAGAGGGTCCTTGGCTTTGAGGGCATCCCCAGGGTTCAGGGACATTTCTACCCTTCAACACCACAAAGTACATCCCTGTACTTGACCTTGGGGCTTTGAGGACGTGTTCCTAAAAGTGACTTTCCTGATGGGAGTGTGTTCGTTCCTCCAGCAACAGGAGGCCAGTCATGAGGTCAGAAGAAAAGGTAGAAGCCATGGAGTTGTTACCACCTATGGTGGCAACCTTACCTCTGACCTCCCAAGCTGGGCCACCTCTGGAAAGATGCTTAACTTCTCTGTGCAGGTTAAATCTCCTCTCCCTGAGCAGGGACAGCACTCAGGATCTTCTGGCTCTGGTAGAAAGCTGTGGACTGGACTGGCTGGCTTTGTGTGTCAACTTGACACAGGCTGGAGTTATCACAGAGAAAGGAGCTTCAGGTGAGGAAGTGCCACCATGAGATCCAGCTGTGGGGAATTTTCTCAATTAGTGATCAAGTGGGGAGGGCCCATCATGGGTGGGGCCATCCCTGGGCTGGTAGTCTTGGATTCTATAAGAAAGCAAGCTGAGCAAGCCAGGGAAAGCAAGCCAGTAAGGAACATCCCTCCATGGCCTCTGCATCAGCTCCTGCTTCCTGACCTGCTTGAGTTCCAGTCCTGACTTCCTTTGGTGATGAACAGCAGTGTGGAAGTGTAAGCTGAATAAACCCTTTCCTCACCAACTTGCTTCTTGGTCATGATGTTTGTGCAGGCATAGAAACCCTGACTAAGACAACCACCCTTCATCTTTATAAATTCAGATGTGTTCTGGATCCCACAGGTAGGGAGCAGCTCGAGGACTTGGGGGACAGAGTGACTGGGACTTACTGTGATTTCTGGGATTCTGAAGGCTCCTCCTGTCACCAAGAATGTGGTCAGTCCTAGTGGAGCATGCAGATGAAGAACAAGTTCTGAACAAAAGACCTGGAAATTCGGGGAAGATACCTGGTGGGACTGGAAAAAAAATCTATGAAGAAAAAAGTAGTTGGAGATGTGGTCTCATCCCAGCTGAAAGCGATGACCTACTGAGGGATGGCGGGGGTGGGGCGGGGGAGGAAACACAGGGTGTGTGTGTGTGACCACACATGAGCAGGGAAAACCAGATTAGGATGTCGAAGAGATGCTCTGGATAAGACTGCTGGACCTAAAAGAAAAGACTATGCCAGATTCTGTCTGCCGGGAGTGGGGATGACTCCTGACCCACCACGTCTCCCTTCACGACCTCGCCTGTCAGAATCCTTCTGGCCAAATCCTTGTGGAGCCAGCCTCAGGGGGATAACGGAAGCAGAGAGGAAGTTGGGTAGGCGGTGACATCTGGCTGCGAACCATCATCTGCTCTCTGGGGGCCTCAGATGGGCCCTGGGGTTTCTGAGCTATCTCTAGGGTCGAGTCCCAGACTCTTAGGTCAACAAGGGACAAACCATTGGCTTGCTCTCATGCCTTTGGGCCGGAGACTCTGGCCTCTGAGCTCCCCAAAGAGGAGAATTTACAAAGTGGGAGGCCTGGGGAGGTGGCCTGAGTCTCTCTCAGCTGTTTCCCAGGGAGCCCAGGCCTGCAGGAAAGCCTAACTCCTCTACTCCCAGCCTGACTGACCCAGGGAGTTTGGAGAGGCTGAGGAGGATGTTGGCTTTTGGAGTTCAAAATCCATTTAGCCCTGTGACCTTGCGGGAGTCAGTCACTCCATCTCTCGGAGCCTCAGCTCACTCATCTCATTTGGAAAGTGGACTGCCTGCCCTGACTGTTTGTTGAACCGTGTTCTCTCTCAAAGAAACACTGGAGGGCTAATTCCTGACATCTGTAATGTGACCTTATTTGGAAATAGTCTCTGTAGAGGGGGTCAAGTTAAGATGGGGTCAGACGGGATACAGATGGAGCCTATGATCACATGGTGTTTTTCTAAGAAAACAGAGTCACAGAGGAGAACACAGGGGTCAACAGAGCACCGACTGCAAGGATTCACCTGTAAGACCCGAGGCTCAGAGGCCAGGCAGCCAGAGACCCCACACCAGGAAGGCTCGTTCCTCTCTGCAGCCGTCAGTTCCCCCCTGTAGCCACCAGAGGGCGCACAGCCCAGTGCCCGTCAGTTCTTCCTTGCGGCCACGAGGGGGCGCAGAGCTTTGAACTTGCCTTTACCTTGGACTCCAGCTTCTAGGCCTAAGGGCGATGTCAGTATTTTAAGCTGCGTGGACTTTGGTTGTGTATGACAGAAGCCAACGCAAGACAGACAACCTCAAACCGGAGCTCATTGCTTCTGTGTGCACCCGGGTGAAAATTTGTACCGCACAGGGTGCCTAGGCCGGTTCCCTACTTAGCTCAGATGTCCCTTTTTGTACACACTCCGCAGACTCCTCTAGTTCGCAGTGGGGCTCCAAGGGGAGGTCCCCCAGAATAGACACTGATCTACCTGAAGCTACCGGAGACGTTGAGTGGACTCGTCTAAGATCACATGGCTGGCAGGCGGCAGAGCCAGGACTTGAGCCTAGGACTCTTTCTCATGACCAAACTTGGCCTTTTGTACTCTGTTGTGCCTCCAAGTGCAGCATTCTGGGGTGAGCCCGAGGGCTAGGCTGGGGTGCCAAGCCCAGAGGGCATGAGAGAGACCAGTCCAGTTCACCTCCTTCCCATGCTGTCTCTGCCTCGGGGACTCTGGCTCCTCACACATACACAACTGCCAGGGATCAAAGCCCTCTCCAAGATGTATTTGCTGTGACTTCCAAACAGACGGGTGTTAGCATGTAGCTAAGAGAAACATCGGGAGGACACAGCGTACAAAAGCCGGAGGGCCTTTAAAGTCCTGGTGATTGATGGGCCCTGCTTTGGTCTCAGGCTTTCTGGGGGCTGGGGCGGAGGGCTGAGGAACCTAGAGCTCTCATCTCAGAGTGCAGGGCAGAGCCGCTGGCCACTGTGGGGACACACGGCCTGATCTGTCTCTCCTACTTCCATCCTGAGAGTGAACTGTACAGGCTATGAACCCTAGACCAACATCCACGCAGAAAAAAAATACCCCTCTCTTGTCTGTTGCCAGGCCGTGCCAATTAAGTGGGACACTTCGTGTGTTGTGTCTGGGAGCCACACTCCTGGTGGCAACTGAGCTGAGAACCCAGAAATGGTTGCCAGGCACGTTGGGTTCTGCATCCTGGTGACTCTTGAATTCGGACAGACCAAGACGGTTGAAGCGCCATTGTGGCCGTATGTACTTTTAATCCTAGCAGTGGGGAAGGCGAGGCAGGAGGATTGCCATTTTGGGTAAGCCTGGGCTATATAGTGAGACCCTGCACCCAGACTGGGGACTACAACTTGGGTCCAGTTACAGCAGACCGTGGCCTTGTTAAGAGCTTTGGATATCCCCCAAAGAGCTCTGCGTTTCCAAGGAGGGGAGCGAGCACAGGCCTGTCTTGAGCCATTCGTCGCCTTGGAAACACCTGCCCAGCCCTGATTCCAGTTTCCAACTTTAAGTAGCCCAGGCTGGCTTCAAACTTGTTATGTAGCCAAGGATATCCTTGCACTTTTTCTTTTTAAGATTTATTTATTTATTATATGTAAGTACACTGTAGCTGTCTTCAGACACCCCAGAAGAGGGCATCAGATCTCATTATGGATGGTTGAGAGCCACCATGTGGTTGCTAGGAACTGAACTCAGGACCTCTGTAAGAGCAGTCAGTTCTCTTAATTGCTGAGCCATCTCTCCAGCCCGGCTCTCTCCTTCCACCATGTGGGTCGTGGGGATCAAACTCAGGTCATCAGGCTTGGCGGCAATTGCCTTTACTCACTGAGCCATCTTACCAGTCCCTCTTTTTTTTTTTTTTTTTTTTAAGAAAAAAGTCTGTCCTGTCCTAAGCATCTCAATTCTCCTGCCTCAGCTTCCTAAGAGCTAGGACTATAACAAGCCATTAGGCCCAGAAAGTTTCAAACTATTAGCCAGAGCTTTTTTTTTCTAGCCCTGCTTGTATGACTTGGTGAATAGAATATTCAGAGATAGCTTCCATCGAGGGATGACCTGGGCACTTAGGGGTTATAGGTCTCTTTGATTTTCCATTCCTGGCATTCCTGGGTTTGTGCGATCCTGGGGCCTTGGCCAGGGCCGTAGGAACAAACCCAGCAGGTGTTTCAAAGTTCTGATGAACATCCGGACATCTGCCGGGGATGAGGAAGTTGTTTCCAGCTCTGCACACGACCTGGTTTACACAAAGAGAAGCATGAGCTGGGCTTGGAGGCACAGACCTATAATCCCAGCACTCGGGAGGCCGAGGAAGGGAGATCATGAGCTGTGTCCCAGTCTGGGTTGTATAGCAAAATCCCATCTAACAACGCAAGAGAATGAGGATCCAGGCTGGGGATGCATTTGGCAGAGGGTTTACCTCATATCATGCACAAAGATCTGTATTCCACCCCTGGCTTCAGTCTAGAATGCACGAGACCCTCTCAGAGAAACACCTTCTATCTAAAAGCACCGTGTTACACATTGAAAGTCCCGCTGCCACCCACCTCAAATTCCCACATTCCCGAGCCCCCACTTTTGCTGTTTTCAAGACAGGGTTTCTCTGTGTAGCTCAGGCTATCATGGAATGCACTCTGTAGACCAGGCTGGCCTCCAACTCACAGAGATCCACCTGCCTCTGGCTCCCAAGTGCTGGGATTAAAGGTGTGTGCCACCATGCCAAGCTCCCTATTCCGTTAAAAAAACAAACTAATTCACTTGTGTATAAATGTATGCCAGTGTGTGTGTGTGTGTGTGTGCGTGTGCGTGTGCATGTGCATGTGCGTGTGTGTGTGTGTGTTCATGGCAGTTTTGAGTATTTTCCTCTATGGCTGTCTATTCCTTTGAGACAGTGTCTCTTCTGAATCTTTTCAGTTAGACTGAAGATCAGCAAGCCCCAGTTATCCTCCTGTCTCCGTCCCTCTTGGGGCTGGGGTTATAGGCATACATAGGACAGCTGCCTGGTTACGTGGGAGCTGGGATCCAAACCCTGGTCCCTATTTGTATAGGACAAGTACTCTTAACCTCTGCACCAGATCTCCAGAAGCCAGGTCTCTCCTGACACCACATGGGTTCCAGGGTCTGAATCCCAGTCATTAGTCTTGACTGAAAGCACCTTTACCTAGAGCCATCCCACTGGCTCCTCGATTGATTTATGTGTCTGAACAACTTGGCACTTGGTGGCTGAGACAGGCGTGGGCAAAGTGCGGTGCTCTTGCTGTGGTCCAAGTCGAGGGTGAAGGAAGATGTTACGTAGCTCACATCCTGATCCTCCAAGAACCTCAGTGGATCCTTGAGGGGGACAATTCCTGGGAGGGGGAGGGGGTCTGGAGAGATGGCTCAGCAGGTAAGAGCACTTACCTTCACAAAGGACCCATTTCAGATTCAAGCACTCACACAGGGAGACTCGGAACTGTCTGTAACTCCAGCTCCGTGTGTGTGTGTGTGTGTGTGTGTGTGTGTGTGTGTGTGTGTGTGTGTATCTCTGTGGGTGTCCTCCAAAAATAAAAATGAATATATTTTAAAAGGTTTCCAGTGTGTGACTACGGTCAGTCTTCACAAGCTCATGAAATGTAGGGAGACAATTAGGAAGCGAGGCATTTGGGTAATTCTCTTATTTTAATGTAATCTTATTTAATGTAATTTAGCTGTAAGCCTGTGTACTATTGGGGGGCTGTGCTGGGGGGCGGAATGTGAAGACACTTTACAAGGGACACACTCCTGAGCTAGGCCCCCGGCCTCATATTTTTAATTTTCTGATGATTTGAGACCGTGTTCTCCAGGATGGCCTTGAACTCCCTGTATGGCGGAGGATGGCCTTTAAATCTTGATCCTCCTGCCTCCACCTGCCAAGTGCCAGGGTGACAGACGTGTGCCACCATGTCCTCTTTTCATTTAATTCTTAATACTGTCCGTGTTCAACGAATAGGTCTTGGAATCCCTGGGCACTCAGGACTGTGCTTGTGATTAGAGGCTCGTGACAGTGGGAACGAGGGAAGGAAGGAAGCTTCATGCTGGAGAGGAAGTAGGAAAGGGGGCGTGGCAGAGAGGAAGAGAGCTTCCTCTGTGTGTGTGTGTGTGTGTGTGTGTGTGTGTGTGTGTGTCTGTCTGTCTGTCTGACTGACTGTATCTCTGGGTATCTGTATCTCTCTCTTCCTGTGTATTTGTCTCTGTCTCTCTCTGTATCTGTATCTCTGTCTCTCTGTCTCTGACTCTCTCTTTGTGTGTGTGTGTATCTGTCTGTATCTGTGTGTGCGTGCATATGTGTATGTGTCTGTATGTGTCAATCTGTCTGTGTCTCTCTGTATATCTGTATCTCTCCCTGTGTCTCTGTCTCTTTCTGGATCTCTCTCTGTGTGTATCTGTCTGTATCTGTGTGTGTGTGTGTGTGTATCTGTCTTTATCTCAGTGTGTGTCTGTGTGCTGTGTGTGTGTGTCCTGTGTGCTGTGTGTGTGTATGTATGTATGTATGTATGTACATACATATGTATGTGAAGTAGTATGTGCATATTGTATGTGGGTGTATGTATGTTGGTATATGTGCTGTGTGTCAACATGACAAGATTCCTCCAAGGACTCATCCCCAGTGATCTACAAACTCACCTCCTAAGGACTCCCTAAATCTCCCAAGATAGTGCCAGCAGCTGGGGACCAACACCCTAACCCATGAGGTTTGGGGGAGCACTTCATAACCAGGTCGGAATACCAGCCCTCTTTTCTCTACTTAAATAGTTTAAGCCTTTGAGAAAGTTATATCTGACTATGTGCACTAATATTTGGCTCATGTTTTAAGATTTTTTTTTTTAAAAAATAAAAACAATGTTAAGGCTGGAGAAGATGGCTCAGTGGTTAAGCTCACTGGATGCTCTTGCAGAGGGCCTGAGCTTGATTCCCAGCGCTCACACGGAGGCTTGCAACCATCTGAAACTCCAGTTCTAGGGGACCCAACACTCTGTTCTGGTTTCCTCAGGCACTAGGTAGGTATGCATGTGGTACACAGACATACATACGGGCAAAACACTCATATACATAAAAATAAATAAAATCTTACAAAGCAATATCTGAATTGTCCCAAGTAGAGAAAACCAGCTTTAAAATTTATTTATTTATTTGTTTATTCACTATTTATTTATGTATTTCTGTGGTTTGTCAGCATTTGTCACATTCATGCATAGAAGCCAGAGGACCTCGGATGTTCAATTCCCTCCTACCTTGTGGATTCTGGGAGTCCTCAGGCTTGGTGGTAAGCCCCTTTAGCTGCTAAACCATCTTTCTGTCCAAAGGTACCCATTTCTAATGCCCGAATCAGCAAAGGAGATGGAGAAGGGTTTTCTTCTTCCTTCTCAGGCCCAGCCCCTTTCCTGTGCTGAGTATCGGACCCAGGTCTTGCATGTACTTGGCCAGTGTTCTGTTAGTGCGCTATACATCCCTGTTGGAGACTCCGTCTTACCGTGTAGCCAAAGCTGGCTTTGAACTCACTGTCTTCCTGTCTCAGCTTCCCCAGCGCACAGTGCTCACTTTGTTTAATTAATTATTAGTAGAAATCGCAGTTCTTGAAGACCTACAATGAAAGACCAATGGAGCCAGACACCAGAGGCCGGCTCAAGAGGGAATCATGGTCACCAACTAGGGCTTGGGAGCCTGTTTCCTCTCTGAGCTCTTGTTTCATGGTTCCTTTTGAGTCAGATCCCTGCGTCTAGCGCCAGCCACCCCTAAGCTTCTCAAACCAGTGAGTGACCTTCCTCCTTCTAGGTACCGGGTGATGGATGGGGAAGGCCCCACGGAGCCCCGCCCAGCCAGGTTCCGCGTCTGTCACGTGTCTGTCCCACCCGCTCTGGGGAGGGTCTAGGCAACAGCCGCCTTTGATCAGCTCAACATCTGGGCTGACTAGTGATCAAAGATGGGAACGCTGTGACAGCTGAGAACTGGCAAGGACCCAGCCTGGCTGAATGTGTGGTGGGGGAGGGGAGGGAGAGGGCAGGGGTAGAAACTGGGGGTGAAATGGGGAGGGGGTGCTGGAATAAACCACCCAACTGCTACCTGATGGAAAGAGCAAAATCTGGGAGCATAAACTGCTTCTGTGACCTCAAAGCTCCATCCCTCAGTCTCCTTCTCTGTAAAATGGGAATGGATAAATGGGAAAATGAACTAAGACATGAGCAAGGTACTCAGAGAAGCGCCCCCTGCCGATTCTATGAGGTATTGCTATTCTCCGGCCTAGAATGACTGGCAGAGCCTGGGATGAACCCTCATCTGGAGCCTCAGTTTCCCCAGAACAGGACTTCGTAAACAGGAAACAGACGCTTCTTTCACCTAGACAGATAGAGAAACTGAGGTCTGCTGATGAAGGTCGCACAAGGACCAAGCTTACTGGCCTTTACCGTGACCCCAAATGGAGAGTATGCCCAGGAGCCAGGGGTCCAAAATAAACCCCGGGTGTTTAAGCATCATCCAAGAATCCTACCTTAGTTCCCTACACCTAGAAGCCTTCAGTGTCACCACTAGCAGCAGAGAGTTTTATTTTGTATGTGCATATATAGGTTTGTGTGTGTAAGGTGTGTGTACAGGTGTCTGTGCATGTGTGTGTACAGGTATGTGTGTACCCACGTTTGTGTGCACGGTATATGTGTGTCTGAGTGAGTGTGTACAGGTATGGGGGTATACAGGTGTGTGTATGTGTATGTATGTGTGCAGTATATGTGAAGACAAGTATATGTGTGTATACAGGTGTGTGTATGTGTGCAGGTGTGTGTAGACCGGTGTATGTGTGTATATAGGTGTGTGTAGCTGTACAGGTGTGTGCATGTGTGCAAGTGTGTGCATACAAGTGTATGTGTGTGCAGGTGTGTGTCTCTGTGTGTCAGTGTTTACAGGTGTGGTGTGGTGTGTGTGTGTGTGTGCATGATATGTGTGTGTGGGAGGATAATCTTGGCCAATATGTCTCAGGAACTGTTCACTTTTCTGTCCCTCTCCTCTTTCAAATGAAAAAAAGTATTATGTGCATGTGTGTGTGTGTCTATGTGTGTAAGTACAACCTGTGAATGTGTGTGCCCATGGAGGCCAGAAGAGGGTGTCACGTTTCCTGGAGTGTGAGCCACCTGACATGTGTGCTAGGAGCCCACTGTGGTTGCTCTGCAAGAGTGTCACACACTCTTAGTGGCTGAGCTGTCTCTCCTGCACAGCCTTGTTTTCTGTGACAGGGTTTCTGGATGTTCTAGGACTTACTAATTAGAGAAGACTGGCTGACCAGTGAGCCCCGGGGGACTGTCTGTCTTTCACCAGTGTTGAGATTACAGGCACGTGTCACAACGCCCAGATTTCTTTATGTGTGAGCTGGGGGATGTGTGCATTTGTCTTTATGCCTGTGAGGCACATCACCAACTGAGCTATCCCCCAGTCTCAGACTTATTAAAGTGCAAGGTTTGTTGGTGAGAGAGCCCATGTCAGCACGCTGCAGACTCACCTGTGGAACCAGCACCCAGACGGAGAACATTTTAGTCCCTTAGGCTCCTCCCCATCTGTCCACCAATCACTGTTCAGCTATAAACTATATTCACCCTCGGGACCCTAAGACCTCGGGGACCAGGTGCCTTGCCTCACAAGCTCTGTCCCTAATAGAAACCTTGCAACCACGCAGAGGTGGCCAGCACTATCCAGGTACCCATCATGCAGAGGCCAAGCTCCCCAGGATTCTGGAAATTGTGCTGCTTGGTGACCCAGGAATGATCCTCTCATGTCCTCGAGCCCCTGATATGATGTTGGTGCCTCGATCTCAGGAAGTCCGAAACACTGTACATGTCCCTGTATCTGTGGCAAAATGAGGCAGGAACAACATGGGAGGGAGGACTTTTGGCCAAACGTTCAGGGATATCGGTCCAGCATGGTAGAGAAGACATGAACGCTAAGGGGTGGTGGCTGGGGTGGATCTGTTCTCTATGGCAGGAACTTGCAATGTAGCTTGTTCACATCTTGGAGGATCGGGATGCGGTGCATATGGAAGTGAGGCTCTGCTTGGAAGCAGGACAAGGCTAGAATCCCCATAGGTGAACCTCAGCAAACATTTCTGCCAGGTCAACTTCAAACGTAAAGGTCTGGCAACCGTTCAAACAGCGCCACCTGCTGGGGGACCAGGTGTTCAAACACACGAGCCTATTGAGGACATTTCATAACCAAATCATGCTGTGAGACCTGGGCTCATATATACTGGAACCACAGGACAATCATTTATTTCATTTAAGTCACCTAATCTGGATTTTTAAGAGTAGCTCCAGTTAGCCAATGGCCCCTTCAGCAAATGTAGCAATTCTGCAGATGAGAACTCTAGCCTTTCTTTTTGTTTTTTTTAAATTAAAAAAAATTATTTATTTTTATGTGTGGGTGTTTTTTTGTCTGAATGCATATCTAAGTACCACGTCTGTGCCTGGCGCCCTTGGAAGTTATAAGAGGGTGTCAGATCCCTTGACACGGAGTTACAGACACTTGTAAGGGGCCGAGAGGATGCTGGGAATTGAACCTGGGTTCTCTGGAAGAACAGGTAGTACTATGGTTTAGTTAGAGTTTCTTTTCCTGCAATGAAAACACCATGACCAAAAAAGGAAGTTGGGGAGGAAAGAGATTTTTGGCTTACAGTTCTGCATCACTGTTCATCACCAAAGGGAGTCGGGACAGGAACTCAAGCAGGTCAGGAACCCAGAGGCAGGAGCTGATGCAGAGGCCATGGAGGGATGCTGCTTACTGGCTTGCTCCTCATGGCTTGCTCAGCCTGCTTGTTTATTGAACCCAGGACCACCAGACCATGGATGGCCCCACCCACAATGGGCTGGCCCCACCCACAGTGGGCTGTCTCCACCCACAGTGGGCTGGCTCAACCCACAGCGGGCTGTTTCTACCCACAGTGGGCGGGACCCAATGAGGCATTTCCTCAATGGAGGCTTCATCCTCTCTGATGGCTGTAGCTTGCGTCAAGTTGACACACAAAAACCAGCCAGTACAACTATTAACTACTGAGCATCTCTCCAGCTGTAAAACCCCAGTCTTTAGGCTTGCTTTTGGTCCCAAGCTGTCCCCAAACTCACTACATAGCTGCGGGGGACCTTGAATGTCTGATCCTTCTATCTCTGAGATTACAAGAGTGTGCTACCACACCTGGTTTATGTGGTCCTGGAGATGGGACCCAGGGCTTTGTGCAGACTAGGCAAACATTCTACCTTCTGGTCCTCAACCTCAGCCACCCTCAGTTTTATTTGGAAAGCTCCTATACAGCCTCAAACCCATCCATGGCTTAAGGATGCGCAAGAGTCAATGGGCATCCTGAAGAAGCAGAGAGCAGTCTGTAAGCTCACAAAGACCGGAAGCTTTGCTGTAACCTAGATGCGTAGGTCAGGTCTATGATTTTTCGGGAAGGAACAGGCAGGAGGAGCATGGGTTGCTGGCTGGGATCTGGTGTGAATGGGCACCAGAGTCTCATCGAAGCTCCTGGCTCACAGTAGTGACTCGAGCTCCCCTTCCTTTTCTGCTACCCCCTGGGAAGGACAGGCAAGGACATTTTTTCAGATTAGGAAAAGCCTTGAGGCTGTTCATTTAAACCCGATCATCTTGCGGTTTTTGTCAGGTTCTCTAGATTAGGGTCCCGCCCGGGGTTCTCTTTCCTTCTCCGCTCTTGTGTGTAGCCTCACCTCTGAGAGCTTCCTTTTCTTGGGGCTGCATCTGCAGACGACCTCAGAGGTCTGCTTGTAGCTGCCGCTGCCCTGCTCGCCCAGCACTGATGACTTCAGAGCCAGTGCACAAACCAGCAGTGCTCTGGGTGAGTCTAACCACCAGCTGACTGGGAATACAAACGGCCGACCCCTGGGCCTCTGGAGAGCTGAGACCAGCCTGCAGCTGCAATGACCCTGTAGGGCGCTCTGCAGCACCAGGTTAAAGTGGGGCTTGGCTGAGACTCACCCGAGAGCACTCTCTTCTCTCTTCCCTCACCGCCTGCGGCTCTCACCTGGCACTCATTCTCCATAGTCACTCTCCAAGATGCTTTGAGGTGATTTCCTGATTCTACAATCAGACATGAGGCAGGTGGTTAGAGGCACCCCAAATGGTCCTCTCTGATATCCTGGGCTCGGGCTGTCTTCCTGTGGCCCTGGTTCTAGCTGTTTCCATGGTCCATAAGGGAAAAGTCAAGTATTAGGATATATATATATATATATATATATATATATATATATTTGTGTGTGTGTGTGTGTGTGTGTGTGTGTGTGTGTGTGTGTCTGTGTGTGTCTGTATGTATCTCTATGTGTGTGTATGTGTATGTCTGTGTCTATGTGTGTCTGTATGTGTCTGTGTGTGTCTCTACGTGTGTGCTTGTCTGTGTCTGTGTATGTCTATGTGTGTGTGTATGTTTGTGTCTGTGTGTGTGTATGTCTGTGTCTGTGTGTGTCTGTGTGTGTGTGTGTCTGTGTGCATGTATGTCTGTGTGTGTGCATGTCTGTGTGTGCCTCTATGTGTGTATGTCTGTGTGTGTGTATGTGTATGTCTGTGTCTGTGTGTGTATCTAATACACACATGCATGCAGACACACACACACACACACACACACACACACACACACACACACACACACCACATGTATTCTAGTCCCTTCCATCAGTGGTCCTAGAGACTAGGAAAGGCTATGCCATTGAGCTTGGATGATCCTTTCTGACTTTATCGGCCTTCAGTACCGTCCTGGCATTATGGAACAACAGATCTTTGATCTCTGCTCACTAGAGGTCAGCACTGCTCCTTTAGTGTGTAAAAAAAAGTGTCCTTGGAGAGTGCCTGATGTCCTTGTCCTCTGACAAGGACACACTGTATCAAACCAGGATCCGAGAGCCCTCTGAGAGGTCTGGTGGCTTGACTGAGCCAGTGTTAGCTTTCCAGGGAGGGTCATGAGGTGCGTGTACCCCATAGCTCTCAGGTAACGGGTGTGACCAGAACCCAGGGATGTAGGGACAGGGATGTTAGCCATGGTGGTATTTGTGAACCACATGCACGAGGCTAGCGTGTGACACGCCTGTCCCGTGATGAAGGACTGGCTGAAGTGGGCGTAGCATTTTTCTTCCAAATGGCATCAAACAGTGGTGACTGGGTGCCAGCTTCTCTAAGCCATAAAGGAGAGGAGGCACTGGCTGAGCGCTGGGCGCTCTAGGCCCATGAGTTACCACACACCAGCCGCCTGCATCTCTCAGGTCCCTTATGGAAATACAGGTCTTGGCTTTCATTCTTACCCATTTCCCCTCTTCCTATCACCTAATTTCTTTCAAAACAGAGGCTTCCACCCTGAAGCTTCCACGTTTCCAATTCACCAAAGGCCTCACCCCCTCACAACCGACCCTGGCTTTCTTCTTCATCAGGACCGGAGCCCAAACATCCCTTTACAGCAGGATTATCCCCAGACCCTCCCCACTGACTCTGCCAACACACACAATCTCTACCTTTCCTCCCCAGCCCAGAGCCTGGCTGTCTGGGGGGACAACAGGCCACTTGTGAGACCTGGAAGACAGCCTTGCCCAGGGTGGCCCCTTGGCACCTTTGCAAGATGGCCTCTCCTGCCCTGGCTGGGCTAGCCCCATCCAGAGATGACCAGCCTGCCTGGGCTTCTGTTGGCTTCCACTCAGGAAAGGCAAACTCCACATCCTCTCTGCTCAGGGCTTTGAGTTTTCTTGGAAGCATTTGATGATGGTTTGTCAAAAAGCCTATTCTATTCCTTTCCCAAATAAACACTCTATAAAATGATCTGACAGTCAGAGGAGGTGCGCCCAGACCAAGGACTGCTCAAACACCGGCAAGCTGGTAATAACTAGCTTTCCCTTTTTGCTCCAGGCTTAAAGGTATTCAGCAGCAATGGTGTGTTCTGTTCTTCACTTTGCCAAAAAAAAAATATTCTAAAAAGTTAAAATTACATATCTGTGTCTCCACATGTGTGTGCAGATGCCTTCTGAGGCCAGAAGAGGGCATCAGATCCCCTGGCACAGGGGCCACAGGAGGGTGGGAGCTGGGGATTGAACTCCAGTCATCTACAAGGGCAGCAAGAGCTCTGAACCCCAGAGCCAACTCTCCTGCGCTCTGTTCTTAACATTTAGAGATGAGTTTGTTTGTTTTTGTTTTTTTGAATATTGCAGATTAACCCCCTCCATCCTGGGTTCATAAAGCTGTTACACTCACACCCTTTCCAGTTGGACCCAGCACACAAGACCCAGGTTCAGTGAGGAGACCAGAAGCACACAGACTCCAGGTCTTCGTCCAAGGAGACCCAGGCAGCCTACAATGTATAGAATGACAAGCTCTTTGCTTATTTTCAAAGGGACGAGAGCCAAGGAGGCCACATCTGCTCTAGCTGGAGAACAAAGTTCACAAACAACCTAGAAGCATTTTCCTACCCCCAGCAGTGACCTTGGCTTCGGTGACCTTGGCAGAGCCCTGCCCAACCCATTACCTCATGTACCAACAGCATAAATCCTATTCAGGCATGGCTCAAAAATTCACACCTAAGTGAGTCCCCACTGGCACCCACCGGCAAGCACAGCCCTTGGGAGGCTGAGGCAGCAGAACCATGAGTCTAGCCTGGGCTACGAATCATATTCCAGGTCAACTTGGGCTGCATAGTGAGTTTGTTTTGGAGAATAATGACTTGAACCTGAGGTTTGGAGACATCTGGAGCTGGTCTCCCTAGAAGCAGTTTTAGAGACAATGGCTGGGGTCGAAGTCCTTACTTGGGAGGTAGCCTCAGGATGTACAGGGTGTCTATAAGGGTGGTTCTTTGGCCCCTGGGATCTTCACTGTCCTTACAGATCAGCAGGGACGAATGCCCACGTGAACTTAGCTTGGAGTCATCAATCTATTCAGAACACGTGACAGCCAGTGGCCATGACTGTGGCTTCTCCAGCCATCAGACATGACTGTGGTTTCTCCAGCCAGTCACCATGACTGTGGGATCTCCTGATGTTATAACGCCCATGACTTCAATGGTCACCACCCTGCTCTGATCCAGGATTCCAGCAATCGGATCAAGTGGGTTCCATCTCATGCATCAGTCAAGGAACACCATTTAAAGCTTTTCCTTGAAGTTCCCAGAGGGTTGTGTAGAAGAGTGTGTATTTGCCTGCAGCAGAGAGGGTAAAGACTGGGGCTCCATCCTTTCTACAGATGGAACTAAGGACTCAGTGGGGGTGCAGAGGAGAGCTGTGAGATGGGTTGGACAAACCTTTAGGCATCTTGGGGACACAGTGTCCAGGTTAGTGTTCTGAGTGTCACGTGTATGAGAGATGCCATATTGCAGAATGGGGTGGGGTGGGTTGGGGGTCTGAACCTAAAAGAGACAGGACTGGGAGCAATTCCAGGGTGTTAGGAAGGGAGCCGGAGGGCTTCTTGGAGGTGGTGTCAATGGAGCTGAAGCTGATAGGGGAAAGTAGAGGCTACTGAGGGAAGGACTTGGGTGGGGATAGAGGAGAAGACCCCGGGTAGGCAACAGAACGAGAGGAGTGCTTAGACACACGTTTCTGTCAGAGAAACTGATGCAGTCATACACTGCCCTCAGATTAACTGCCTTAGATCAAGGATCCAGGATCAAGATACTGGCAGATTTGGTGATTGCTGGGGGTGCCAGGGTGGGGTGGGGGGTGGGGTTGGGGGAGGGAGTTCTCTGCTCAGGGATAGCATCCTAGGATGTCACCTAGTTCAGGGGGGCACCTTCATGCCCCCCTCCCTATAACTCAAGACTATCACCTTAGGGATCAGAATTTCCCGACAAACTTGGGGGAAGAAATGTTAAGACCACAGCTGGGTCCCCTCGACCTACATCATAGATTTTCTTCATCTTCCCCTCCTGGGCTCTCAGTACAACTCAGCCACCCTAGATCTGATTTCACTAAAGAGCATTCAGACTAAAGTGTTTGTGACTAGTATTATCCTAGAGATTCCCCATCTTTTTTCTCCTGGTCTTAAGTGAGAACCTGTGTCCCGTTTTTTTCTAGGAAACCGCTTTAAAAAAAATATTTATTTATTTAATGTATATGAGTACACTGTAGATGTACTGATGGTTGTGAGCTATTATGTGGTTGTTGGAAATTTGAATTCAGGACCTTCTGATTGCTCCGCTCGACCCCACTTGCTCTGGCTTAAAGATTTATTTATTGTTCTAAGTACACTGTAGCTGTCTTCAGACGCACCAGAAGAGGGCATCAGATTTCATTTCGGATGGTTATGAGCCACCATGTGGTTGCTGGGATTTGAACTCAGGACCTTCAGAAGAGCAGTCAGTGCTTTTAACCACTGAGCCATTTCTCCAGCCCTAGGAAACCGCTTTCTGCCCATTCATGTCAGAAATCTCTTTTTTTTTTTTTTTACTCAGGACCTTCGGAGCCAGGTTGGCCTGGTGACAACATAACCAGTGACTTTGGAAGATCCTCCCTGCCAACCTCCCCTCTCCTTCCGCACCCTCCTCCTTTCCGGCTTAAGTCTAAATTGCCATCAAGTGATGTGACATTTGGCCACAGGGGGGCGCCCGCGCTCTGCAAGCGGAAGCAAGCTGCCTCGCGCAGACCCTGATGAGGACCAGTTTGCATCCCAGCCCTGGCTCCTTCCTTCTTGCTCTCTCTGACATCTTTGATAAGGGACTTGATCTCTCTATGCCTCCGTTTTCCCATCTGAGAACTGGGATGGAATTATCTCGTCTCTGTGGCAACGCCGCTGAAAGACGCTGAACGTGGTGCTCCTTAGCCTTCTGTTTTGAACAGTGGGGTTTATGGGAACCGGTTAAGAGACTGTTCATGTGAAGGACCCAGGTGATAATGTCAGTTGATCGAATTTTACCTCTTAAACCTTTAACAACTCATATTTATTTTTATCAATATGACACTCTGCGAATGCTCCTATTTTACAGAAGGAAAAAAAAAGCAGGAGAGAAATTAGGCTAAGCCTATTGACAGGTGAGAAGAGACGCCTTTCTTTCGACCCAGTAGGCCATCTAGGTACAAAATGACCCAACCCAGTTCCTTGTCCATGCTCCCCAAACTCCTCACAGCCCACACCAGCTCCAGCCTCTTCTGCGAAGAATTCATCTTAGCTCTTCACAAGGGATGCCAATTCTGTGGGGCAGGGGAGGGAGAGGGGGTCCGGTCTCTACATCCACATCACGTGGCCAACTTGGGACGCTTCCTTGCTATTCTCGCAGCAGATTAAACCAGGTTCTCCGCAAGTTCACCGGCCGGATTCTTTCCTATCAGTCTAAAGATGGATTACCAACGAGGGCAAGTGCTTCACAAACACTGGCCGTGTTCCCAGCTTGGATACAAGAGGATAGAACATATACAGGTTGTGTAAGAGACTACAGGGACCCGCGCTCCTGCCCCAGTTCTCTCTGACCTCAGGTAGAGGGAACCGTGATCACTTCATTTCACACGCGAGCCAGGCAAGGCCCCGAGGTCTCTCCCTTCAGCCCTTTCCCTCCTTTGTGAGCGTCCCTGGCAAGCAGGGTGTGGTCACACGGGACAGGACTCAGCACTGAGCCTGGCACCTACGGGACATTCAGCGCACGACTGCTCTTATCATGGGAGGCTCTGAAGACCCTAACTAGGCAGCTGGAGGCGGTGGGGGGGGTGTCCCTCCTCTCCGATTTCCTGTGGAAGAGCTGGAGCTGGGTTATCTCATGGTGCCCTTTCAACCTCTCAGAGGGCCGGGGTCAGGGCTGGGGCAGCGGGCCTGCTGGGAACTGGAGGACTGGCAGCATGGTGTGTGTCAGCGTGAGATATACCAGGGAGATGGCTGGAGATGGCCAGGGAGCGGGGCAGGAAGAAAGGACAACTAACAATGCCCATTGGGGTGGGGGTGGGGTGGAAGAGAGGGGCGAAGGGTACCGGGGCCAGCGGTGGCCCCTCCCTGTTCTGACTCCATTGTGGCAGCTCCTGAAGGTCCTTATTTTAAAGACTTTTATTTTATGTGTGTGTGCTCACATGTATGTACCTGTAAAGGGCAGAACTTGATCTTATGTGTGTGTATGCTCACATGTGTGTACATGTGAAGGGCAGAACTCGATCTTATGAGTGTGGGTGCTCACATGTGTGTACCTGTAAAGGGCAGAACTCGATCTTATGAGTGTGTGTGTGTGTGTGCTCACATGTGTGTACATGTGATGGGCAGAACTCGATCTTATGAGTGTGGGTACTCACATGTATGTACCTGTAAAGGGCAGAACTCGATCCTATGTGTGTGTGTGCTCACATGTGTGTACATGTGATGGGCAGAACTCGATCTTATGAGTGTGGGTACTCACATGTATGTACCTGTAAAGGGCAGAACTCGATCCTATGTGTGTGTGTGCTCACATGTGTGTACATATGAAGGGCAGAACTCGATCTTATGAGTGTGTGCTCACATGTATGTACATGTGAAGGGCAGAAATCAATCTTGGGTTATGTTCCTTAGAAACCACAATGGGATTTGTTTGTTTGTTTGTGATGGGATCTCAGTATTGAGCCCTAGCTATCATAATGGCCTTAGATCTGGTCCTGATTAAAGTATAGCCACCCAACATTGTACTAAAACATTTGTGACTAATATTATGCTAGAGAGCCCTATCTCCTTTTCCCAATTTTAAGTGAAAATTTGGGTCTGTCTATCTATCTGTCTGTCTGTCTGTCTGTCTGTCTGTCTGTCTGTCTATCTATCTATCTATCTATCTATCTATCTATCTTTCTATCTATCTATCTATCTATCTATCTATCTAGGATATGTCCTCTCTCTTTATATATGCATATACATGTACTATATATACATATATGTATATATGTATATACATACACATATATACATATATACATATATAAAAGTATGTGTGTGTATTTACATATACATATACCATTCTCCACTTAGTCTTATGTAGACTTGTCTGGCTTCAAGCTCACAGGTATTCTCCTGCCTCTGTATTCCGAGTGACCTAAGGGATGCATCACCATGCCTAGGTCCACATACATGTTTGAGGGACTTGCTGACTCAGCTGGACGGCTGGCCAGTGAGCCCCAGGGATCTGCTCGATGCTGGCGTTGTAAACCCACACAGCTGTGCCCAACCCTTTCTCCGGGACTGGGGATCTGAATCTGGGTTCTCATGCTGGCACGCACGACAAGCATCTTCCTGATTGAGCCATCTTCCCAGGCGCCCATGTCAAGGTCAAAGGACAACAGGGTTGGTTGGCTACTGCATGGATCCTGGGGATTGAACTCAAGCTGTCTGGCTTGGTGGCAAGCTCCTTTACCCATTTAGCCCTCTTGCCATCCCCTTAGCTTGTGGTTTTGAATAGCAGCAGGTGTGTCTCTTTGAGAAACTTGGGAAAGTTGTGACATCTTGCCAGCCGATCCTAGCTGCATGTGAGCCTCCCGCCCTCTTCTCTGCATACACAAACTCAAGCAGCCTTGGCTTCCTTCTGCAAAAGCCCAGTCCACATTATTAATATTTCATTAATGTCTTGGACATGCCTTTAAGTAAAAAAATAATTCGGTGTGCCAACCTTATCCTTTTTAATAGCTCGTGCTATTCCTTGCTCTGGCCAGGTACCTTTTGCCCTGTTATTTCCCTGCCGAAGGTCAGGGGGTCATGTCCAGTTTGATGTAGGAAGGGTGCTACCACCGACACCCCCATTCATGTTCTCTGAGGTCTGACTGTCACTGTTCTAGGGAGGGGCTCCAGAAGTGGGCCCGACAGTCATTTAACTTGGGAATTTTAGATTTTACTGCATAGCTTCCCAAAGAGAACCCTAGGCTGCTTGGTGAAAGGCCCATTTCTCTTCTGTTTCTTCCTTAAGGCCCCCGTGAGCCCCAGGACCACACCAAAAGGTTTTTTTGCTCTTTTGGAAACAAGACTATAGCTTTCTTTCTTTCTTTCTTTCTTTCTTTCTTTCTTTCTTAGATTTATTTATTTATTATATGTAACTACACTGCAGCTGTCTTCAGACACACCAGAAGAGGGCGTCAGATCTCATTACGGATGGTTGTGAGCCACCATGTGGTATCTGGGATTTGAACTCAGGACCTACCTCTGGAAGTGCAGTCAGTGCTCTTACCCTTTGAGCCATCTCTCCAGCTCCAAGACTATAGTTTTCTAGTTGATTTCTTACCTCAAGAAGAGAGGGAGGCTGAAGGCATATCGGGACACCTGAGGCCAGATGTTCATGGGGGTTGTGGGGGGGGTGTGGGGCAGGGTGTGGCACAGTGAGGCCTTGGGGAAGAAGAGGGATCTAGGAAGCAGGAAGAGGGTCAGTTCCTTGTTACCCTGTAACTGTCTGACCCCTGGCATCTCGGCTCCTGGGCTCCCAGTGGTCTGAATCCAGCTCCCTGCGGGATTGTGTAAGCGGGGTGAGGTCTGGAGTGCCTCTGGTCTCAATCACGGAAGGAGGGGAGTCACTGGGGCTTGGTGCTGTCCTAGGGGCAGCGTTCAAGAAATGGGGACTGCAGGAGCCCAGACGGTTCAGACCCCAGAGCTTCTCCAGCTCCACGGGTCTTCCTGAAGGCATACCCTCTCCGACCTTGATCCTTGCCAGGGTACTTCGCCCTTTCCCTCGCCTGTGTCTTGGCACCGTCTATTAACACACCAAGCTCCTCCCAGACTGTGTGCTTCCCGGGGGAAACTCTAAGGTGGTAGCAAGGCCTGGAAGTGTTCATTGTGTGGAGACATCTTTACTTTGCAATCATTTGGCAGTAGTGGAGGGAAGTGCCAGCTCGCATGCACACTGGAGAAAAGGAAGTCCGCATCTCGGGTGGGGGTGAGGGGGTAGAGTGGGAGGCTTCCCAGCATGCACCAGGAGCCCGAGGGTCCAGGTGGTTCTTGCCCTGGCCCTTCAACCTCTAGCAATTGTCCTTAAGAGTTATCAATAACACCACCAGACAGGCTGGGTCGCCTCCCATAGCGTCCTCAACCTTCGCTGCCTCCACTTTCCCTATCTGGATAGCGCTAGCTGTGCCTGAGTCACGGGCTTCCGGGCACAGGAACGACAATGCGCTTCATGCTCAACTAGCTGCGGACTGCTCCAGCAGGCGCACACTCAGCCAACCCTTCCTGTCCACGAGACCGACCTCCAACTGTAGTGCCTCAGTTTCTCTGCGTTTCTCTGCTTCGTCACTGTCTGTCTTTAGGATGGCGGAAGAGTCACATGGCTGAGGAGGTGTTTGTAGTCACTCTTGGTTCCCAACGGAGAGATCAGAGACATTCTCACGGGTAGACCGAGGGAGAAAAAGATAACTTTGTATTTATATAATCACTATGTAAGTTTTTCTATTATACATTTGTGTGATCAAGACATACAAAACTAATAAAGTCACAGCCTCCCCGGTGATCCTTAGGGACAATCCCCAGGAATACTTGGTTTATCCACACATTTTCCCATGTTTTCCTACACACTACTTGTAAGTGTATAAATCTGGCCCGGACCTCACTCAGTCGTAGACCAGGCTGGGCTTGAATTCACTGCCTCTGTCTCCTGGGCACTGGGACCAAAGGTCTGTGCCACCAAATCCAGTCTTGAAAACCAACCATTTTGTCTATGTGGTTTAAAAAAAATAGTTGTGAATCCAGACATGGTAGCTTGATGCGTAGGCTGGGTTCATCCATTAGTTACCCACTTAGCCCCTTCCTCGAGTGGTCCTCTCTGGGGACACCTCATATTGGCATCTCATATAGACATCTTCCTGCTCGTTGATCTTGGAGCAGGTACTGTGGTGGTTCTCTGTCTCTGTGGGAACAGTTCCTGGACCTCCTGGGAGACGTGTGTCTTGTGTGTAAAGTGACACATGGCATTTGAATGTAATGTTTACATGCACTTATCTGCTTTGGTAGCCCCAGGGGTTGAACCCACAGCCTTGCACACACTAGGTAAGTGATCTCTCACTGAGCTACATCCCCAGATCTCTTTTTGCTTTTCTAACTTTGAGGCTCCTAACAGCCTTCTAACTCCATCCTCTAGAGACTCGGGAGCCAGGACTGCTCATTCTGCATACACCCTGCATCCCAGCCTCAGAGATGGGCGCCATTGGCCCTGTGTGTTCCTCTCAGTCCCCTTCCTTTCTTCTCCAACCAGGTTCTCTCCTCTGTCCACAAGGAAAAGTTTGAAGGCAGACAGGCCAGAATGTTCCATGGAAGACCAAAATGTCCTCCTGATTCATCAATTATTGGTACCCTGGTGGGAGGCACTGGGTGAGCTGTCTCACCATCCATCACCCCTGTCCTCCTTCTAGTCCACACGAGGGGAGAGGTTTTACACACACTCTACACCAGGAAGTAGCTAGGGATATGGGGGAAGAAAGGACAGGAGGCCACACCACACAGGTCCCCACATAGGAGGCACCTTGAGCAGGCAAGTCCAGAGAGAGAACGTGGACCAGCGGATGAAGGAGGACCAGGAATTAACAGATGACAGGCAGAGTTCTGGAGCCGGGTGGCGATGGCTGTCCCACCAGGTTGATGTCCTTGAGGCCGCTGAACTTGTTTTCCTAGAAGAGGGAGGGGAGGCATGCACAAGCCCCCTCCTTGCACATGACTGCCCAGATTCCCCGCCACCCACAGCGCGGTGTCTCGCGCGCTAAGCCCTTTGCTCCTTGCAGCTGTCCAGCGACTCTCGCTGGCCCCAGCCCATCCATCACTCCATCTCCACTCTCCTCATCCATCTTCCCCGAGGCTTGCCCGCTCATCCGTCAGCCATGGCGACGCGGGCCACCGCTCGTCCATCTCTCCCAGCCCACCCACTCATCCTCAGCCACCTGCCGCCACCTCCGATCCCCTCCAGGCCTTCCCAAACCACGCCTTCCCTAACCATCCTCCAGAGACACTGGAGAGTCTAGCAGGTCCCTTAAGGACAAGATGGCATCATCCCACTCAGAGTGGCTGTCCCCCTGTCTGCACCCAGGCATATGGGGGTCCTAAGACAGCACGGGGTAGGTGTGAATGTGAGTCTTGTCAGGGGCCTGGGGGTAAGCTCAGAGGGAAGAACCCTTGGGGATGTGCACTTTAAATCCCAGCATTGGGGAGGAGGAGGCGGGGGGGGCGCGTTCCCAGAAGTTCAAGGTCATCTTTGGCTACCTGGCAAGTTCAGGGTCAGCCTGGGCTATGTGAGACCCTGACTCAGAGGAGGAAGACAAGGGGGAAACCCCACGATATAAGTGAATAATCTATTGAAGGTTGTTTGATCCCATCTCCCCTTGCAACTTAGAGTTCTAGAAGTGTAAGGAGAGAAAGGAGGATATGCGACCCCTGTAGTAAAGGCAAATGTCCCATTGACCAAGCCATCCATGTCTGAGGGGTGAGAAAAGTTCCTCACTACCACCCCTTAATTCCCCAACCTCTCTGCTAACCATTCTTCCAATCCATTCATATCCTCAGTCCCCCTTTCCTTCCCCTACCCCTTCTTCCACCCCTTTATCCTGCATCTCATTCCCAATCTCTGATCCCCTCCTCATCTCCCATCTTCGCATGCCCCACCCCACATAATTCTCACTTTCCTCATCCTCTATATCTTCATCTCCCCCAGACCCTCCTTCCTCCATCCTCCCCATCTCCCACATCTCCATCCATCCCTTCGTCCCCCATCGTCTTGTCCATTCTTCCTCCATCTCTCCATCTCTTCATCCCATCTGTACTGGCTGGTTTTGTGTGTCAATTTGACACAGTTGGAGTTAATACAGAGAAAGGAACCAACATAAGGCATTTTTTCAATTAGTGATCAAGGGGGGAGGGCCCCTTGTGGGTGGTACCATCCCTGGGCTGGTAGTCTTGGGTTCTATAAGAAAGCAAGCTGAGCAAGCCAGGGGAAGCAAGCCAGTAAGAAACATCCCTCCATGGTCTCTCCATCATCTCCTGCTTCCTGACCTGCTTGAGTTCCAGTCTTGACTTCCTTTGGTGATGAACAGCAATGTGGAAGCGTAAGCTGAATAAACCTTTTCCTCCTCAACTTGCTTCTTGGTCGTGATGTTTTGTGCAGGAATAGAAACCCTGACCAAGACACCATCCTTCCCATCTCTCATCCCCATCCCTCCTCTCCCTATCCCTTCACCTCACCACTCCACCATCCCTCAACCTCCCTTATCCCCCTTCCTTGTTCCCATCCCCTATTCTTCCAAGTCACTATCCTACCATCCCCCATCCCCCATGCCCCAATGCCTGTGATAAGGGTAAACAAATGTCTGAATGGACAAACCTCACTATTTTCTTTTCTTTGGTTTTCAAGGCAGCATTTCAGGTAGCCCTGGTTGGCCCTGAACTAGCTATGTAGTTCAAGATGACCTTGAACTTCTGACCCCCCCCCCCCCCAGTGTTCACCTCTCAACGCCTGGGATTATAGGGGTATGCGGCTATGTTTGACTTCTGCAGTGCTGAAGATGGCACCCAGGGCTCCAAGCATGCAAAGGAGACACTACCAACCGAACTGCACCCCCAGTCCTTGCTTGACTACTTTCTAATTTCAGATATTGATAAAAAGCAGGTCCTTACGAGGAAGCCTTGAAATTGGTATTTAGTGACTTTTGTTAAAATAGAACAGACCAGAACAAAACCAAAACAAACCTGACAGCAAACTCAGCAGACGCATGGGGGTCTTGCTCTGTTCTTGTCACTCTGTGCGGCTTGCGCACAGTAGGCAAGACACACTTCACATGCCTTGACTGTGAGGCCTGCGGGGTGTGCATACAGTAAAAGACTCTTCACATACCCTGACTATGAGGTTCATCTTGACCTTTTGAACTAGAAACTGAGGTCTACTATCCGATCACTTGGGGGACTTTTCCTGATGCTCTTTGGTTAACCACACAGGTACATCCTGTTTCCTGATGGTCCCTGAAAGCAGGGTGGGGGGATTAAATGCCACCTCCACCTGCACAGGCTAGGCATGAAGCACTTCTCCTGCTAAGTACCTGCCCTGCTAAGTACCTCCCTTGCTAAGTACCCCCCTGTAAGTACCTCCCCTGTAGCAGGCTCCTTCACTGAGGGCAGGTTTTGAATAAATGAAAGCAACCTCTAGGATGGTCCCTGGTGCCCCAGGACCCTCCACTTCTTATGCTCTTGTGAAACGACCCTTCCCTCCTTGACTGAGAAGATCACCTGTGATTTGCTTCTGACCGATGGCATGCCCTGCCCGCCTACCAGCTTGGTCTCCACCCTGCTGGCATTGATGGGCTGAGTCGTCATGCTGAAGTAGCCTCAGACCCAATAGGCAGCTTCTATACAACAGCTGCCAAGGGGCAGAGATGCTCTGTATGCATGGGGGCAAACCCCCTGCCGTTGGCCAAGCCTTCAAGTGAGACCCAGACCCTGTAGATATCTCTGAATGGCTCAAGTGCAGGGTCAGGGGATTCCTTAAGCAGCATGCTGACTTGACCCACAGGGGGTTCAGCTTGAACTGTAACTACTGAGCTGGGGCTGTTATCCGATAAGAGCTTCTATTTTGTAGGTGAGAAAGATGAGGTTCAGAGAGGTTGTCTGCCGGGCCTGAGGGGCACAGCAGGGACTGACACCGTGGTCAGACTCTTGCAACCCACTGTGCTCTCCCGTGTCACCTGCTGTCCTTGGGAAACGACTTGCCTCCGAGTGGCCACCAGCTCTGCCCATCACCTGCCCTGGGGAGGAGCAGCGTGGAGGCCAGGGTTTGTAAAACAGTGTCCGGCTGTCAGCACTGGCATTTGTCAAAGGAAGTGACTGCTCTTGGGTCCCATCACCCTTCCCAAAGTGGACACCGCTTTGGAAGAGTGCGAATGAGTGAGCTTGTCAGGCCCAGGCGGGGGGGAGGGGCGGACAGATAAGGGAGTCACAGCCCAGGGCAGAAGTGGCTTCGTCCTCCAAAGTGGTTCATGGGGGAGGGGTGGGCAAGGCAGAGACCACTGTTATCCAGGTCTTTCTGTTCTGGAGACCCAGAGCTGGAGAATAGGTGGGAAGGGCAGGGACCACACAGCCCGTTTCTATGGAAACTGGTGATATAGAAGCAGATGATGGAGGTGATGTGGAGCTGAGTTGCACAGACCTCAGTGGAAGCCACAGGATTCCTCTCCACCTCAAGGGTAGGGAGAATGGGGTACAGTTCCCCAACTGTAAGAGGCAGGATCAGAGTTTGGTGAGATGGATGCCCCTGGGCTGTCAGCAGTTGGTAGGTTGGTTAGCGAAACAGGCAGTGTCAGAAGCCCAGGGCTATGTGACAAGGTCACCTGTCGCTGCTTTCTGAATAACCCTGTAATCCACAGAGACGGGTAACTGGATGAAGGAATGCATTCGTGTTAAGTCATTGCCAGGAAACAAGGGACTAGGGATCAGTTACATAGGAACCGGAGACACCAGCTTGGCATGGGTGGCACAGGACCACAGTCCCTAGCAGTGGGGAGGCAGTGATAGAAGGATCCTGAGTTCGAGTTCAGCCTGGGGTACAGCAGAAGACCTGTGAAGTTATGAAATCTTCAGGAAAATGGAGGGAACTGAAAAATATATTGAGTGGGATACCTCAGGCTCAAAAGGACAGACGCCGTATATCCTCTCCCCTATGTGAACCTAGGGTCTTATTTCTATAGGCATATGCGTTTATATGTGTGTGTGTGTGTGTGTGTGTGTGTGTGTGTGTGTGTGCGTAGAGGCCAGAGCACAAGAAAAGAGGCATATGGGGGAGGGGCTTAGAGAGAGGCATGGTGAGGGTAATAAAATGTGTGTGGTTTAAAAGTGGAAGAGGGCCGGGCAGTGGTGGCACACGCTTTTAATCCTAGCACTTGGGAGTCAGAGGCAGGAGGATTTCTGAGTTCGAGGATAGCCTGGTCTACACAGAGAAACCCTGTCTTCAAAAACCAAAAATCAACCAACCAACCAACCAAACAAACAAAAAATTGTGGGTTTAAAAGGGGTGGGGGAAGTGGAGGTGAAGAGGGAATGGGATGGGAGCGAGGCACCCGACTAAGTATGTATAAAATCCCAAACTAATTAAAAATAATAAAAAGAAAAGGAAAAAAAACCCCAAATGCAGTGGTAACCAAGTCCTGGCACTTGCTTGAGGGAATGGCTTCAATAGTCTTTCAAGATTCTTAAGCATTTCTTAAGTGTCAGGTTCCAGGCGAGGTATGGGACACAGTGGGATCGAGATGAATAAAAGCCTTGAATGACCAAACTTTCCTCCAGGTGAGGGGAATCTAGCGATTGCTGCATAATGAGTCTCAGCTTTAGCTACTAAGGGCTGCGTGCCCACCGTCCGCTCATGGGCCTGGCTTCCAGGCAGGGCTCAGCTCTGTGGGTTTTCTACCGTAGGTGGTGTGAGCTGATGTCCTTCATGTGCTTGGGTTTAGATGGACTACTAAGATGGTATCTCTTTCTCATGTGGCTTTGGTCCCTGGGGGGTCTAACCTCATCTTCAAGAAGGGGAAATAACCACTCTTAAGGAGGTTGCAAGTCTTCTAAAAACCATTACAGCCCAAGGATGAAAGAAAGGGCTGGGGTGAATTCAAAGGGGAAGAAGGATTCACCCTCTTGTTATGAGCAGCGGTGGGTACAAGATGGGGGAAGGGGGGCTGGAGAGATGGATGGCTCAGTGGTTAAGAGCATTGACTGCTCTTCCAGAGGTCCTGAGTTCAGATCCCAGCAACCACGTGGTGGCTCACAACCATCTGTAATGGGATCTGATGCCCTCTTCTGGTGTGTCTGAAGACAGCAACAGTGTACTCACATAAAAATAAATAAATACATCTTTAAGGAAAAAAGGTGGGGAAGGGATGGTTGTAGGTGTGGGCATGTTTCACACTTGGACAGAATTGATACTGTGAAATCATTTGTGGTTAAGCTTCTATGATTTCTCCCCAAGCATTGAATGAAAATGTATTACCGCCCTTTTCCACAGGGTGAAATCTAGAGAAGGTGGTATTGGGGCCTCTGATGAGCTGGCTAGTTAGTTGTGGAGATGTGAGTTGGAGCCGGTCTATGACTTCCTGGCTCTTTTGTCTGCAATGTCTCAGCTATAATAAGTCAGGACTCTCTTGTTAGGTTCTTAGGTCAATGCACAGAGAGACAGACCATATTTATGCGATCTCTTGACCACTGATTGCTTTTTTCTTTTCTTTTTCTTTTTGCATTTATTTACTTATTGTGTGTTTTTCTGTTTGCTCAATGTTTGCAAAGTTCAGAGGAAAACTTTCAGGAGTCAGTTCTCTCCTGTCATGTAGCTCCAAGGAATCAAACTCAAGTCGCCAGGTTGGTTAAGCACCTTTACCCATCAGGCCATATCGCTTGTCCTTAGCCCCTGATTTCTCATAAAAAATGTGGTTCTTTCTTCTTTTTTTTTTAAAGATTGATTTATTTATTTCATGTATGTGGGTACACCATCGTTGTCTTCAGACACACCAGAAAACAGCATCGGATGCCCATTACAGATGGTTGTGAGTCACCATGTGGATGCTGGGACTTGAACTCAGGACCTCTGGAAGAGCAGTCAGTGCTCTTAATCTCTGAGCCATCTCTCCAGCCCCCAGAAGCGTGGTCCTTTTGAGAGAGCAGAATGATCTCTAGTATCTAGGTTCAGAATAGCTTTCATTGTTTGGAAAAAAAACCCCAAACCCATGAACCATCAAGTGAACTTCGCTTGTCCGACGTCTCAAGCTCAAAATTACCTTGTATTTGCTTTATCTGCAATGCAGCCACATGTCAACAGTGATTGCTCCAAAATAGACAACACACTTTGCACTTGAACTTAGTCGAAAGGCCGAGAAGTGACAACCATCATGCCTCGACCCAGATGTCTCACGAGCAATGGCGCCTCTTGACAACTGTCAGAGACAAAGGGCTCTTTTCACTCAAGCAAGTTGCATGATCATGGGGTGAAGATTCTCCCCTCTTGAAAAGTCCTGGGACTGGAGAGATGGCTCCAGGGGTTAAAAGCACTGACTGCTCTTCCAGAGGTCCTGAGTTCAAATCCCAGCAACCACATGGTGACTCACAACCATCCGTAACGAGATCTGACAATCCCTCTTCTGGTGTGTCTGAAGACAGCTACAGTGTACATAAAATAAATAATTATTTAAAAAGAAAAAGAAGAAGTCCTTTACGGGTGACCTGGGAGCACCCAGATGGCCACCACACACCCTCGCATCCCAGGTGAGAGGCCCTGGATTTTGGAGACTGACCATTGGGAGCTACAAGCCTACCTATCTGACATTTACTGGAAAAGCAAGTTTGTCTGTAGTACACTGGATCCCAAATAAACCCACCCCCCAGAGCGACACCAGTCCTGTCTTTTAAAGCAGTTAGTTTGCTATCCAGGTCTTCAAGAAGACACAAGGCCCTGACTCAGACACATACAAGTGGGGGATGTCCAGGACTTATCTAGGGACTTGATATGGGTCGAGCACAGAGTTCTGAACTCGAATGCTCAACTCATCTAGCTCTTAAAGTGGATCCTATGAGGAAGACATAGGCATCCTACTTTCCAGTTAAACTAACTGATCTTGCCTAAGTCATTTGAGCTTTGCTCTCCAAGGCTAACAACTGATATAGGCAGGCTTATCCTTGGTCCATATGGTTCTCATAGCAACACTCTTGATCCTGGAGCTGCGAAGAACAAGGGTAGTAAATGGCTTCTATAGTTAATTTATTGTTAAAATGATTATTAGTGTGGTGTGTGTGTGTGTGTGTGTGTGTGTGTGTGTGTGTGTGTCCACAGAGGCCAGATGAGTGTGTGAGATCCCTGGAGCTGGAGTTATAGGTGATGGTGAGCCCTATACATTGGTTCTGATTTGGAGCTGAATTCTTGATCCTTGGAAGAGCTAGCAAATGCTTTTAACCTCTGAACTGTCTCTCCTGTAACCTGGTCCTAAATGTCTTCCAAAGGCATGTGTGTTGGAGGCTTCATCTCTGGGGGGATGCTATTGGGTGGTAGGAGGACCTTTAGGAGGTTGTCTTAGTTAGGGATTCTATTGCTATGAAGAGACTCAAGGACCATGACAATTCCTTTCAGGTGGACATGGTGCTGGAGGAGCTGAGAGTTCTACATCTTGATCTGCAGACATCAGAAGGAGTCTGTGTGCCACACTGGGTGTAGCTCCAGCACATGAAACCACAAAGCCCACCCCCTACAGTGACATATTTCCTGCAAGAAGATCACACCTTCCAGTACTACCACTCCCTGTGGCCAAGCATTCGAACATGTGAGCCTATGGGGGCCATTGGCCATTGCTATTCAAACCACTGCAGAGGCAGAGACTAATGTGAGGTCTCTTTAACACCGGGGCGGTGCCCTGGATGGAATGTGGGTCTGTGACTCTCTGCTCCTTACTTTTGTGATATACTGTCTCACTACAGGTCTCGAGCAGTGGGAGCAGTTGGTCATGGATAAGGTACCTTGTTCTACATTCTCCGGTGCCTATCGTTAGCTGAGTGGGTCATCGCTAAACTTCACAGCAATCTGCCATGGTCATCAAGCCCCTTCGCAGATGAGTACCTTTCTGATGTCACATAATGACCGACTTGGGATTCCAGCCCAGGGCTTTCTCAGGCTCAGGCCTCTCCCACCAAAAGTTGCTCTGTTCTCCTCAGCCCTGCAAGTGTGCTGGAACAGGCCCGGCAGCTGTTACACATCTCTATCCCACTAAGCTCAGGTGGTCAGGCGTGGCGGCAGGTCCTGAGCCATCTATCTTGTGAAGGAGACACTGGGAACTCCATTACTGGGGTGGAGTGAGCAGGTACTGGATCTCGAGGCTTCTCCCAGTGTCTCGTCTGCAGAGGGAAGACATACTTCTTACCTTTCCTTTCAGGTTGCAGGGGCGGGCAGAGGTGGAGAAGGAGAAATGGGGATCCCTTGCCGTGGAGCGCGATGGGAAGGGGTGAGTGATGTGGGAAGTACGGAACTTGGCAAAACTAAGAACACGGGCTGTGGTCACAGAGGGCCGAGTTCCACAGCTGGGGAGTTGCAGCTCTTCTTTCCTCATATGCCAAGCAAAGATGAGGAAAGGCACACACGTGTGCTTGAAGGACCAGGTGAAATAAATCCTGTATGCCACTTGGTGCCTCTGGTCACGTAACCAACCATGTGGCATCTTCAGTAGGGCTTCCTTCTTTTGACTTCGTCCTCTGCTTAATCTCCCCGGCACAAAAGGGTCCATGAAATGATCCCTACACACACACACACACACACACACACACACGTGCAGACGTACTCACATACATGTGCACACACACACGCATGCATACAGGTGTATACACACACGTGCACACACATAATACACACACATACACAGACACACACACTCACACACACATGTGCAGACGTACTCACATACATGTGCACACACACATGCATGCATACAGATGTATACACACAATACAGACACACACAGAGACACACACACTCACACACACATGTGCAGATGTACTCACATACACGTGCACACACGCACGCATGCATACAGGTGTATACACACACGTGCACACACACAATACACACACATACACAGACACACACACTCACACACACATGTGCAGACGTACTCACATACATGTGCACACACACACGCATGCATACAGATGTATACACACAATACACACACATACACAGACACACTCACACACATGTGCAGACATACTCACATACACGTGCACACACACGCATGCATACAGATGTATACACACACATGCACACACAATACACACACATACGCAGACACACACACTCACACACACATATGCAGATGTACTCACATACACGTGCACACACACATGCATGCATACAGATGTATACACACACATGCACACACACAATACACACACATACACAGACACACACACACTCGTACTCACATACATGTGCGCACGCGCATACACACACATGCATGCATACAGGTGTATACACACAGTCAAGTGCACACATGCAATACACACACACATGTGCAGACACACACACACACACACACACACACACACACATTCATAATAGTGGATAACGTCCCTAGACTCCGCTGCCCTGTCACAGTGGAAAACCATAGAATCGTCTAGCGCTAGATGGCTAGTCTCCCATAGATTCCCTCCTGTGAACACAACAGAAACCCAGAGTGACCCTCTTCCCCTGTATTGTCCCAAGAAGTGAGCAGCTGCCTCCAGCGACCAAATTCTTGTGAGTCACTGGGCAGACAGGAAATACTTGCTCCGCACCGGAAGTGGCGTCTTCCTTGAGGAACTGGATCCTTCCAGCTCGGTTCTTGGAGGCTGAGTGTTCTAATAGACTCTTGTGAACTGCAAGCTTCAGGACAGGCTCCCTCATAGGCTCAAGGGCCCTGTACCCGATGGGGTGACATCTGGAGCCTCCCTGTTCTTGGCCGTTCTCCTCTTCTTTCTCATTTGCCCCTCCTGGTTTGCCCTGCTGCCTGTCACTGGCGGCACGGTCAGCCTCAGAGCTGGGTGACCTTTCGAAGACACCGGGTTTTGTTTAATTTTTAGAATTCACCTCTCTCTGGGCCTGCTTATCAGAAGCGGCAAGGCTCCAGCTGGGGATAGATACTATTTGGCACTTCTCCCCGAGTCTCTGAAACAGATGGGCCAGTGGAGACTTTTCCCCCTCAACCATGAGACCTGGAAAGAGAAGAAAGCTGGCAGAAAGTCGGGTGGGAGTAGACAAGAGTAACCCTCAAAGGACAGAAAACCCGCCATGCTTGTGGTACTATCAGGCTGTCGTTTCTGAAAACCTCCATTTTTCTTAGTTCCTGTGCAAGGTCCTTCATGCAAATAACTGCACCTTGTGTTTACAGAGTTCAGACACATCATGTGTGTAGATTCAGTAACACATGGATATCCTGCTGTCCCCTCCACTTCACATGTGGGGAAACTGAGGCATGCAGAGGCAAGTTACTGCCTAAAGTGTGTGCATGTGCATGTGTGTGTATTGCATGTGTGAACTCGTGTATGTGTGCGGTGTCTCTGTGTGTATTATGTGTGTATCTCTGTGTGTGGTGTGTGTATTATATATGTGTGTATTGTGTGTGGATGGTATGTGTGTATCTGTATATATATGTGTGTGGTATGCATGTATCTGTGTGTATATTGTATGTGGTGTGTGTGTGGTGTGTCTGTCTGTGTGTGTATTGTGTGTGTCTCTGTGTATTGTGTGTGTAGTATGTGTGTGTGTCTCTGTGTCTCTGTGTTTATTGTGTGCATCTCTGCGTGTGGTATATATATATCTGTGTGGTGTATGAAGTGTGTGTGTGGTTCCTGTGTTGTGTGTGTGTGTGTGGTGTATTCATTCCCCTTCAAGTTGACACAGGTATAGAAAGGACACTGTGATGAGTTAAGTCTAGTAGCTAATACTAACCAAAACCTGGCATGTGGGACCCAGTCTTTTTGTTGTTGTTTTTGTTTTTCGAGACAGGGTTTCTCTGTGTAGCCCTGGCTGTCCTGGAACTCAGTCTGTAGACCAGGTTGGCCTCAAATTCAGAAATTCACCTGCCTCTGCCTCCCAATTGCTGGGATTAAAGACACGCACCACCACTGCCTGGCAGGGGCCCAGTCTTTTCTCTGTGTGAGATTATTTAATCTCAGCCAATGAAATAGATGCTGTTATTAGGCAGGAGAAGAGCAATTAGGCTCAGGACACCAAGCACATGTAGGATCCAGTTGTGAGAGGAATCAGCCTTCGACTGGGTGGTCCATGTCCACTGTCTTTGGTTGTTGTCATTGTTACAGTTAATACAGTCTCATTTAGTCATGCCTTGCCTCAAATTCATTGTATAGCCAAGGCTGGCCTTGAATACCTGATACCTCTGCCTCCAACTCCCAAGTGATGGGATTACAGGTGTGTGTCACTATATCTCCCTCACCCCACCCCCTTGCCTCTCTCCAGTGTCTTACTATGTAGCCCTGGCTGTACGGGAACTCTCTATGTACATCAGTTGACTTTGAACTTATAGAGATCCACCTGCCTTTGTCTCTCTAGTGCTGCAACTAAAGACATGTGACATTATGATCAGCCTATTTGAGCTTTCAATAGAGATCACTGTGTGAACATTTTGTGGAGAAATGTGGAAAGTGGCTATGTACCCTATGTGGGGTCCCGAAGACAGACCAAAGTAGGATTCCACTGAAGTCTATCTTGGTCAAACAATGGGCACTCCTGGGTTTATTTAGAGAGCAAGGGGGGGGGATCCCTAAAGAGCCACACTATGAAAGAACCTCCTTGTAGCATGAATAAAAACATTGCCATAGTTGCATAAATAAGGCCCCCTTCAGCTAACCTCCCTTCTCTACATGCCAGCACCTCCTGAGGCCAGGAGACTGCTTGTAACTTGAGCAGAGTCCGACAGAACCAGAAAGCAGGTCTAGACAGAAGTGGTTGGACTCTCAGGTGAGGGTCTAGGGACCCTCCCTCCCCACTCCCTTCTTTTATGAGGGAGAGTCAGTGGCTTGATCTTCGGAGTTGTTTGCAAGCTGCCATAGCTGATGATGGTGGTTTTGGCTCATGTGCCCAGAGGGCAGAGTTCTACTACAGACAGAGATGTGTGGAGACTCCTGAGGGCTTGGTCCAGAGGCTCAAATCAGAGCCAGGACTCTGGCTGTCTTGGAGGAGAAGTTCTGTTGAGTGCCTCACACCAAGAGCTCCCATCTTGGGTGGGTTGGAGGAGCCAAGTGCCTTCCTTTTGGAGTCTGACCATCTTACTCACCTGTTTCTTAAGCTCTTTGAATATGGAGAATGAGACCCAGATGGGTATGATCCAGCTGCTTAAACTCTTTCTTTCCCAATGTGACTTCATTGTGACCTGGCCCCTGCTCTCTGGAGTTCACCCAGCACTGTGTCTTACTGTCCTGTCTGCTTTTATACATTCCCCTCCCCCCATCTTTGAAAGATGCTTGGTGTTCAGGGTCACATAGAATTTGACAGCTAGTATAAGGACAGACTTTGGTCTATTGGCAGGAGCTGTGTGCCAATCAGTGTGTTGCAGGCAGGTGGCACCAGGGTAGGCAGACACCATCTTTGACCTTTCTTCCCACATAGCATGGAAGGGTGACCAGGTTGGTGCCATCTGCATTGAGAAGTTAGGGCAGGGGTGAGTCAGGTGTGGTCAGAGGTAGGAAGGGGTGGGAAGGAGTGGGAAGGGGAGGATAGGAGTGAGCAGGGGAGGGAGGGTAGGGTGGCGGAGGAGGGTAGGGAAGGGCAGGGGCTTTACCTCACTGGGGGACTTGCTTCACACCAAAGCAGAATTATCTTGACCATTTCTACATTCTGTATCTGTGATTGGGATTTTTTTTTGTCAAGGGATATTATCCATCTACAATTTTATCCTTGCTAGATAGACTAGCAGGCAGGAAGTGTGGATACCCAGGAGGCCATGCTGGGGACAGTTCATGTTTGCTTCCAATAGATTGTGGCTGCTCATTCTAATAGCCCTTCAAAAAACATGCATGCATATATGTGAATGAACAACCTTATAGGCATACAAGTGGATGCTCATACCAACATCTTGCATGCAAACATGAAAACATACATGGACACACGTAAATGCTCTCACAAGCACACATAATTTCCTGCCAAAACTCTGGCTGTGGGTAGATTTCTGAGTCATACAAAATAAACCCTTATACCTTATCTACTGGAAGTAGATTTTTCTTCAAGCTTTCCTTTCCTATGAACAGGGTTGGGTGTGTGGTGGTGCATCATGTAGTCTAAAAACCTTAAAGGGTGTGGCACTGGAGGGTCAACCAAATGCCATGAACTAATCTGATTGTCCCCATGTCCCCAGCAGTTCAGTTTTGTCATGCCCATGTTCAGAGGAAGGGAAACTGAGGCTCATAAAGCTTAATAACCCGTCCCTTAACAAAAGGCAAAACTGGACCACACATATCATTCCTAAATCTAAGCCTTTTCCAGTCACCGCCCTGTATTCCTTGTGCAGGAGGTCAGCCTTGGAATGGTCTAAAACAGTGGTCTAAACCTGTGGGCTACAACTCCGTTGGGGGAGCGTGAAACCAGCCTTTCACAGGGGTCACCTAAGACCATTGGAAAACAACCATTTACATTATGATATATAACAGTAGCAAAATTACAGTTACAAAGTAGCAATGAAAAGAATGTTATGGTTGGGGGAGGGGTCACCGCAACATGAGGAACTGTATTAAAGGACATTAGGAACGTTGAGAACCACTGCTCTAGACTAATACATGGTACAAAACCACACCACGAGGAGTGTGTAGAATTGAGGGGCTGGGGAAATGCTCAGCAGGTAGCATACTTTCAAGTATGAGAGAGTTCCGAGTACCCAAAACCCATAGAAAGAGATGGGTGGGTGTGTAGGGTCTCCGATAATCCTAGCATGCAGTGGGAATCCCCAAAGCAGCTGACTAGTCAGACTAGCTGAATGGTGAGCTCCCAGAAGAAGAAGGCATAGGCTACAGTCACATAGCTTGTCAAGGCACGGATCATAAGGGATCCTCACACACTGTCATTGGGAGCATCCAGATCACACTGAAAACAAGATTATTATTGGTCACAGCAATCAACATTGAACCCCTCTTATCTATGGGACTGTGATTTTGCTCCCTGTACAGAGAGATGAATCCAAGGATGTCCTCAGCATCTCTGCCTCACCACCTTAGGCTGGAAACTCGCAGAACCAAAGGAAAGGATACATTGTAACTTAAGATGCTAACATTGTAAAAAAAAAAAACCCACAAGCATTGAACTAGGGAAAGAACACATTGTAGCCAGTTAGACCCTAATGCCCCAAGAGTTCAGAACAAGGTCTTAGGAACCTGGACCTACCAGAGTGTGGAACCTAGCTAGCCAGGAATGATAAAGGTGTCGTTCATGTAAAACACACACAATTGCGGATGCCTGGACAATCACTTACCATGTGATTCTGGCCACTGCTGTGGGGGCTCAGGAGAAACATGAGAAATATCTTGGCACCACATTGTGACAAAGGTCTTCTTCTCTGGGTACCTCTCTCCTCTGCCTACCCTTCGCTCTTTGCCCCTGGAGCCATGTGGGTTTTACAAGATGGCAGCTTTGAGTTCCCACTAAACTTTGTTCACCCCACGTCCTTTAACCCAGAGAGTTGGTCAGCACAGTGCAACAGTTGAGTCTGGGGGGGTTGATGGCTCTGCTCCCAACATGGATCCACACAATACCTGTTGCATGTAATTTAACCCATTATTTTCCTCTGAGTAGTGGAGATAGAGTAGATGGTCTCTCTGGCCCCAGTCAGGCACACACGTACATTTTAACCACAGGGATTCCCACGTTTTGTTGTATATTTATATCACCGGGGGAGCTTTGAAAAACAACCCCAAACCCAAACAAGTTCACACTCCATAAGAATCGAATGTCTTGCTTGGAAGTCTAGCACGCATCCTTTGAAAATTGTCAGTCTGAGCTGGAAGATGGCTCAGTGGGTACCTTGCTGGCTGTCCAACGTGAGGATCTAAGTTTAATACCAGGTATCCAGATAAGAGGCTTGCAGGGTAGCATGGACGCCTGCCATCCCAGTGCTGGGGAGGCAAAGCCAGGAAGAGATCTGACAGGAACTGACAAAAACCCCAAGTATCAGCCTCAAGCCTCCCTGCGAGCACACACACAAAACAAATTCTCAATGTGCATCCAAGACGGGCCCGTGAATTCCACGATTGGTTCACGAGACAAAACTGAGCTGTCAAAATTCCCACCGTCCAGCCTGCCCACTCAGACCTTCTCCATCTGCCAGCTCTCTGGGTTCAGTCTTCCATGCTTGGGTGCACGGGGTGAACTTGGTCTCTCCAGTGGCTCCGTGTGTCACTTGGCAAAGCAAATAAAAATGCCACAAAACTATAGCCATGGACTCCTCCCAAGAGATAGATGCCTGTGAACTTGAATCCTCCCTTGACTCTTTTGTAATATTCAGTTGGGTTGAAAGAGTCTTCTCCAACTCCGACTTGGTGTCTGTGTGGAGAGCAAAGAGGAATCATGCTCACCTCAGCCACCAGCCTCTCCCCTTTGAAGAGAGGCAGCTGGTACTAGCAACATGAACATTTCAGTGAGGTATATGTGTATAGTTTAAATCATGGAGGTCAAAGAAGATCATCAGGTGCCCTTCCTGTCACTCTTTTCCTTATTCCCTCAAGATGGGGGTCTCTCGCTGGCCCTAGCAGCCAGCAAACCCCTGCAATTTTCCTTTCTCCACCCTCCCATAGAAACCGGTTCTGCCTGGCTTTTTATGCGGGTGCTAGGTACTTGAACTCTGGTCCTTATACTTCTATAGTAGTCTCTTACCATTAAGCTGCGACCTCAGTCCCTTCTTTGTTCCTTAAGAGAGGGTCTCACATAGCTCAGGCTGGCTTTGAACTCCCTATGTGTCTGAAGATGATCTTGAGCGTTTGAGCCTCACTCCTCCTTCCTTCACAGTGCTGAAATTACAGACCTGGATCACCATGCCTGATTTTCAGTGGTGGAGATGAACCCTAGGTTTTCGTGTGTGCTAGGCAAGCACTCTACCACTGAGCTGTATCCCATATTGTTGATCTAAACATCTTATTGGTTCTGCTATTAAGTCCTCAGCAGCTCCCATTGCTATCAAGACAAAGACCAAACCAAGCCCCGCTCTCCAGGGTTTTGTCAGAATTATTTTCTCATTGTCTGTCTGATCCCTGGAATCGGGCAATCCAGGGGAGGCTTGAATACTTCAGTTCCAGGACTTTTGCACGTGTTGTTCAGGCTCGTATTACCCAGTTCTCTCTCTGAAATCTCCAGTTAGTTCATGTGAGTGTGTTAGCTACTTCTGTTCTCTGTTTCGTTTTCCTTTTCTTCTTCTTCATCTCGCACCTCTCTCTCTCCCCCCCCCCCCATTGGCTGGTACATACATCACCCCATGGTGGCTGTTAATTGCTTTCAGTTTTCCCTCGGTTGATCATCTGATCCAGACTTTATTGCCTTGGTATATATCTGGGGAAACTGAGGCACAGAGGGACTAAGCTGCTTCAGCTGAAGTCACGGGGCTGGAGAGTCCCAGAGTTGAACTTGAACTCAGGAAGTCTGGCCGTGACTGAGGGAGAATGGGCTACAGTCCTCTGCCTCTCAATTATGACTGTAGTCACCCTGGAGCTTTGAGCACGGTAGACATGTGGTGGTTATCACCAACAAGGAAGGAAGAACAGAAGTCACTTCCCCTCTTTATTCCTGAACTGGCTCAAAACCAAACCAAACCAACCTCCCCCAACCCCCACCCCAAAGAAAAAAGCCAAGTAGCCAGGCCAGAAGTGACATGGGTATGCACACAGGTACGTTCATCTACATACATGCAAGTGCTACTCAATACAGAGAGATCCCCCTCACAGAGGTGGGCTTTCCCTCTGTGGAGGGAACTGCAGTCCTTGCCTCCCCCTGCCCCGTTCCCTGCCGCCTGCTCAGGGTCTCTGCACAGAACCACTCCACCAATTCATCAGGGGCCCGTCAGCCTCTTGGAGATGTTTAGGGCATAAATCAAATGGCGGCCAGGAGGAGAGGCTTAAAAAAAGGTAGTGGGGAGAGAAAAATCGGGGAAGGGGGTGAGGGGAGCGAGAGCGATGGAAGAGAGGGTGGAGAGGAGAGAGATCAAAGGCAAAAATTCATCAGAGATAACGGAATTATTTATTTTTCCTGCTCTCCGTCTCTGGGCCTTTGAGGAGGTCGCACTGATGTATTTGTGCGTCTTGGGGCCGTCTGCTGCTGGAGGCTCCCCCCCCCAGTAACCCCCCCCCAAGGCACACTGCTTCTATCAGCAGCAGCTGCCCCCTCTATGTTGCCCTTGGAGCCTTTTGAAGTGGGTCCTGCCTGTGTTTATTCGCCCGCGTGTAAGAAACGTGTGCAGGATACTGGCAGCGCAGCTGGGAGAAGGAGAGACGGGGGTCCCCTCATCCGTCACCAGCTTGTTTATTTGGGTACCACGGCGAGCCTTTCTCCACTTATTACTCAACGTCCCCCCGCAGACGATGGCACCCCCATTCTGGGGCCTGGGGTAGGAATAACAAACGTGGGGCCGCCTCCTCCCGAGGCAGCCCATGGCGCTCCGATGTCAGGCTGCACTTGGCTTTCTGAACAAAGATGAAGACGAGGGCCTTCAACTCTGTTAGATTCATCAAAACCCTCAATTGCTCTCACCCGTGTTGCAGATGGGGAAACTGAGGCCCAGAGAGCTTAACATAGGTCACGAAACGAGGACAGTATGCGGTGAACAGCAAGGCCGATATGCATGGTAGTGAAGGTTGGACCATTGGCTCAGGGTCACGTGGGATTAATACGCCGCCTCATTCTGAAATACTATCTCTCTCCTACTCTTATTGTTAGTTATCTGGCTAAAAGCTCATGGAATTATCTTAGAATTCTTGCCACAGCACTGGAAATGAAACCCAGGGCCTTGAGCATGCTAAACAAGTGTTGAGAGGCTGAGCTAGCCCCCAACTCCTATATCATCCGTTCTAACAGACCGGCTCGTTTAACAGACTCCATCAAACTCTAGGTCACAACCCCATAGCGGACATGAAGCCTGTGAAGAAACTGGCAATGGTGAAAGGTGCTTGAAAATACAGTGGCTGAAAGTTCAAAATCCAAGGTGTTTCTGGAAGATCGCTCATGGGCTGCATCACGTGACTTCACACAGTCTCAGGGCAGAACATGTCACGCATGCGCACTTGACATGGTGCGAGCCTTTGCACCATACGCTGCAGAGACTGTGACTGAAGCCTCCCCAGTGAGGATTCCAGACCTTTGCGTGGCTTGAGCTGCAGGCATGACCAATCATTCTGAAACTTCTGCATTTTCAGGAACAATGAAACGAGTTAAATAAAGACGGACTGGGTGCGTGTGGGGGTGGGGGGAGTGCATGTGCAGGTCAGGGATCACCTTGGGTGTCGCTCCTCAGGCACTGTTCACTTTGCTTTTTGAGATATGGTCTCTCTTGGCTTGACCATCAAGACACAGGAATCCTCCTGTCTCTGTTTCCGTAGTGTTGGGATCACACCTCATCAGTATGTTAATTTCCTTTCTTTAATAAATGCAAAATTACACATATAGCAAAGAACTGTTTAGAACATGATTTATTACTACCATTTGTACACCTGTGTGTGGTCCATGTGTGTTGTCTGTGTGCATGTGTGTGTGGTCCATGCATGTGTGTGTATGTGTGTGTGTGTGTGTGTGTGTGTGTGTATGGCTCATGTGTGTGTGTGACCCTTGTGTGAGTGTGTATGTGTGGTTCATGTATATGTGTGTATGTATGTGTGTGTGTGTTTATGGTCTATGTGCGTATGTGTGGTTCATGTGTGTGTGTGTGTGTTCACACGAATGCATGCATGATCATGTGAGGACCAGACAGTTAAAACTGCTTAAAACATTTCCCCACTTGACCTTTAGATCATCCCTTAGGCACTAACACTCCCATCTTTAAGGCAGGGAAACTGAAGCCTAGGTTTTATGGACATTCCTAGAGGTGTACCTTAGATCTGACTATGAAAAACCTCCTGGTTTTCCTATTATAGGTCTTTAAGAGCAGCCTCCAGTGTCAAAGTGGAGGGAGCTCTGGTATGGAATGCCTGGGACAGGGAGCTTAGAAACATAAGTGACTGGGTAGGGGGATGGAGGATAGCAATGGGGGGAGATCCAGGCTGTGGGGCCTCCTATGTCCAGCCATCTACCTTCCTCCCCAAAGCCAGTGGCCATGGGGCTGAAGGGATGGCTCAGTAGCTTGGTTGTTGGCATTTCACAAACACCTGAAACTCTAGCCTCAGGTTAAATGACGCCCTCTTCTGGGCTCCATAGGCATTGTACTCACATGCAGATACACAGTTAAGGCTTGTTTAAAAAACCTCTGCAGAAGGGGCCGGTGAGAGCCCTCTGGGCACGAGGGGGTACAGCCTGCTTCTGATTTAGCGATCATTATTTACTGATGTCAGGAACAGAGCTCAGGAAGGCAGATGCTGCCACATGGCCCTCGAGCTGGCGTGGGAGCTCGCTCGGTGACACGGGAGACCTTACAGTCATGTGACGCTCTGAAGGAGACGCAGACATCCATCAAGACTTCTGTTTTATTCTCAGGAAGACACTGACGGCGTCTGGCTTCCAGACCAGGTAGACTACTGAGTTTTGTTGCTGATAGAAGGTTCAAGGATATTCTGAGACCTAAAGCCTAGACTTCAAACTTCTCAGTGGGGTTTTTAGTGTCTCTTTATTCCTTTGAAACTCCAGCTAGAAGACAATCAAGACTTAGGGCTTCTCCTTTTCCTCAATTAACTGGGGACCTTCCTAGAAGACATGACTCCAACATGGTCTGAGATGTCCTGCTCTAGGTGGCTACACACACACACACACACACACACACACCCCTTAGTTTTTAAGCATAGCTTTTACACAATATACACAATCATCCCATGATCATGCGCACTAATTGGCCTCATGTATTTTGTCCATTGGCAAAATGTTATCTTTGGTGCCTTCTCCTCTTTATGTGTGCCCAGCCCTCCCACCCCCCCCAGTGTCCACAGTGACAGTGACACAGCACATCCATGTCCACTTCTGAGAGTTCCTGCAGTTTATTTCGGTCAAGATAGAATGCCAGAGGTCAGTAGAAGAAACCCTGCTGCTCATGTAGTCTTTCTGAGCCCTTGGAGCTGGGCTCTACGTCAATGATCATACCCAGAGGAATGGGATGCAGGCCAGATGTTAGAAACATCTGGGTGAACTCGGGGACACTTTTGAGAGGAATGGGTCACACTCATCGATTAAACAGTGTGATAACCAGGCTAGAGAAATGTCGTGGAGCTGGTACTAGAGGGTTTAACTTGGGGTTTGATGGACAGTTACTGCTCACACAATGGGAATCAGTAGTTGGAACCAAAATCAGTTGCTGGCAGCATTGTGCAGACAGTACAGGATGTGCTGTTTAATAATCAATAGCCACGCTGGCCCCTTAGCTGTACATGCCACAACCAAACTCAAGACTTTATTTTATTTCCTGTTTATGTCCCCTTGTCCATGACACAAGACGGAACTCGTTTCGGGAGGAGAAAATGGATATGGGAAAGAACTGTGCTCTTCAGCAAGGTCCTATCCAAAACCAGGCAGTGTGATCTCAGGGAAGGGGCAGGTGGTCTCAATTCCCCGCTAACTAAATGAGTTTTATATCAGCCCATGAGTTACATGGCTACCATCAGCTCTTCTGTCTCAGTGCAGCCCTGTTCTAGGCACAGGAACTGAGTGACAGAGGACCCTTTGGGCCTTTCGCTCTTCTTCAAGTTCCTGTCAATACAGTTATGTGACCTAGAGGTGGTGTCTGCAGCTTTGCTGAGGCAGGTTTGTTGTTGCTGTGTAGGAAGCAACAAGGACTCCTTCATCCTCACTACACAAGGGACCAAACCAAGACAGGTCTTCCCTCCAGCACCAAAGATCCACAAGGATTTATGTTCACAACATTAATGCCCTGCATCCCAATATTCCCTGACAGTGCAGTAGCCCACAACAGCTTCAATCCCACCGTGTCAGAACATCCGACAGTATGCTCTCACAGAAAACAGCCTACAGGGAATAGGGCAAAGATCCAGCAGAAGCCTCTGGGAAGGGTGAAGTGTACAGGGACCTGGGACCCCATCCCAAAGCTCCTGAGATTGGTCTCTAGGGAAGGGACTCAGGCTGCCGGGTCAAAGCCCAAACAAGAAGGTATTATCCAGAGTCAAGTTCCCAGCTGTATGGGCCTCTCATCATGGAACAGACCCTGAGAACATTTGGGAAAGCTGGGAGACAGCTTTGCTTGCCACACTGGGGTGACAGGACTGACATTGGTAGGTGGAAGTCAAAGTCACTGCCACCCAACTACAATGTATATAGACCAGGGTCCGTTTGCTCATCCTCAAGAATATGAAGGGATGCCACGCTCTCAATGCCTCCTGTACACATGCACACACAGGCATCCACATGATAACCACTCCTTGGCATTTGCTCCCTGGACTTCAGACTACAGTCACCCAAACATTGTTTTGTTGAATGGGGCACAATGGCAAAACTCAGGGCAAGGAGTAACAGCCAGCGCCCAGGGCAATCGGTGGTGGTGGTGGGGCGGGGAGCAGAGGTCTCTGCCTACATCTTTGCATGTCCTCGTGATGAATTTGCACTTCTGGTCCTGAGCGATTGCAGATGTGTCTTTTGAGTTGTGAGAGCACGTGCATGCACACACTCTAGTCCCCCGAGTCATTTAGGACGTCGCGGAGGGACTGTGCCTGCACCAGGTGATCAGGCATCTGTAGACTTTTGCTGTCTCTGGATTGTTAGCTTGGAAGCTCACGTGAGTCAAGGCTTTGAAATCCGGCTCAGATGCCAGCCGGGCGCAGGCTTTGCATAATCAAGTTGACAGATGAATCTAGGCCTGCCCTGCTCGGGACAGACACATCTATATCTTGCTTTAAAAGAAATACTGCAGTTTTAAAGAGGAAAAGAAACATATTTGAGAGATAAAGGGAGGGAAAGAGAAGAGTTTTTCTGGTCATTAATTATAATAAAACGCAGGGGGAAAATTCACTTTAAAGGCACGGTAAAGCCCTGTAATCTTCAAAGAGATAGAGAGGGCTCACATGCCCGGGAAGGGGAAGTTTAGTTAGGAGGCCACCATTTCCAACCGATTATGAACAACCCACATGAGGGCCACAGCCCAGTGGTTGGGTGAGAGCTTTAGCTAAGGTCAATTCTTGCCTGCTCAGATCAACCCCGCATGCTGGCGGATTTCTCTGCCGGCCAGAACCATGGTGTCTACTGTGGAGGAGGGGAAGGGTTTATCAAACCCTTGGTGCCTACCTGGATGCTTAGCCTTAAGGATGCAGTTGAGATTCTAGTCTGTCAGTTCACCAGGGGAGGAGGTGAGTCCACCATGTTGGTACGCGGAGCCCTAAGCATGTGCTCTTATACTCAATTTCTATTTGCGAAATATAATGATATATCGGTTGGTTAGATGGCTCAGCAGGTAAGGGAGCTTGCTGCCAAGCATGACAACCTGAGTATGAACCCCAGAACCCCACAGGTGGGAGGAGAGAAAAGACTCCTATAAGTGGTTTTGTGACTTCCATGTGTGTGCTGGGCTATTTATATGTACACATGCATGCACACACAAAAATAAATATAATACATGTTTTTTTAAAAAAAAGATTTATTTATTTTATGTATGTGAGTAATTGTAGTTCTCTTCAGACACACCGGAAGGGGGCGTCAGATCCCATTACTGATGGTTGTGAGCCACCAAGTGGTTGTTGGGGATTGAACTCAGGACCTCTGGAAGAGCAGTCAAGTGTTCTTAACCACTGAGCCATCTCTCCAGCCCAATAAAGACGTTTTTTAAACCATAGCACAAGGATGCTATGGTTTGAGGGTGAAACACCCACAATAGACTCGCGTGTCTCCAGCCAGTGGTGCTGACTCAGAAGGCTGTGGAGTCTGTGACCAATGGAGTCTAGCTGGAAGGAGCAGGCCACTAGGAGAGGAACTCCACGTTTCATAACCCAGTTCCGCTTCTTTCTGCTCTCTGCTTCCTGACTGCAAATGCACTGTGACCAGTCACTTTAACCTCCTGCCTCCCCTGTCTCTCTGCCTCGATGGACTGTGTCCCTTCAAACTGTGAGCCAAACGCACTACCCTTCTTCAAGTTGCCTTTGTCAGGCATCTGGTCACAGCAACAGGGCAGAGAGACACGTGTGTCATCTCTATGTGCCACAGGGTTCTCTGCAGACCCTGTGTCCGTGGGGGCTTTGACACTGAGATGGGTTTTGAAGGCTATCCCACACTGGAGCAGGGAGAGATGAGTTCCATGCTATTGTTCAGTTGTCATTGAGTGGAGATGGCCCCTGTAGAGGGACATTCCTTGAAAGCAGCAGGTCTGTGGGACACCAGCACCCCAAACTTACAGGAGGCATGGAGGCGGTGCCTCATCCCTAAAAGATAAGATCTTACTTGGATTCTGTGGTTTACTGGGATACCTTGTTAGTCCCTATTCAAGTAGGGAAAATATCAGCTTGGGAAGGAGCTCAAACTAGCCTCCTGGAGAATGACAGGTCGCACAGAATTCCTAAGCTTCATCCCTGACCAGAATATCTTAGATACAAAGATTCCCACAGCTGTCCACCCCTCAGCTGACCAGGGATACATGCATGAGCCCAGCTGAGATCACCCAGCCATCTCAGTTCACAGTGGTAACTTGTGGTCAGTCTCTTTGTCTCATCCTCATTGGTGGGCTGAAGCTTGGCTCTCCTGTGGTGATGTAGAGATATAATGAGGATCTTGAAGAAGAGGGATGAAGGGGCCTAGGGGAAGGCAGTTAGGTCATTATGGGCATGCCCTTGCTGAACTTGAGGATACCATTCATGACAGTGGATGACCAGGAGAAAAAAAAATACATATCTGACCTCAAATCCCTCTGGCTTCCTGTTAGGTCATTTGATCTCTTCCTCTCACACATGCTTCTGCCACGATGTAATCTTACATATTGTGATGGCTGAGAGGGCTCTCACAGGAGCTGAACAGATGGGACCATCTGGCTTCGAACTTTCAGTCTCCTAAAATGATACATTAAAACAGACAAGTAAGTTTCTTCTTTATAAAGTTACCAGATTCAGATATTTTGTTATAGCTACAGCAAACAGACTCATACACTATTTGTTTCTAAAAATTGTCACATTGGAGACCTGAAGTGGAAATTTCCCATTTCTTTGGGGGACACAGTTGTGCCATGTGATGTTTATCCGGAAACTGTCTTAAGAGAGGATGTTTTTGCTGAAACAGACATGTGGAAGATGTTTTGCTAAGAATAGAAATGTTGTGTTTTTCTGGAAGCAGTCTGGAAAAAGGGCGTGCGATGTTTTACTAGAGAGGACAGTTGAGAGAACACATGATGTTTGGAAAGGGTATAAATATAACCCAATAGTAGACAATGCTGGATGGTATTGTGGGCTAGAAGGGATATTCAAGCATTTAAAACCCCGTTTTAAAAATAGATTTTTAAAAAATTCTAAGCCTACAGAGACCCAGCTTCTTTCAGACTTTATCAAAAATGTTTCTTATGTATTCTGTCAACTGCTATCTCTCCCCAGTTCCTTCTAGCACCTGAACTCCATGTTCCATCCAACTTCTTAACCCTTTAAAGGTATCAATAACCTCATGAATCCAGTCTGTGCACGCCTGTATGTGCATAGGCATGTGGCCATTCACTGGGGCATGGGGAATCTACCAATGATTTAGCCACGGGTGCGAATAAAAAAATTCCACCCAATCTTCACAGAGCTACAGATTCCAGCCAGGTCAGATATTGATTCCTTTTGTGGTAACCAATAGGAAAAAAAAAAAAAGAACTAGAAAAGTGGTAGAGAGGTGGTGGGAAGGATCACAGTTTTAAGAAAGGGTCTTGTGAAGAAGGTGGAATGGGATGGTGGCTACCGGGGGAGGGGCAGGGGCAGTTGGTGAGGCGTTAGTCGAAGAACAGAAGACTTCAGTCAGGGCCTTGAGAGATGGCTCACAAGGACCTGAGTTCGAATGCACAGCACTCGTACACAAAGCTTGTCATGGCTGCATGTGCCTGTCACCTACCGTCGAAGTTGGAGACAAGAGGGTCCCTGGGGCTTGTGGACTTTCTGGATAGCTTCAGGTTCACTGAGACTCTGTCCCAAGGGAATACAATGGTAACAGGGCAGAGAGCATCATTCTGTGGCCTCCATGTGTATGCAGTGAGTCCATATAACACCAGCTGCTTCCTTGGCTCTTCTGCAACGTCTCCACATTCTGGTCAGCTGTCCCTAACTCTCCCTGCATCTGAGGAGCAGGTATGATGAACATCCAGTCAGGAGAAGTGTCCTCATCAAGGCACCCCTGACTGGTTCCTTCTGAGCATCCAATAAGGCAACATGGCTGAGTGACCTCATAGTCCCATAGTGTAAGACCTAAATTCCATCCCCAGTGCCCACACAGGATGCCAGGCTCACCAGCGCTGGGGAGACAGGGACAGGCTATCCCTAGAGCTTAGGTACTGCTCACAGCATGTGCTTCCGTGCACATCACGGAAGGTGCAGATTGAGTTCAGCACCAGCTGTTGTGTTCCTCTGGAGCCCCACGCGAGTCTCTCTACCCTCCCAGCCTGTTCAATATCACCTGTAACTTCCTGTCTCATGCCAGTCACACCAGTCGCTTCTACCTCAATGTACTGCAGCTTTAACATGAAGGCTTCTGACCACAGGAGCATACCAGAATTGCAATCCGGAAGCATTTTAAGCTTGCATCCAGAGCGACTGACCTCACCCCTACTTGGCACCAAAGAGAAGTGAGGTGTTTAGATAGCACTCAGCACCCTGAAGAAGCATTAGACTCATTCCCAGCTGTCCCTCAGGTGGCCCTGTCTTACATCACTCATGCTGTTCAAAGGCTGAGATGGCTCAGTTGGCTGCCACATAAGTATGATGACCCAAGTTCCATCCCCAGCAGCTACACAGGATGACGGGCACACCAGCACTGGGGAGACAGAGACAGGATATCCCTGGAGCTCACTGGCCAGGCAGTCTAGCTGAATGGCTGAGTGTCTCGGAATCCATAGAGATACTGTCTCAAAGAAAGTAAGGGATGACGTCCAAGGGTGAACTCTGACCTCCATACATGCGTATACATGTGGACCTAAACATGTGAATACATCTACCCACAAACACACACAAAAAAAATAAATACCACGGATTTAGTTGTTTTCAAACAAATTTATTTTGGGAAGTCTAAAATGACAGATTCAATCAGCTGAGAGCCCGATTCACAGAGGTAACTTCTTGGAAGGAAATAGGAGGAACAGGTCTTTCTCTAGCTTAGTATTTAGGTTTGTATTTGTGTGTGTGTGTGTGTGTGTGTGTGTGTGTGTGTGTGTGTGTGTGTGTGTGTGTGTGTGTGTGTGTGTGTGTGCATGCAGAGGCAAGAAAATCACATCAGAATCCCTGGAGCTGGAGTTACAGGTGATTATAAGCTAAATGACTTGGGGGCTGGAAATTGAATCTGGATCCTCTATAAGAGCAGAAGGTGCTCTTAACCAATGAGCCACCTTTTCTAAACCCTCTGTGGCTTTCTAACATATCCCTACACACAAGGGAGGAAGGCTCTGTCTTCAGGTCTGTGGATGATGACCCAAAGGCTCCATCTTCTAATTCACCATGTTGGTGAGGATGGACCTCACTGGAGGAGTTCCAGGGGAGACACTCACTTGCAAGCTCCCAGCAGGATACTCCCTGGTGCTCAGGGAGACTCCAGTCTTTCCTGGGGAGCAAGAGAGGGCAGGGGAGTTAAACAGGAATAGAGAAAATGGACTCACAGATTCCCAGTTCTCCCAGGGCTAAGGTCTTTGAGGAGACCCTGAGCCAATAAGTTAGCCTAACTGGTCTCAGGTTGGTTTGATGTGTCCAGAACCAATATAAGACCATATCAATGTCCATCTTAGAAGCCACTTGGACCCAGACAGAAATATGTTGAGGTCTGTTCCCATGCAGCTGAAGCAGGTGGGGGCTCTTGGAAGTAGGGGCCACCTTGATCTACTTAGCCTGGATGTCCTAAGCCGGAGATTGAAGGACAACCCCCTCTCCCCTCCAATTCCCCAAACACACCTGGAAGCCTTTAGGACAAAGTCTGGTCCCTCAGATTTAGAAGTTGCAGGCTCCTGCCTTGATCCTGGCTGTTCTCTTCCCAATCTCACATCCTCTACCTGCTCTGAAGTTATTGGAGCCTGGTGTGAATTTAGGGACAATAAAAAACCATCAAAGGGCTTGGTTCTGAGAACAATCAGAGGTGTGTGAGGGGGAGTTGCAATAAAGGAAAACCCTGCCTGGGAAGGTGAGACTTCAAGGGGAGCTCAGGAGGAGTGACCTTGGGAAGGGCATCCACTAGCTAGGGGAAATAGGTGAGATCAACACATGGGATAACTTAGGAACCATCTGGCCTGGATCTTGGCAAAGGGATGGAAATCACAGTCACTCTGCTGTCCCCAAGATGTCTACTTGGGGGGATCAAGCCATCTGGTGCTACCTTGGGCCCCAGCTCTGGTCCTTTCTCCACATTCCAGTTTCACTTGGACACACATCCTAGACGCCTTACATTTTGCTACCTACCCCTTGGCTCTTTTCAGTCTTAGAGATGTCCTTGATACGCAGGTGTACTGGCTGGTTTCGTGTCAACTTGACACAGGCTGGAGTTATCACAGAGAAAGGAGCTTCAGGTGAGGAAATGCCTCCATGAGATCTAACTGTAAGGCATTTTCTCAATTAGTGATCAAGGGGGAGGGCCCCTTGTGGGTGGTACCATCCCTGGGCTGGTAGTCTTGGGTTCTATAAGAAAGCAAGCTGAGCAAGCCAGTAAGAAACATCCCTCCATGACCTCTGCATCAACTCCTGTTTTCTGACCTGCTTGAGTTCCAGTCCTGACTTTTAGTGACGAACAGCAATGTGGAAATGTAAGCTGAATAAAGCCTTTCCTTCCCAACTTGCTTCTTGGTCATGATGTTTGCACAGGAATAGAAACCCTGAGTAGGATAACAGGACAGGATCTCTGAGTGTATTTCTGTGTGCGTCCCACTCAGGGGTGCTGGGTGGGTGGAAGAGCTGATGTAGCCATGTGCAATCTCTGCCTTTGTGAATTTCCTTTGCATGCAGAAGAACCATCTTCTCGTTATCTGTTTTATGACAGGTTATATGGTAGTGTGACGACTGGGAAGAGAGCGAGCGTATGATGGACCATCACAGGGGCCGTTACATAAGATCTCAGCATTGCCTTATCAGAACATTCCTAATGAGACTCAAGGAGAAGAGAGTCACAGGTTTGTGGCTTCTGTAGATTTTTCCCTCTGCTCACCTATGAGGCTTACCGTGTTTAAACACTGCCTCCTGGCACTAGCTTCCATACCTCACCAAGATCTGATGAGTAACTGTTAGCTGAGAGGTCACCTCCTCTAGGATGCCCCATGACTTGCCTTTCTCTAGCTCCAGATCCCAACACAGCCATAAGCCTTTCCCTCCTTGCTTTGGCTGCAGACAGCTACCTAGCTGTCACCAAGGGTTTACCAGTTGTCCCTTTGTATTTCCATCAGCTGTCCCTTACTAGCTATTCCCTCCAATGTGGCACCACTCAGTAAACCATCTTCACTCAAGAACACCCTGGTGGGATGTGAGGAATTCTTCTCAGACTTGTGAAATAACCTGAGCAACTCCCCTTGTCTGAACTCAGCCACCATTATCAGACCCCAGCATCACCCACCCACCCACCCTGGAAAGCATTTGCACTTGCTATTCCTGAGTCATTATGCAAGCCATTGCTAAGAGAGGCAGACTTTTCTCAAGGAGGAGGAATGGCAGAGCTGTGCAGAGGGGCCTTGGTATCATGGGAGTGCCTACAAGGGAGTGGGTACCAAGCCACATCCACAGCGGATCCTCACGTACAGTTGTATCTCATATACTCAGTGCAGCCTACCTCCCCACTTCAAGGCAGGGCTGCCCAGGTCAGCCACACAGTCCCAGGGAGGTTCCACTTCAGGCCCTCCTGAAGGATCTTTAAGCCATAATTGCTGACCCAGGATGTGTTAGTGTTGAGTTTATCAAGCACTTGAATCCCAGCATTCTTCCTTTTAGCGTCGGAGCCAAAACTAATATAAACACCCCATTTTCCATTCGTTACTCTAATTCCATCAGCAAGCTGACCAGGCCTGACCCTGGACTGCAGCCTCCTCTGATTGATGGCCTCACCAACAGATGTAGTGGGCTGAGACCCGAGTTGGGTATCTGAGAAGCTGGGAGGAGGCTGGGTCAAGAGCGCTGTGATGGATGCCCCAGCCCTTCGTGCAGCAGGAGGTGGGAGGGTCACTGTCTTTTTGAGGGAAAAGACTTGAGAAGCTGGAGGCTTTGCTGGGTGGGAGGGGGAAGACAGCTCATCTATCTGGGGCAGGAGCTGAGATATTCTTTTCTGTATCCTCCTGCTCTCTGCCGTTAAGTCATCTGACCTTGAAACAGAGAGAAAGTGATAAATACTGAGACTAAAGGCCATTTAGGGAAGGAAAGGGTTTATTTGGCTTACGACGTACACACAGTTCATCATGAAGGGAAGCCAAGGCAGGAATTCAAGGCGGGAGCTTGAAGTAGAGACTCAAGGTGAGAACTGGAAGTAGACACCACATGTTAAATGGCTTTCTCTCAGGCTCACAAATCAACTAGCTTCCTTAGACAGCACGGGTCCATCTACCTAGGTATGGTGCTGCCCAAAGTGGACTGGGCCTTGTTATATCAACTACCAATCAAGAAAAATGCTCCAGAGACATGGCCAAGGACCAATCCAATAAAGGCAGTTCTTCAGTTAAGGTTCCCTCTTCCCAAGTCTGTCAAGTTGACAACTAAGATTATCCACCAGATTGGTTTCATGGCTAATGATACACTGGAGTCAAGGTAATTTGAGGAAAGTGTCAGAAGAACCATGTATGTTGAGGGACAGGAAACCCAATGGCTGCAAAGACCTTCCCTCGTGAGACAACCTGACTCTTGCATAAGCAGGTACCTTGTGAGGTCCAGGGTAACTTCCCAAAGCACATTTCTAGTTTCTAGCTCTGGCGATGGATACCAATACTATATTTAGCTGAGAGCTCTCATAGAACTGAAGCTGGCTGTGTGTCCCAAAAAATAGCCTGCACCAGTGACACGTGACTATGCTTTATCATGATTAGATACATGACATTTCTCAGAAGAACTGATTTGTGCTCCCATGAAGGCAAACATGTTTTTGCCACATGTAGCTTGTCCTTGAGTACACTTTACTCATTTGACTCTTCTTAACCCTCAGGGTATAAATTGTCAGATGCTTTGAATAAAGTTGGCTATTGCATAAGACTTTAGTCCACCTCATCTTTAGGTCTTGCTCCCTCAGGTTCATGCTGCCAACTTGAGTGGTATGAACAGAGCACAAAACCTCATGCAGGGGCCTAGGATGTATACATACATAATGAGCTCAGGATTACAATCTGATTCATGTGACCCACTTTTTAAGTTTTTTATGAACCCAGGACATGTTTTTCTTTTTCATTCATGTTACTTTTTAAAAAAAAGATTTATTTATTTTATGTATATGAGTACACTGTAGCCACTGTAGCTGTCTTCAGACACACCTGAAGAGGGCATCTAATCCCATTATTACAGATGGTTGTGAGCCACCATGTGGTTGCTGGGAATTGAACTCAGGACCCCTGGAAGAGCAGTCAGTGCTCTTAACCGCTGAGCCATCTCTCCAGCCCCCATTTTACTTTCTAATGAATAGACTCTGTTCATTTCTATGAGACAGGGTATTTATGAGGCAGCTATGACTTGAACTCTGGATCTTCCTCTGCTTCCCAAGTGCTAGGATTATAGGCTTGAGGCACCACACCTGAGTTACGTGTAGGTTTCTCTCCCCTTTCCTAGTGAAGATACCAGCAATGCCTTGGAAGGGAATTTATTGAAACCTTCAACCATCATGGCCAACCTAGAATTATAAAATATGTGCTTTATGATTAAACCTAAATCTTGGAACAAGCACAGAAAGTTTGTGGGTATCTATGGCCTCAATGGCCTTTCTCTATCCATGTTGGTCACTTATGGTCAGACTTGTAGTGGCTTATAGCCACATGAAAATAAAGTTTATAGCTATTTGTTTGTTTGTTTGTTTTTGGCATGCTCAGAGTGTTACTCTTTCAGGGCAGTGTGTTTATGGTGTTGTGAACTTAAAAACAACTTTAGGTTGACAAGAGCTTTATAGGTGGCAGTCATGGCCTGAGGGGAGTCAGCCTGTTGATCCACAAAGCAATTATGTCTCTGGGATGGACCACCCTCCTTTGGCTTGATCCTGGTTCTACAAGAGAAAGAGTATTAGCTACAAGATGGAGGCAAACAGCATGGAAGACTGTTCACCAGGGGAGCAATCTGCACTTCCCACATTGACCTAACCTGGCTTTGTCTGTACTCAAGGAAGCCCTCTCCCCCCCATGGGATTCTCACATCCATGACCCAGGTTTTGGCCAAGGATGAGGTAGAGTCATTGAATAGGGCCTCCATTCAACCTTCAGCATGTTAACATTACAGATTAGCCCTCTGAAAATGTCAAAGATGCAGGGAAAAGGGCTTGGTTAGATGTTCTCTTAGGTCCGGTGTGCTAGAAATCCCTGTCAGTCATCAAGATGAAGGCCACCCTTGACCCCCCTAGCCCTGAGACAGGGTCAAAGCCCTGGTTGGCCTGGATCCCACTCTCTCCCCCTTGTCCCATTACTTCTGCATGTCCTCGAGACTAGTATCTTCAGAAACCCAAGGATTAATTTTGTCTCTTGCAAGTCTGGGTCAGGTCAGCATATAGAGGACACGGGAGTTGTATCCATCTGATAAGGTGACTTTCTGACAGTGTTAGAAAGAAGTGGGGGTAAGCAATAGATCACCAAGTATTAGGAAGATGCAGATGTGCTCAGAGACCATGTTCTGGCCAGTCTTGGGTCCGCTTCATACAAGCTAGAATCATCTGACAGGAGGGAGACACTATTGAGAGAATGCCTCCATAAGGTTGGGCTGTAGGCAAGACTATAGCGCATGTTTACCCTGCTTTATCATTTTTTTTTAAAAAAAATGTTAGTTATTCTCTCATCTATTAAATCCTGACCACACTTTCCCCTCACACCCACCTCCCCTGTGCCCCGGCTCCACTCCTCCTCCATTTCCCTTCAGAAAAGTGCAGGTCTCCCTGGAATATCAATGGAACACAATATAAGAAGTTATGATAATACTAGGCGTAAACCCTCATGGACAAGACAACCCTGGAGGGGGAAAAAGGAGCAGACAAGAGTCAGAGACAGCGCCCCCACTTCCACTGTTAGATCCCTACAAGAACAATAAGGTACACAGCCATATAGCATATATGCAGAGGACCTAGCTCAGATCTATACAGGCTCTCTTCCGTCTCTGTGAGCCTGCCTATTTGGGCAAGGTTCTGTGGTGTCCTCCAGCCCTTTGGCTCCTACAATCCCTCTTCCATAGTGTTCCCCGAGTTCCACCCAATGCTTTGCCGCGGGTGTCTGCATCTGCTCCCATCAGTTGCTGGATGAAGTCTCTCTGATGACGATTGGGCATAGATTCACAGGTATAGCAAAGTATCCTTAGGACTCATTTCATTGGGGCAGCATAGAAGGCTTAGATTTTTTCAAAGCCTACTTTATTTAGGGTTCTTAATCACTTCAACCTCCCTTCTAGCACACTGACCGGAGAGAGGGGAGAAAGAAGATTAATAGGAAAGGTGTGTGTGTGTGTGTGTACCTATTTAGAGGTAGTTCCTTGGGACGATTCTACTTTTGTTGCGAGGATACCCATAGTCTAGTACCATAGCAGACACCAACCATGAATCAGTAGCTCTGACTTGACCCAACAGAAACAGGAAGGATCTGCTGAATCAGCACAAGTCAGTGAAAACAGTCAGAACCAGCCAGAAAACCACGAGAAGTCCTTTGGCACATTTCTGTCTATGAAGTAAAGAGCCGCAAAGATCAGGGAAAAACCAGTGAAGACTAGAGAAGAAACGGAAGTGTTGCACGGCGTAACAAGGCAAGAGTTTCCTCTCACTGTGGGGTTCTATTTGTGTACTTTCTAAACATCATGCTCCCTCTTAAGTGTCTGTTTTCAGCAAGCACCACGTGCCCTCTCACAAGACATCTTCCAGGAAAACATCACTGAGTTGTTAAAGAAACCAGAGAATTTCACTTTATAGGGTTGTGTTTTAATCTCTCCTAGGTCACTGTAATACCCAGACTCTCTTATCTGGCCATCCAGGGAGTGTCAGGCATGGGCTTCAAGTTGGACCAGTCATTGGTTGGCCATTCCCACAAGCTCTGTGCCTGTCATGGTTTGAATATGCTTGTCCCAGGGAGTGGAACTATATGTATGTAGGTGTGGCCTTGTTGGAGTGGGCGTGGCCTTGTTGGAGTAGGTGTGGCCTTGTTGGAGTAGGTGTGGCCTTGTTGGAGTAGGTGTGTCACTGTGAAGGTGGGCTTTAAGACCCTCATCCTAGTTGCCTGGAAGTCACTATTCTGCTAGCAGCCTTCAGATGAAGATTCTCAGCTCTTCCTGCACCATGCCTGCCTGGATACTGCCATGTTTCTGCCTTGATGATAATGGACTGAACCTCTGAACCTGTAAGGCAGCCCCAACTAAATCTTGTCCTTATAAGAGTTTCCTTGGTCATGGTGTCTGTTCACAGCAGTAAAACCCTAACTAATACAGTGCTGCTGTTACTACAGCATATACCGCAGCAGGTAGGTCAAAGGTTCTCTGGCTGGGTTAATGTTCCAGTCCCACCAGTGGAAGTCTTGTCTGGCTACAGAAGATGGCCGGCAGTGACTCCATATTCCCCATTACCTGGAATCTTTACTACAGTCACTCTCATGGATTCCAGGGAGTTTCTGTTGCACTAAGTTTTCACATTGTCCCCCAAATGCCTCCCAATTCCAGACATCTCTCCTAGTACTCTCCCTCCTTTCTCACTCCACCTGGTTCTTCCTCCTGTTCCAATCCCCATTTGTCCCCAGTCCTCCTATCACATCTATTTTCCCTTCCCTGGGAGATTTATGCATTGCCCCCTCCCTTCCCCAGATCCCCCCTTGTTACTTAGCCTCTCTGGGTCTGTGTAGCATGATTACTTAACAGCTAATAGCCACTACACATGTGTACATGCCATGTTTGTCTATCTGGGTCTGAGTTTGAGTTACCTCACTCAGGATGATTCTTTTCTAGTTCCATTTTTTGCCTGCAAATTTTATGATGTCTTTTCTTTTTAACAGCTGCATACTACTCCATTGTGAAAATGTACTACATTTTTATCTTTGTCCATTCTTAGCTTGAGGGACAGTTAAGTGGTTTCCAGTTTCTGGCTATTACGAATAAAGCTGCTATGAACATAGTTGGGCAAGTGTCCTTGTGATAGGATGGGACATCCTTTGGATATATGCCCAGGAGTAGTATATCGATGGGTCTACCTGCCTACAGGGCATCATGCTGCCATTAATTATTTTTCTTTTTGTACTTCCTAGGTTGATAGCTGTAGAAATGTTATAAAAATCAAAACAAAACAAAACAGAACAAAAACAAAACCTCTCCTGGGGCTGGGAACTAAGAGCACAGGAGTTCAGCTCCTCGTACCCACATCCTGGCTCCCAGAAGTATATAACTCCAGCTCCAGGTGACCTGGCGCCCTCTGCCGGCCTCTGAAGGTACTGCATTCATGGGCATATCCCTGACACACAAAGGTTTTAAAAACATAAGACCTTCTTTAGGTAATTGCAGCTTTGGAGCATTTTTACCTCTTCTGGGGTGTTAGTGGGAGAGTTATTTTGCCACGTGCTCATTTAAAAAAATTTAAAAAATGTATCACTGTACACATGCACCACTGCACACATGTGGAAGTCAGAGGACAACATGTAGGTAGGTCCAGGGGATTCAACTTAGGTCTTTAGTGTATATCCATTGTACAAAGCAATAGGTTCCTAATGACATACATCCACACTCATTTTCTTAAACTTATTTTTTAAAGATATATATATATATATATATATATATATATATATATATATGTATGAGTACACTGTCACTGTCTTCAGTCATACCAGAAAAGGGCGTTGGATTCCATTACAGATGGTTGTGAGCCACCATGTGGTTGCTGGGAATTGAACTCGGGACCTCTGGAGGAGCAGCCAGTGCTCTTAACCGCTGAGCCATCTCTCCAGTCCCTTTCTTTAACTTTCTTGAAGGCCCTCATTAACAAGAATGTAAGACCAAATTACAAGACATCAATGAGGCTGGAGGACGCTGTTATGTGGCTTTTAAAATACGTTTAGTTCAGTTCTGTGGCCCTAGGGCTTAATTTATCTTTGTATAACATCGATAAAGAACCTCAATGAGGAGATTCAGGCTTCCGGATTTCTCCTCTGTGGCTAAGGTACGGGACCCATAGTTCTGAGTGTTAAGATCAAGAAAGGTCTTCGGTTTTCTAAACTTCCCTGATGAAACTCTAGCAGAGATGCCACAGGCCTGTCGATCTAGCTCCTTGGGAGGCTGATACAAGAAGTTCAAGGCTTCCCTGGAAACTTACTGAGACCCTGTCTTCAAAATAATTATAAAAGGGCCAGAGGGATAGAATTTGGTGGGGAAATGCTCACCCTCGAGTGCATGAGACCCTGTGTTTAATCCCCAGCACAACCACCACTGCCATTACCACCACCACCACCAGCATTACTTCATGCATACAAATGCTGTGTCTCATTGCACATGGTTTCCAGACAAATATGCAGTGGATCCAAGGGGCCCCTGCACACAAGAGGGGATAAGGTTTTCCAAACACCTGGTGACCTCACCCAAGCTGTTCTCAGGGGCTGCTGGCCAATTCCAGATCTTTGAATTTATGTGGGGCGCAAATAAGAATCAGTAACCAAGTCTGATGACCTTGCAAGTCACACCCAATAAATCCAAGTTTGGCCACCACTATTTTCTATAGGAAAAGCATTTTTAGACAATCTTACAAGAAAGGTCACCGCACAGCCCAGTAAGCCAAGTGAAGATTGGTTAGTAAGAGATCTTGGAGCACTCAGTTCTAAATAGAACCCCTCCCCTGTGTTGAAGAGAATTCTGAAAGGGAAGATTCATCAGGGAGGATGGCACAAAGGAAACATTGTCTTCCAGACAAACTCTGACTGTGGTAGCAGCACACACAGGGCCTGTCCATGTCAGAGGGGGCCCAGTGTCGAGAGCCTCAGTGGCCATGAGCTCCCATCCCTAACTGAGAAGCTATCTCCAATTGGCAGCTGCTTGCAAAAGACAATTTTCTCCAATGGAGTCTCTCGGGGTATACAAACCACATATAAGGGCAGGCTCCATGCCCAGCAGCAGATGGCTGACACAAAACATACTCAAAGCTATGGTTGGAGATTTCTTTTCTATCTCATGTTGTATTGTTCTGGCATAAAAAAAAGCTTATTGGTCTTTTTGCCTGCACAGTATGGTTTCTGATATTGTATTTTGATGAGTTTTGTCTTGTCTGTGTGTACATGGGTTGGTGTATGTACATGGGCTGGTGTGTGTATGTGGGTTGGTATGTGTATATGGTTTGGCGTGTGTACACAGGTTGGTGCATGTACATGGGTTTGTGTGTGTACATGTGTTGGTGCATGTACATGGGTTGGTGTGTGTACACAGGTTGGTGCATGTACATGGGTTTGTGTGTGTACATGTGTTGGTGCATGTACATGGGTTGGTGTGTGTACATGGGTTGGTGTGTACACATAGGTTGGTGTGTGAATGTGGGTTGGTGTGTGTACATGGGTTGGTGGTATACATGGACTGGTGTGTGTGTGTACATGGGTTGGTGTGTGTACATGGGCTGGTATTGTACATGGGTTGTTGCATATATGTGTGTTATTGTGTATACACGGGTTGGTGTGTGTAGATGGTTTGGTGTGTGTACATGGGTTGGTGTGTGAACGTGGACTGGTGTGTGTACATGGACTGGTGTGTGTACATGGGTTGGTGTATGTGCATGGGTTGGTGTGTATACATGGGCTGCTCTGTGTACATGCACAGAGTGAAATTTGAAGATGCACTGACCTTGCTTGTGGGGACTGGACACACAGATTCCTTAGCTGTGTTCTGGGATGGATAATAGCATACCTTCCTTGCCACATATCCCAAGGAAGATAAGATTATAGGGAGATCCTTCTGGCTCAACCAGGATAAACTCACTTGGGTTATGGAGACCAATTGCACAATGGGGGAGTGAATGACTGTTTGCACACATATAATGTCAGAGCTTGACCAAGTTATTCTGGCTTCTTTTGTGCCACCAAATCACTTTTGGGGTTGAGTCTAGAATTTAAGACACTGTAGTTACCTTGAAGGCACTACTGGTGGTCCAGCAAGAGAAACTCATCACGGGAGAACCATTGTGGCTTTATCAAGCTCCTGTCATGGTGGCTCAAGGGGCCTTGTGGCAAATGGAAGCCAGTGGGGATTCAAGATAGTCATTGAGCTGAGTGGGCTGGGAGGAGCAGCATCAGGGTCTATAGGGGAGGGGGTTCATTCGATTCAGTCAGTTACTTGGAAAAGCAGTGTGCAAGAGGCAGATAGAATCCTGAAGGAAAAGCTGTTGGGACATCTTGATGGGTCCCCTCAAATAGATTCCCACAAGTCTCTTCTTCAGGTACGTGGACGACAGCACCATCTTCATCTTCCTGACTATGACAATGGCTGTTTTGACCATTTTCAAGAATCCTGGAGAGTTCACATGTGATGTTTCTACAGGATCTATCTTATTGGGAACCTGATGGATTTGGGATCAGTTATTTATATGTGTCAGTCCATGGGACTGTTGTCTACACTTGCATCAGGTCAACCAGTCTTCGTTGACCTCCCCTGCCCCCCAGGGACAGTAATGGTAACCCACCACTGAAATGAAAAAAGCAGCACTTGGCTCCTATGTCCTCTATAAGGCAAAGGACACTGTTGATAGGACAAAATGGCAGACAACAGATTGGGAAAAGATCTTTACCAACCCTATATCTGATAGAGGGTTAATATTCAATATATACAAAGAACTCAAGAAGTTAGACTCCAGAGAATCAAATAACCCTATCAAAAAAAGGGGTACAGAGCTAAAGAGAGAATTCTCAACTGAGGAATCACAAATGGCTGAGAAGTACCTAAAGAAATGTTCAACATCCTTAGTCATCAGGGAAATGCAAATCAAAACAACCCTGAGATATAACTTCACACCAGTCAGATTGGCTAAAATCCAAAACTCAGGTGACAGCAGATGCTGTTGAGGATGTGGAGAAAGAGGAACACACTTCCATTGCTGGTGGGACTGCAAGCTGGTACAACTGGAAATCAGTTTGGCAGTTCCTCAGAAAATTGGACACTGTACTACCTGTGGACCCAGCTATACCACACCTGGGTATACACCCAGAAGATGCTCCAACATGTGATAAGGATATGTGCTCCACTATGTGCATGGCAGCCTTATTTATAATAGCCAGAAGCTGGAAAGAACCCAGATGTCCTTCAACAGAGGAATGGATACAGAAGATGTGGTATATTTACACAATGGAGTACTATTCAGCTATTAAGAACAATGAATTCATGAAATTCTTAGGCAAATGGATGGAACTAGAAAATATCATCCTGAGTGAAGTAACCCAATCACAAAAGAATACAAATAGTATACACTCACTGATAAGTAGATATTAGCCCAGAAGCTCGGAATACCCAAGATAGAGTTCACAGACCACATAAAGCTCAAGAAAAAGGAAAACCAAGTGTAGATGCTTCGGTCTTTCTTAGAAGGGGGATCAAAATACCTATAGGAGGAGATACAGAAACAAAGAGTGGATCAGAGACTGAAGGAAAGGTCATACAAAGACTGCCTCACCTGGGGAATCCATCCCATATACAGTTACCAAACCCAGAAACTATTGTGCATGCCAAGAAGTACTTGCTGACAAGAGCCTGATATAGCTGTTTCCTGAGAGGCTCTGTCAGTGCCTGACAAATCCAGAGATGGATGCTCTCAGCCAACCACTGGACTGAGCACAGAATCCCCAATGGAGGAACTAGAGAAAGGTCCCAAGGATCTGAATGGGTTTGCAGCCCCTTAGGAGGAACAATATGAACTAACCAGTACCACCAGAGCTCCCAGGAACTAAACCACCAACCAAAGATTACACATGGAGGGACCCATGGCTCCAGCTGCATATGTAGCAGAGGATGGCCTTGTCAGACATCAATGAGAGGAGAGGCCCTTGGTCCTGTGAAGGCTTGATGCCCCAGTGTAGGAGAATGCCAGGACAGGGAAGCGGGAGTGGGTAGGTTGGTGAGCAGGGGAAGGGTGGATGGGATAGGGGGTTTTCAGAGGGGAAAGGAGGAAAGGGGATAACATTTGAAATGTAAATAAAGGAAATATCTAATAAAAAAAGAAATACTAAAAAAAAAAACAACAAGACTTCATTTGCATGTGCCTCATTTACATACACACAATTTGCATGTGTTCTATTTGCATGTACCTCATTTGCATTCTGGTTAAGCCCTATGGCTTTACAGATACCCATGTTTTGGATAATCACATGTTGAAGAGAACCATATTTCCATGGTGAGGAGAAAAATTCCAGAAAGACAATGTGTAACATCAACTATAGCAATAACTCCGAACTGAAAATAATGTAATAAACTGTCTTCCGAGCATAGAGAGAAACAAACCAGACTATGTAAACAAAATAGCAGCCATTAAGGAAAAGAATCTTCAATAAATTAACGGTCGAGAACAATGCTTTAAAAAAAATTCACAGGCTCCTCTTAAATCTATTCTTTTATATTTCACTTCTACTTTGCATACATGGAAACAATTCTAATTCAGAGACTTTTGAAAGACATGAGAAACTAGTGCTGAATTCAATTTATACATTATAAAAAGAAAAATAGACCGTAAAAAGAGCATTTATTTAAAAACGGATAGTGTAGATCGCCCACTACTGCAGACAGGTTTTCTGACTTTCTTGGTAGCAGGGTGAGTAACTTTTTCAGTGACCAACTATCTTGTCATTGGTGCCTGAAGGCTATTTTGCTGAGCTGGCTTTCCCCAGTTTTAAATTCACTGTCATGGAGGCATTCCCAACACTGCATCAGAAATGAAAGCTCAGACTGAGAAAGGAGATACCTGGACTCAGATTTCCTTCTCAGTCAGGTTAAGAACTGGGATCTGTTGAGGACTTAGGACATTTTGCTACTTTGGTGCTCCCCTTAAAGACAACAGAATGTCTACTGCAGTCAACACACTTAGGGCTCAGAGTGAGTTCGACGGTTCCTGCTAAGACTCCATAGTCAGGATGTCTTCGATAAAAAATGCAAATACAACATGGATAAAAATCTCATACTTGAAGACCTTTAGTATGATGTAGCGGCCAGAGGTCAGCTCTAGGGTGGCCTGTGGAACTCTATACGGCATCAGAAAATGAGCGAATAGCTCTGTTATGGTGAACGTCCTGACTGAAGAAAATGTGGGTTCTTTTAACAAATTCAACACAGAAGAATCACGTGATGGCTAATCTTGGTGGTCAGCCTGAACGACACAGGTCTGGAGAGGGAACCTTGTTGGAGAAATCATGTCGACCAGGTTGGCGGTAGCCATGTCTGAGGGGTATTTTCTTGATTGACATAGAAAGCCAGGCTTCTCTGGTTTCTGTCATGGATTTCCTCTATGGCTTCTTCATTACCGCTACTACAGAGCAAACCTGTTACTTCCCAAGTTGTTTTTAGTCAACATTTGTCATGGCAACAGAGAAATAAACTAGGACAAAGGACTATGAACTCTGACACATTTGCTCAAGGCTGCTATGTGTCCTTGTCTTAGACGGAACCACACAATAGACACACCCTAACTTGGAAAGCAGACAGTATTTGCCCAAATATCCCCTTGAGTGCCTCACAATAGAATTAGGGAAAGGCACCCCTGATTGTACCCTCCTCCTAATGAGAAACACAGCCCTTAATGCAGAGAGCTTCAAAGGACACCCAGGACATGTGGAGCCACTTTTGTCCCATAACATCAGAGCTGCCGATCAAGATGGGGCACAGCCAACCCCTTCCGGCTGTCTGGTGAAGGTGTGGCTCTTGCCCAGCCTCAGCCCTGGCTAGCTGGCTCCAACACAGGGACATGCCAAGAACTAGTCCAACAAATGATAAATAAGGAAGATGTCTGGAAACAGAATGTCACACAGAGGGCAGTTTAACCCATGCTTCTCCTCTGTGGCTCAGTTTGATAAGACCTTTAATCACGTTTGGCTTTTCAGGAAAGTGAAAAGCTTCAAAACTTACAGCACGTTTAGCAGGAATCCTGTAGTCAGCCCCCAACCCATTGAGAATGGAGATCCTAGGAGAAGATGATTAGGTAGAAAGGAGTCTATGGGAATACCCTGAGTTTGAATCTGGGTCAGAGTTTAAACTCTCCAGTGTACCAGGCATCTCAGTAGTCAGGCATTTACTTGCGCGATTCCAGGAGACAGAGGAAAGCAGGTCTCTGAGTGCAAGGCCAGCCTGGGACAGAGCAAGTTCCAAGGAAAGAAGACCTCAGGTCTAGGTGTGGTTGTATGCATCTTTAATCTGGGCCACACCTTCTACTGGAGGCCTTACATAAAGACAGTGGGAAAAGGAAGGGTTCATTCTTCCTCGCTTGCTTGCACTTACTTTTTTTTTTAAAGATTTATTTATTTATTATATGTAAGTACACTGTAGCTGTCTTCAGACACACCATAAGAGGGCGTCAGATCACATTACAGATGGTTGTGAGCCACCATGTGGTTGCTGGGATTTGAACTCAGGACCTTTGGAAGAGCAGTCGGTGCTCTTAACCACTGAGCCATCTCTCCAGCCCCCCCTTGCACTTACTTTTACAGCACATCCATTGGAGCCTACTTCCCCAGGATTCCAGAAAATGCTCTAATTTTATCTGCAGACAGAATGCTACCCAGAAAGGACAAATGGATGCAGGGAAGTCAACTGCCAAGCTCTGCCAAGACAGGGTAAACAAGTCCTTCACAATTCCTGTTTCACAAAAGGTCTGTCAGATATTCTGGGCCAGAAGGCTGAAATAGAGGCTTCAGTGTTATGGAGAATATCGGGGACTGTCCAGGTGGTCAGCTATCTCTGTCATTTCTATAATTTTGGAACCTATGTCCTTGTGCTTCCTGCATAGTCAGGTAATATTTATTTCCTTGTCAGGCCTCTGATGGGATTGAAAACGAAACAGTCATAATCTTTTACTATAAGCTTAAGTTGTTTAGGATCTGAAAGGATGGTATAGGTCTAAGAAAGTAATTTTAGGAGCATAATAAAAATTAGGATAGAAATTGATTTAGATACAGAACTTGCAACTCACCACAACAGGATAGATGATAGAATACTTTCTCCCAAGTTGTCAAATGGGAACAGACTGCAATTTTTGAATGTAACTTTTACTTAAAAATTTCCATAATAATTTCAGAATTGTTGCTAGGGTACATTGTTGATTATTATAAAAGAAACAGCCTTTTTTTCTTTATTTTAAAAAAGATTTATTTACTTATTATATGTAAGTACACTGTAGCTGTCTTCAGACACTCCAGAAGAGGGAGTCAGATATCATTATGGATGGTTGTAAGCCACCATGTTGTTGCTGGGATTTGAACTCAGGACCTTCAGAAGAGCAGTCAGTGCTCTTAACTAATGAGCCATCTCTCAAGCCTGAAAGAGCCCTTTTTATTTAGATGAAAAGGGAAAATTGTTGAGGTTTGATTTATTGCTATGTGCTGTAATGCTAAGTTCTATACCTGAAGGTCTAGGCTTACAAGTGACTTCTCATGTTTATAAACTTTTGTTGTGCAAACATTGTTCCTTGATTGAAAACTATTGGTTAAATAAAATTGGCTACAGCCAGTTTACTGGAGGGATTAGAGGTAGGTGGGTTAGGAGTTACCTGATTGGAAGAGGAAAGATGGGGAGGAAAGAGGAAGAAGGAGGAGGAGGAAGCCACTGTGGAATAAAGGAAGAAAGACCATGCAGAAGAACAGAAAGGAGAGGCCACCATGGGTCAGCTGAGCCATATAAGCATGGCCCTGCGTGCTGACCAATCAGAACTAGGAGCATCCCAGATGAAACATAGCATTTAATGACTCAGGTTTATCAATAGGAAAGTAGATTCTAACAGCATAGAGAGTAGTCAACTGCCCAGCTATTGTGCTACTTAAGGCATATTGTAAATATAAAGACTGTGAGTGTGTCTTTCTTCTGGGAACTCAATAAACAAAGGCAGGGTAGAAGCCCTGGGCCAGGATTTATTAAAATTTTTTACTGCAGAAACACCCAGCCTCTTGGGACTGAGCAACTACTACATTCTTGGACTTTCCATTCACAGCTGGCCGTTGTTGGGTTAGCTGGAATGCAGACTCAAAGTCATTCCAATAAATATCCTTACTGTATAGACATTCCATAAGTTCTGTGACTCTACAGTGTTAAAGCCTAGGTAAAATGTTAAGGACTGGGTAACTGTTGCCTGACTACCTGGCCATTCTGTGCTATTTCAAGGAAACTGTCTCTTGCTCAAGCTGATGACATATTCTGTTATGTTCTGTGTCCCTGGGAACATATCGTAATAGAAGTCAGTAGAACTGCTTTGTGTAGCTACCTATAATAAGCCTGGACTCGAACTAACCACCCAGAAGCTTCACTTCCTCCACCTGTGTATAAGTTTTTTGGTATTTGTTTTTATAAGCTTCCCCTGAGATGGACCCCAACATAAGAGAGACACCTGCAGCAATAATAAGAAGCTATTTGGAATACGATTTCCATTTTGAGTAGGGGTCGAGTAAAGTTTAAGTTCCCCAAGACCTTTCTGGGAATTGACATCCTACTTGACAGAAGGAGACATGTTTGTGGGTAACTGACATTGTGGTTGGCAAGTTAAGACATGAATGTTTGAAATCAGGTTGAATTAAGTCTGTGGACCTTGGAGAATAGTTCCCCTTAGTCTCCCTTTCTCCCTTCATGGGCCTTTAGGTACTGGCATCTGAGCTGAGAGAACTAGAAAGGCAGTGTTTGGTGCTGATCCAGATGCCAAGTGTGGCTCCTAGCAGATGGTGGGAGGTTTCCACTGCAGGTTCTAATAAGAACTTTTGAGGATGAAACAGGTGAATGAAAGACATGACTTCTTAAAATCCAATCAATTAGAAATTAACACACAGTGTGACTCTCACTAACATGGCACAACTTTAAACTCATCCCTTCCAAACTCGTCCAATTCTCCATGAACCAGTAGGATTAAAAGGGAGAAGTAATAATAATAATAATAATAATAATCCCAGCACCTATAACACTGTCTCCAGTGGAACACATACAAGATTCCATATGTGATTTGTGCCATGTATAAAAACACTCGTGGTCAAGGTCTTCCTACCCTATGTGATGACTCTGATGTGAGTGGCCATTGTAGAAGCTGAGCTTAAATTAAAAAAATGTAGTTGCAATAAGTGCTCATATGAAGTATTTGGGGTCTCCACACAACCATAACAGAAATCACAAGTCCTCCCAGGATTGCAAAGTTTTGACGTTCAAAAGGCACCAACCAGTCTGTCTTTCAATAGAGGAATTATCCTCTGTGATGGAGTTGTTTCTAGGCTATCTCCTTGCTCACTGAGGCAAACCTATGGGGAAATGGCATTTGGGAACAGTTACAGGGAGCTTCTGAGAAACCGTTTGACTGCAAGCACCATCTTTTGGCCATGTCTTACAAAAAGGACCAGGACCCACAGGAATTCCATAGCTACTGGGAGACGTATGGGGACAGTGTTCAGCCAATGACAGTCACTCAGCTACACAGAAGCACAGACTTCTGAGTCTCCACTCCTATCTCCTGTCTTGGTGGCATATTCTCTGTTTTAAAGAAAGAGCCCAGTGATAAAACAAACAAAAAACCCAAAAAAACCAAAAAAATGAAACAAAGCAAAAACAACAAATGAAGAGACAAGTCAACTTTACAATGAAGATTTTAATAATAGAGAAGGCCTACAAAAAAATCCCTAGAGCCCACATCAAGTTCAGGGGGCAGAGCTCAGCCCTTTGATACCATCTCCATACATATGCATGCTTTAAAAACAGTAGGAGCACTGAAGAATACCAGGCATGCAGGTAGGGAGCCACACTGGATTTAGAGCCACATCCTGTGTCTTTTCTTGGGGTTTGAGAAGTCTTTAGGGAGAAGGCTCTGGACATCTTCCTAATTTAGAGATGACAATTAGACAAGGGACAACCCAAGCAGGAATTCTCAAGGTGTCTTAGCAATGGGATACATAGAAGATCAGTTCGTTTTAACGGGTCAGGGCCATATTGAATAGTTTCTACCACACACAGCATCATAGGGATATTTCCATACCTGAATTACTAATGTCATTATTAATGAATGGAGGAGGAAAACCTGAATAGAATTTCCTGACCTACTTTGTTGCACACCTGACATCTGCTGAAAGACACGCAGGTGGAAGCTTAAGGCTGGTGTTGAAATAGAAGATCATCTGGGCATCTTAAACATCATCCTACACGGGGATGGCAAATCACAGAAGGCTCAACGTAAGCTGTTTGTCATTTCAGGACCTATGTGTCTCTGTATGGCTCAACCTCTGTGTGTATCCCTAGAACTCATCTTCATTGTTCAAAACACCTTGAACCAGATCCAAATGTGAGGATCCCCAAGAAGAGGTCAGGTAACATGCCTTATAAGACATTCAGCCTATTCTGTGGCTCACCTTCTGGCTTAATTTGAAGACTCAAGTGGAGCTGTGGTATATCTACCCTATGTCCTATTTGTGAGAGAGGGAGGAGAAAAAGGTGTCATCACTCACTATCTCTTGCCCAGACTCCTTCTCCTTGGGACGATCATGATTAAGACAGATGAAGAAAAACCCTCCTGCCTGAGACATATGTTCAAGGGCTCCCCATGCCGATCTGTCACCCACTGATCGTGGATTATGTATTGCTGGAGTAGGCCATCCCATGATTCTCAGACCTGAGACTAAGGAATGAGAGTTACACCCCTTTGATCAATGTCTACAATTCAACACTGCCTTCAAGCCTCTCCTACACACAAGGCCCCTATTTCAAAGACAGATGAAACCTTGCTGTGAAGACATGTTAGACTGAGTTGCTTGAAGAACTCCCATCTAATCCAAGACCTTCAAGATAACCAAGAAGGGCACACACACCAAAGGCCATTCATTCTATATTAGCCTCGTGGGTCAATATGGCTGTGTTCAGGTCTACCATGTTATCCCATTTCTAACACAAGAGCACACTATAGTGACCATGCCGACGGATTCATTAACAACAAGGTGATGAGGGACATCCTCTTCAGATGTCATTTATAATCTTCCAACACAGCCACGAGCAACTTCCTGGGTTTCCACATGGACTTCCCACCATGGAGAAGTGAGACCATTCATCTCTTAATAACAATATTTGGTCTTCTCTCAGAGAGGCAGTAAGTGAGACAGATGTTGGAGAATGTCTTCCTTGGGTCAAGTCATTCCTTGTAATCCTGTTTGGAAAAACCTCTTGAAAGCTCTAGGAAGAAGAGTGTAAAGGGACATTCTGGGCTCAGTTTCAGTTTCTTTCAGCATTCTCATTTTCCAAAATGGAGATCTGGGTGGTGATGGCTCCCCACACCAACCCCCCCCTCCCAAAGTATCAAAGTATCCTTGTAATTGGGCTTGTTAAGGGAAGAACTTGCATAGTTAAGCCCATGTCCTGAGAACTGAGTCTAAATAAGAAAGCCACGAACCAACTTGTCTGGTGGCGGTAATGTCAGCGCAGTGACTTATGGGCTGTGCTCACTACTGCTCACTGTTCTCATTCAGATCTGCAGTGAGAGCAACTAGCTAGAGTAGGTGTAAGCCTGGGCAAGGAAGGGCCCATAAGCACATTTCAAGTTGCCTGGGAGGAAACTGTAGCAAGCCTCGAGATTCTTAGCCGTCCTTCAGCTCCCAGTTCATGGAATTGCTCTTCTTTAGTGTTTTTATTCCTAACACCAGGGTTTTCTAGTGATCACGGGAACAGCCCCGCACGTGAGCCAAACCCCAAATCCAAATGTTGGTCAAGAACCAGAGCGTTAGATACACCCTTACAGGTGCCAACGTTGGAACAAATAAACAAAACTCTGTGTTCAAAGCCTTAGTCACAGCTCCCAAAGTATTCAAAAGATCAATGGGAACTAAGGGTGGTCTAGGCCCCACTGAACTAAGAGCAGCTCTCCTGAGACTAATAGAATTCACATTCCAGCAGAACAGGATTCAGAACTGATGGTGGAATATCAGCTGCTCATATTGCCCTGTGCAGGCGACTGATAGAAAAAAAAATCCACCCCTACCACACTCCACCTCCATTCAGTCCTGGCTACCATGGGTCCTAAGAGAGTGGGGCTCGGATGACCCCATCTGAGACTTAAACATCCCAGAAGCCAAGGAGAATGCCACTACCTCGGCTTGCTTTGTCTTTCCTAAAGCAGACCAGAACCTGCTTTTCAGGGTTGTAGAGTCAGGTTCAGTAGGTGAGATCTACTTAGGTGGAATGGGAGAAAACATCAGGAACATCGGGAGATGGTGAGTTTGGTAGCAAAACAAAAAAAGAAATAAACAAACAAACTCCCAAACAAAAACAAAACAACACAAAAACAAAACCAAGACAGAACAAAACAAAAACCACAGGTTTGCAGAGGGATGGAACACTTGGGATCTATTTGAGAATGATTCACACATTTTTTGGATCTTGATCTGAGCCAGCTAATCTGATCCTTACTAGAGTTGGACTGAAAACTTGGATTGATACAGAGAAATTGGCTTCTTCAGGGTGTTACAGGAGTAAAGAAAGCTTGAGATGCCACACTTTTGAGCACTGCAATGAAAGGATTCTTCTCATCAGGTGAGGAGAGTCAGGAGTAGGAGAAGCAAGACCTTAGTTGCCTTCAAGTGTTCATATGTACTATTTGGAGTCCGAGCTGCAAAGAGAAGCCACAAACCTTTGTGAGACCGCGGAGTTCTGACATGTACAAAGGGCAGTAGCCTGTCTTCCCGTAGGGTGACCATTATACTTCTCTTCTGATGGAGATGTTTCTAGGCATTGAAAAACACTCATAACACATAGCAATTGCCTGTCTTTTGGACATGTATTGCACCAATGACCAGGACCCGTGGGAATCCCAAGGTACAAGATGATCAGAAATACAAATGTTCACCATAGTAATAGTGGTAGATGTGAGGATTCTCCAAGAAGCATTCAGATGACTTGCCTTAAAGGGGGTTCATCCTAAACTGTGGGTGACCTTCTGGCTTATTTTGAAATAACTCAAGTAGATCTGGGTAGATATGCCCTATAGTCCTCCCTTCAGGATAGGTGAGAAAGGGATGTCCTCAATTTTTAAGATAGTGACTCAGGCACACTGACACAGATTTATGAGTCCCATGTCCCACCTGATGAGGAGCAGGCCCTAAACTTTTAAGAGACCAATGATGAAGAAATTCCAAGCAACACAAGTAAACCTCACAATAAAGAATTAAAACAGACATGTGTCTATAATGAAGCCCAGCAGACTATGTGTCTAATTCAGGCCCAGAGCTCAGCCCTTTGGCAGTAGTATAAGTGTGTGTGACTTAAAAGACAAGTAGGACCACTGAAGAATACCAGGCATGCAGGCAGTGTGTCACACTCAATTTAGAGTCCCACTATGTATTATTTTTTTCACCAGAGATTTGATAAGACTTAAGGGGAAAGCCCTAGATATTTGCCTAAGTTGGAGATGAGATCACCAGCATGGCTCACAAAGGAGAGGCAAGAAAACCCTCAAACCAACTGTCACATCTCACAGTGCCAAAGCAATGGGATTCATAAAGAATGGGTTTATGTTAACAAGGTCAGGGCCATATCGAATAGCTCTTATCACACACAGAGCATCAGTGGGTGTGTTCCCATATACGAATTATAATGTTCATATTACCTATGAGTGAGGAGACTGAGAGCCTGAAAAGAATGATTGTGACATTTGTTACCCAAATGACTTGAGTCTGTGTGCTGAAACCTTGAAAGTTAAAAGCTGCTCCTGAAATGGAAGGTCACCTGGGTACCTCCAACATCATCTCACAGGAATTACACACCAGCAAGAGCTCATCTTAAGTTCTGCTCATTTCAGCACCTACAATGGTAGGAGAGTCCCCTGCATATGTCCCTAGATGGAGGAGCCAACTTTGTTAAATCCTTGTTGAAATCAATTCAATCAGATCAGAATGTGAGGATCTCCAAGAACAGTCCAGATGATTTACCCATTAGGGTATTCATTCTACACCATGGGTGACCTTCTGACTTATTTTGAAAGAATTCACATAGATCTGGGTAGATATGCCTATTGTATTTCCTTCAGGATAGGTGAGACAGACCCACGGCCACAACACACCAAGTGATAGAAGTAGACCTCAGAAGAAAGAGCAGAATGTATCTATATAGACACTAAAGTCTATTGTATAGATAAAGGTCTATAATGAATCCCAGGAGCCTAATATCAAGTTCATGGCCAGAGCTTAGCCCATTGACACCAGTTTATGCAGGTTTGAGGCTAGAAGAGTGCAGTAGTTGCACTGAAGAACACCAGGCATGCAGGCCATGAGTCATCCTTGATTCAGAGCCACAACTTATGAAGTTTCTGTCACCAAGAATTCTACAAATACTTAAGGAGAAGACTCCTGATGTCTCCAAAGTAGAGGTGATCACATTGTTGCAAAGTAGAGTTGATACCATTGTTATGTGCCCACCAAGGAGAACCAAAAGAGAACCAACGCAAGTGCTACATGCTAAGGTGTCTTAAGAGCAATGGAATAGAATAAGACTATGTTAGCAAGGTCATGGCCAAGACAAAGGGCTCTTAACTCTCCCAGGAAGCACTAGTGGTCTGTTAAATGTGTTTAATGTAACCTGCGTACAGTAACAGAGAGCTTGGAGAGAAATTTCCTGATATAGACATTGGTTGGACACATTTACAGAGAGGTAAATAAATACCTTTCTATTTGAGGACCATACTATCATAGAATGCCACTTGTGCCTCAAACCTTCATCCCATAGGAGTGACAAACCAGGGAGAACTCAAGGATTTGGTCAATTCATCACCCTCTGTGGTAAGGCAGCCTCTATACATGTCTTAGGTGAAGGACCATGTTCTCCATTGGATCCTTGTCCAAATATGTTCAACCAGATCCTCATGAAGAGTCCCAGTGACTTGCCTTACAGGACATCCATCCTACGTTATGGTTTGCCTTCTGACTTAGAAAGGACCCAAGTACAGCTGGAGTAGATCTGTCCTCTTATCTTCCCTTCCAGATAGGTAAGTGATGGATGAGGACTCATGGAATCTGTCACTGTCTCTTTTTCATACACCTTCCACATGAACCAATCATGACAAAGGATGAACAGAAATCCTAATGGCTTAAGACACTTCCATCATGGGCCTCCATAGAGCATGTGGGATCCATCTCCCAAGTCTGTCACCCACCCACTCTGGTGTGTGCTTCTGAAAGAGTAGGTTAGTCTCTTATTCCGTGAATTATGCCCAAAGAGTGCCCGAGGTACGTTCCTTTGGTCAATGATTGCAACTTAGCACTGCCCTTTAATCTCGCCTAGAGACAGATTCTGAGTTCAGAAGCATGGATGAGTGCTTGTTGTAAAGACACTTGAGCTAAGTGGTGATTGTAGAGCCTTTCTACCATCTTCACAGCCCCTAGCCCCATTCAATTCAAACTCTTGAAAGTTCCTGAGGCTATATTGCTCAAATGCCATTTAGCCCACTGACCTCAATGTGTCAAGTTTAGGGTAGACCAGGTCATCTTCCATGTCTGCTATGTTTCTCACATCCTGGCAGGATGTCCAACAGAGCACAGGATACTGACTGAGCTGGCATTAACTCATAACGAAAAAAGATGCCAAAATTTCTTCAGAAGCTATTTCTCACATCCTCCAGATAGGAGGAATTTCCTGGTTTCTATGTGTAACCCCAACCCCAATGGTGTAATAAAGCATTCAAACTCTTAAGATTCAAGGTAAGAGGAATACCACATTGGACTCCTCTCTGAGAAACATTGACTGGAGAAAGCTTGCAGAGCCAACAAGTGTATCTTTTTATATAGGAAGCAATAAGAAACCTCTTGAAAACCTGCCCCACTAGATGCAAAGGAATTTTCATGTACACTTCTAGGTAATTTGATTCCTCAATATAAATTTATTTCATGGTGATTGCTTCTTGCCCATGTTTGTTAGCAGACTTCAAGGCCTTTGCAGCATCCATTAACATATTCAGAGAAGTATTTGAAGACAGAACTCTACAAAGTCTTAGAACAGTTGTGCAGGATCCAATAGCTGTCCACGAGTTTCCAAGAACAGAGTGAGGGAGATTTTTGCTCTGGTCACAGGTGAAACCCAAGTGCTTTTACACAAAAGTAAAAAACACAGCTTCAACTTAACTGTTCTACTAACCCTGACCAAGCTTGGCTCAAATGTCTCATGGAAGGTGGTATGTGGCATGTGCCAGATGATCACTAGAAATCACAAGTAGAAGAGTGGGACTCAATGGATCTAGGTATTAGGCCTCTCCATGGGAAGAGCTTTCTTTTCCAATTCTGAGGTAGTTTTCTCAACCCTAGAATTCAAGTCTGTATTTTTGATACCTTTTGGGTTTGGAAAAGTTACCCTTTCTAGGAAGCCTCTTTCTTGTCCTCTGAGGGAAAATAGAGTATAAAGGGGAGACAGAAAAGGGGAACTTTGTTGAAGAACAGTTACATCCTCTAATTTATTAGGAGATCTCTCAGTCTACTAGCCAATATTGAAAATTTGTACCAGGAGTGGGGTTTGTTGATAATGTATCATGAACCACATGTTCAGAAGTCTTTAGAATTCATGTGTGAAAGGATGTGAGGAGTTTGTTGTCTTTGGGATAAGAATCCCTAGAATTCTATCATTCTATCAGTAGATCTTAAAGGACCATTCTGGTATGAGTTCTCATTTCTTTGAACATTCTGTTCTTCAAAGTGGACATTCAGACCATGAAAATTCAGAAAGGAACAAGTACTTTTGGAAACTGGGCCACATTTTGATGAACACTCTTCTTTCATTCTTCCCCAAGTCATGAGAATTTATGGAGACTGAATTTGAAAGTCATGCACTGATTTGTTTGGCAGTTGAAGTCCAAGACAGGATGTCATTCAGGCTGTAACATTCAGATACACAGAGCACAGAGATGTGAAGCTTGTCCAGGGAAGAAAAGTTGAGCAAGTTTTAAGATGCCTTGGAGTGGCAGGGTATAAAAGAGAAAGAGAAAGTCCCCATTCTCTTTGGCAACAGAACAAGAGCCTTTGAGGATGGACGCAAACCACTATGGCTTCCAACCTTGTGGAAAAGTGAATCCATCAGAGAGGAAAGCTCCTGAGTTGAGAATGTCTCAGAAGGAGGCTCCTGTTGACACCAGCTGCCCAAATAAATCTTTCACAGGGTCTTAAAGAGGCTGCTGTAACTGTGGTCTGAGACCAGTTTGTATTTAACTTAGAAAAGTGAACTTAGCAGGAAAGTGGTACCTAAGATTTAAGAGTAAGAATCTCAATGAAGGCTGGTGCCCATACCTGGTTTGACTGATTTATAGAGACAATGGGGGTTGGGTAGAGGTGAGGTGCAATGAGTGTCTGAAAGGCAAACCTCTCAGAAGTCAGTTCACTAAACTAAGAAGATGAATCCTAAATTGCAGTTCAAAAACCAGGATGCTGGAGATGGCAGAGCCACAAGATACCCATCAAGGGAAGGTACAGACATGGAATCATGTAGTGTGACAGGCTGTGCCATGCTCCTGTCACCTGGCTTCCCCCATCATGGTGAACTCTATCCCTTTTTAAATTGTCAAGCAGAGACCCCCCCCACCTCCAGTTGATTTTTTCCAGGTAATTTTTCACAGTAATGGAAAAAGTAACTGATACTTTCCCCACTGAACACATGTTAAGGCAATTAGAAGAAATAAAATATTTTATCCCATACAGGAACCACACAGCAAAGACCACGACCAATTCTCCCGGAGAAAAGGAAACATATTTCCCTGGAAAATCTCAGCCTCCCCAGAGTGAGATGTCTGACATACCCCCTGATAGATACGACAGCACAATAAGTATGTCTCACTTCCATGTGAGACTTCCCAATTAACTAGATCTTATCCTTGAAAAACCTGAGAAGGCCGGGCCCTGAAACCTTTCCCTTCCACATCCTCTCTTAGACACTCGTGATATGTCCAAAATCTGGCATAGCTTGTGTGACCAGGTAATGTGGCAGGGCCTACCTGATACACATGGTAAACCTGGAAGACCAACCGAGCTGAAGGCCCCATTAGAAGGTACATCCACGGTCCTCCCATGCCATCCTCACCTGATAATGTTACCCTGAATGTGTGAAGACACTGTAGTGTCAAGTGATTTGGACATGGGGTTCATGGACGACGTGGGGTACACCTGCCAAGCCTCCATCAGACATAGACCTAGCAACTGAGCTCTGATGAGATTGGACCTCTCCGGCCAGCATGATCCTCAACACTGTTCCAAGGCTCACCACATGGTCTGCTCTGAGCTCAGGATTGAGATGAGGTCCGTCCATACTGTTTATACAAGCAAGGCACCCTCTTGCAATGGAAAGCAACACTAAGAACAGCCCTCGAGTGGTCCTTCCTGGACTCTTCCTGTGTCCCTTTCAGATTTCTGGTTTGTCATCGAACACAGCTACATCTCAGTTTCACAATGTTCCCATCAGTCCTTTCCTTCTACACTGCAGCGACCTCCCTCAACTGTGCCTCAGCAAATTCAAAGACAAGATACTGACAGGTATCCATGGTTCAGGACCTGACAGGAGGTTCCATATCTGGCGGTGTCTACTCTTGAGGAAGCTTCTCAACTTCGGGATAGTTAAGTGTCCTCTACATCATACTGCCTTCTACCTACCTCTTTCATACCATAAATATTCTGTGTCCACCTGAGAATCTGCAGTTGTGACAACCAAGTAGTCAGGTTCCAGAGAGTCAGGATAGCAGGATGAGCCCTCAAGGACCTCATCATCTTGTGAGCTGCAATGGACAGCAGCATACAGTGGGTAACAAACAGAACCACCACATACTGAGTATCCTCACCATAAGTCGTCTTTTGCTAATCCATCATCACGAGCCATGTGGAGGATTTTATGAAGGCCGCATGTACTTTGTAATCTCATCATGGTGGGTATAAAAACACAGCTTCCTAAAAGCAATGTTTCAAATGCGCAGAGGTCAGAGGAACCCTTAGTGGGGGTAGAGCAATAGCTGTCCAGAGCTTCACACAGCAATGAATTCTGTAGTGATTGGGCTCTTTGCCTTTAGAGGTGAGACATCTCTACCAGAAGGTTCCATACACTTTCAAGTAGACAGTCAGCTTCCTTCAAGAACAGTCTTGGTTTCCCCCTCAGCAACATCAACGCAGACTCAGGACAGGGATACTACGTATATAGATGGCTCCTGGCAGTCACAGCATGGGGTGTGGTCACCCCCAAACTCTAATTTGGGCTCTCTCTAGTATTTAGACAAAAAGAGCTTTTTAAAAAAGTTTTCTATGTGGAGTTCCTTCTGTAAGCAAGATGCTAGTGTGCTATACTGTGTTTTCAAGGTTGGAAGGTTCCATTTACTGTGCAGCTCATATGTTCATAAATAACTAGGAAGACTAATGAGAAGCAGGCAATATTCCCCAGAGCTCAAAGACAAGTCTGCAGCTACCGCAGAGAAGTCTCTAGTGCTCCCTAAGGCTCAAAGCTGATTCACAGTGACCAGAGCCTTCTTTTCATTCTCTTTCCTTCTTTCTGTAGGATATACATCTCTGTTGGGCTACAAGATTGGAATCCCCCAGTATCTCCAGGCTCTAAGCTATGGGGCAGAGTCTATTCAAAGAACAACTTATGTTACATGGCTGGTTCTGGGAGCAAAGGAATAGAACTTGGAGGGACCATGTTAGAGACACAGGGGATTCCCATAAAGACTAAGGATATTGGAAAGTAGTCATGGGAGACAAGACACAATAGTGATAAGAAGGAGTGTGGTAGCTGGTTTTGGGTCAACTTGACATAAGTTAGAGTCATCTGAGAGGAGGGAGCTGCAATTAAGAAAATACCCTGAAAATACCCCTCCTCAATTAGTCTGTAGGCAAGACTGTGGTCCATCTGCTCACCATGGTGTACTGGCTGGTTTTGTGTGTCAATTTGACACAGGCTGGAGTTATCACAGAGAAAGGAGCTTCCATTGAGGAAATGCCTCCATGATATCGAGCCGTAAGGTATTTTCTCAATTCCTGATCAAGGTGGGGGGAGGGCCCATTGTGGGTGGTGCCATCCCTAGGCTGGTAGTCTTGGGTTCTGTAAGAAAAGCAAGCTGAGCAAGCCAGGGGAAGCAAGTCAGTAAGGAACATCCCTTCATGGTCTCTGCATCAGCTCCTGCTTCCTGACCTGCTTGAGTTCCAGTCCTGACTTCCTTTGGTGATGAACAGCAGTGTGGAAGTGTAAGCTGAATAAACCCTTTCCTCCCCAACTTGCTTCTTGGTCATGATGTTTGTGCAGGAATAGAAACCCTGACTAAGACACATGGATACCACTCCTGGGCCCCATAAGAATGCTGAGCTAGGTATGAGTAGCAAGTCAATTATGCAACACTTCTCTGTGGCCTCTGCTTCAGTTACCGTCTACATACTCCTGTCTTGAGTTTTGTCGTGATTTCCATGGATGATAGACTACACACCTTAAGATGAAATAAACCATGTCCTCCCCTTGTTGCTTTTCGTCATTGTGTTGATCACAGTCATAGAAACATAACTACAACAGGAAGGAGAAAAAAAGTGCATTCAGAGAGCATGTGGTATCAGTCAAGCTCAGCATGTATTTTGTGTACATTTAGGTTCTACTTGAACTGTCAGTTACGCACACGGATGTTAGCTGAAGTCCAGGAATTCAGTCACACTCCATTCAAAGCTGTTAGATGCCAAGTCCCCCCAGGGGTGTTCACACCTACAGGGGGTGTTCATACCTACGGGGGTATTCACACCTACAAGGTGTGTTCACACACACTCTCCTCAAAGTAGGAATGAAGTTGATGCCCAGTGTTTGCTTTGCAGGGATTCTCAAGGGACAGGGTGTGGGTATATAATAAGAACCCAGGAGGCTGAAGTTGGGGAGGGGTGTTAGGGGGTTGCTGTTGAGTTCCAGGCTCACTGTGGTTGCAGAGCAAAGACTATTTTAAAATACAAGCATAGACTTCACAGCCAACTGTGGCCCTAGGCATGAAGAATGCTTACTGCAAGAGAAAACCCCAGATTTGCCTCCAAAGCTTTCTAAGGACTCTTTGAAAATAGAGTCAACGACTCTTCCTGGGATATCCTTGGGTGTGGTTTAGAGCTTTGCACAAGCCCCTGGTGGTGTCTTTAATGCAGAGGTTTTCTTGGGTGCTTCCAGAGTGGCCTTTATGCTGCCCTCCATACAACCGAGTGCTCTTTGCAGCTTACCGACATGTTAATCATGTTGCATGTGTTAGCTAGAGTCTTTGAACTCAATTTTGTATTTGACTAAGGCTAATGAAGGACATTCGACTTTGAACCATCATCTTGGGGGGTGTTAAAAAGCTCAGTGGCAATGGGATGGATCCCCACTTCTAACAACAGCATCAACACCAAGAAAGGACCTCCCTGGCAGTTAGGAGGCTCCCACCATGCCTGCCTTGACAGAAATGTTACAGAGATAGGCCGAGAGAACAAACCCACTAGCCTTGGGATGGAGCCCATGGGCACATACCAAAACATTTCTGTTCATGGACACAGTTACTCAATTACTTCCAAGGATCAAAGTTGAGATGTACTCAACTTGAGAAAACTGATAAGGACCGGTTGATGTGAATATCTGTTATAGTTTTTCTGTCTTCAGTGGGTCCCAAACAGGATTCTCTTTAGTTTCTTCTCTGCTCAGAATCCTCTTGAGCTAGGAAGTGACTTGCCAAGCTCCAAGAGACATGTCAGGAATTAACCCAGCATCTTTTTGGTAGTGGGGGAGGATTCTTTTATCTTCCATGGTTGGAGGAGCTGAAGTTCCAGGCTTTTTCAAGGGAAAACAAATTCTAATTGGGGCTCCAGGAAATCAGTGTTCGGACTATGAGGTAGTGAGGCTAAGATTCTGGCTGACAGGACTAGGAATCTCCTATGTCCCTTCAGCAGACCTGTATTGACTTGGATATGGCCTTGAGGCCAGAAGCATACAGAGAGAAAAACCTAGAATCTGTTGAGGGATGCTCCTCCCTCAACTGAGGGGCCCTCCCTACCTTCAGGCAAATGTGGAGACATAGGAGATTTTAAACGTAGCATCTTCAAGTCTTAACCCTCTGCTCCAATATTCATCTCAAGCCCCTGGACCATGATTGTGTGTCATGTAAAATAATTGTGTTCCAGGAGTGTCTGCTGAAGCAAATCCAACTCTAATTCGATAGTCAGATTCTCAAAATTTGCCCAAACCAGTGAAATACTTTGGCATCTTTCATGGTGTTGGCTGGGGTATTTTGCCAGGTACTTAAGAAAAAACAGCACAGGAAAATGCCCCAGTTCATACCTGTATATCCCCCAACAGAGTGTGAGGCCTTTTGCTCTGGGGACTTCCAGATTTACTGGAGTCCAGCACCAATGACAAATATTGCGTCATCAGCTCCACGAATCCAAGAGCATTGTGAACATCTTGAATCAAACCTGCCAGTCATACAGGAGATAGTGACAATGACAAGAATCCCAACAGGTTCCTGTGATATACACTCAGTTCAGCAGGTGGTATTATCTTGAGAGGTTAACAGACTTTACAGGGTGGTTTAGCTGCTGCTATCCTGACACAACTAAACTGGACTGCTGGTGTATCTGTGAAGTGTTTTCGAGTGAATCAAGCTGTGGTTGTTGACTATGAACTGAGCTGCTGATTTCCTGATAACACAGATGGGATCTGCTCCAAAGAATCATTTCTAAACAGGTCTAGCCCCCATCCGCACCCTCCCCCCCCATCCTATTAACCTTTCTTTTCCACTCTCTCTAATGGGTGGTGGGCTAGAAGGAAGGTTAAAACTTTTAAGAACAATTATTAAAAATAGGCTTTAGAAAATAAAAGTTATACAGGACAGTTCTTGGAGGGCAGTTCCAGAGAGATTTAGTTAAGGGGGACTTTCTTTCTTCAGGTCATGCACACTTTAATGTAGACCGAGAAGGTGACAACAGAGGACAGGACCCTCCCCCCCCAAAAAATGTTCTTGCCTCTACTCAGGTCTCTACACAGGAGATTCTATCTTCAGGATGCCTTGTGGGGTTGGCTAAGGCCGCGGCATCAAATGCATCTAAAATAGCTCACAGTCCTGTATGCCCAGTCCTGCTCAGTTCCTGATCTCTCTGGTCTTAATCACTGAACACTGGATAGTATCAGAAGGCAGAAGGCATCAGTCATACATGTAGTTGAAACCCATTTCTCTGCCCTCCGTTGGGAATGCACCCAGTTAGGAATAGGACTTGGTAGCAGGATCAACATCATCAGAGTGTGAGGCGCCTGGGTTAGTTATGCATCTATCTTGGTTTTCATTGGCTTCCTCATTCCCTACAATATTTCCCACTTTCAAACGTGGGTGTCAAGTTCCTGAGACTCCACTCAGCAGCATTGGGGGCCCATGCGTGAGGTTCCAGGAAGTCCTAGTTCCTGAGTTACCATTTACTTAATTCCTTTATTTTATGAACATGTCTACCTCTTTTCCTGCTTTGTATCTGTCTCCAGGATCCTTTCTTATTTCACTACATAGCCAGGAAGGAGACAGTAACATAGATTTCGGGTCTCATCGCGCCTAGATGGAGATACAGTCACACAACCTACAGGGACTTTGCTATTTTTTACACATTAAGGTTGCGTGTGTCAGTGACTTCACTGTTTTCACGGGTACAGTTATAAGTACAGAACAGGACGGAGCCCAGCTGGTTGACCAGTTGGTTCAGATTTACTGTGTGTGTTGGCTGGTCCTAGGTTGTCAGAATTGAACCTTTGTCGTCTCCATCTGTTGGGAGATTTAGAAATTAAGGGTATTTTAAATTTGGATTCCTATCCTCTCTGGGGAGAAGGCACAACTGAATTCTGAACACATTGGTCCCTTGAGAGTTAAATATTCATTTAGTCTTATAGGCATCTTTATCTGAGTCCATTTCCATGGTCGCAACCAATGTTGCCAGTCTACAGTTTGCCTCAGGAGACAATGCTGGAACAGAGGTGTGGCCCCCTAACCTGCCTACTTCAGCTTCAGTCTGGTCTTAAGCCTGTTTATCCAGCTGTTCAATGGCTTATGTCTTGTAGTTTAGTGCAAAGCTTTAGTTGTGTTCTCGAAGGCCATGGTATCTGTCACTAAGCAGTAGTATCCAGTGCAGAGGTAATGAGCAGGCCTCATTCTAGGGCTAAAACTCAGGGTTATCCCTAGAGGAAGAACACCTCTAGGTCATCAGTCAGTTAGGGCTTCATCTCAGGATGAACTAGGCTGAAGGCTGAGGGAGAAGTGTTCCTACCTGGTCTCCGTTTTCTATGCTAATTCTCCAATGATATGCAAATTGAATCTAGAGACACCCAAACTGGAAACTTAGTTTCTTTGGAAAGTCAGTGATGTCAAATGATGGTTTGCTGGGGCATGTAGGTGAAAGGATATCTTGCTAAAGCAGACACATGGAAGAATGTTTTCCCGAAGCAGTCACAGGTGAAAGGATGCTTTGATATAGCAGACACAGGAAAGGACGTGTGATGAAGGGGTATAAATATGACCTCACAGACAGCGGAAATGGGAGCATTGACTTGGTTCACTCCGCCTTGCTATTCTTCACTAACGACATACATGTATTGGTTCACCTTACACAGTGTTGTTGAGTTCTGCATGTGGTAATGCTCCACGGAGAGAAACTTGCCAAAGAACTGCTTGTGAGGTTCCTGCAACTTCTTGTTGCTTCAGCAGCCTCTGGTCAGTTGGTGAGCCTAGTGGTTTCTTCAGGATTGACCTAGAGTTACTGGTTCGTGCATGGTATCTGCCTGCTGAGAGGACTGGACTGCAGTTGCTGGTTCATGCGTGGTGTCTGCCTGCTGAGAGGACTGGACTGCAGTTGCTGGTTCGTGCGTGGTATCTGCCTGCTGAGAGGACTGGACTGCAGTTGTTGGTTCGTGCGTGGTATCTGCCTGCTGAGAGGACTGGACTGCAGTTGCTGGTTCGTACGTGGTGTCTGCCTGCCAAGAGGATTCGTATTTGGTCTTTGCTACAGGACTAAACTGCTGACAAAGAAGATTACGTTCACCCCAAAGAACTATTACTGAACAGGTCCATTTACCCCATATCCTAATAACTTTTCCACTATCTCTACTGGGTGGTGGGCAAGAGGAAAGGTCAGACATTTATTAAAAATGTATGACTACATATAGAGAACTATAGAGAGAGCTATGTTTTTAGAAGATAGAAATCCTCTAACTACCTTGCCAGAAGGTTGAAGAGTCCAGTCTAGTCTAAAAAGTACCCAATGACTACTTTGAGTTGCTGACATTTTTAACCTATTCATAGCAGGGTTAATGACAGGCATGGACACACCATAGGTACAGCTTCACCAGTCCATACCCTCAGCAGGTATCACCTAACCTAGTCTATGGCATACTGGGAGGGTATTGCATCTCATTGTCCAGATACATCTTTCCTCAGCTTGTCTGTTTTCTTGCTTAAAGCTCCCATCCATTCAAGAATGTCTATTTATCATAGAGATTTCTTACCCACCCACACTCCAGGAGGTCAGTCCAATTGCAGACAACTCAACATTGTCTAAGACAACAGAGTCTCAAAAAGGTAATAATGTTCTGCCAGACAGACTTGACTTCGTGCTTGCAGAGAGGGTTTTAAGTTGTAACAGTGCTCCTGTCCGTGAACAAGCCACTGAGTTTTGAACAGACATCTTTCCTGGATCACAGCATTAAGGATCCATGACCAGATTCTATGGACGAATTATCGCCTTCTGAATTTTAACCAAAGCCATGTTGGAATGTGCATTCCTTCCTATGCAGTCCATTCAAGACTCAAAGTGGCTCTGAGGCTAAGGTGACCAGAGAAAAGTGGTCACAATGACAGGTACCCAGACAATGTTATGGCTACCAGGAGAACAGACATCCAGAGACACGGGCTTCTCCACAAGGAGTTGGGTCACCTTCACCTACAGCATACAAGAGACATGAGCAAAGGGACAGTTGCTACCCAAGCCACTATTGTGATTCAGCACAGAACAGGGCCAGGAAATAAGACAGGCAGGGCCAGGGTGGCAACACAGCATGCCTGCTTCATTCAGACAGCACGAAACATTCCACTCTGAACAGGCAAGGTGGTGTCCATTCCCTCAACGAACCACTGTGGATTGAAGTGAGCTTGTGGATACCTTTCATGAGGTCATCGTTCCGCCAGAGTTCATCTCCATTCTTTTCTATCTTCTCCGTGGGAGACAAATCTTGCCCAAAGACTAGGTGCTCAAGTGCCAAGTCTGAGCTGCCCACTGGTGCCCATAAATCAAGATGGGCCATAGAAGGCTTGTTCTGCCTCCTCAGCTAGCTGGAAGGAAAGAAAAGAAACCAGGGAGAGTCTGAGTGTCTAAGAGCTGAGATTCACATCCTGAAAGAACATGTCAGCACATAGTCACTGAAGTTCAGGAGGCATGAAATGAATTCGCTGTGCCAAGGCACACATAGAAGGGCTTTCTGACTTCTAGTTTCATGCCTGAGGTTGAGTGGGAGTGGGATGGGGCGTGGGAGATGAGTTCACAGATGGATCTGAAGTCAAGCTTTAGGAAGAGCTACAAACCAAATGGGTGGAAAGCCAGATGGGAGAAGGAGGGAGTTCTAAGAACTAACCAGTACCTTCTACAGCAAGCCCATGCCTGCGTGTTGGGGTGATGGAAAAGGGAGGAAGAGAAAACTCACTGCTTGCTGAGGGAAGTCAGACCTTGGCAGCAGTTAGGGGTTACTGGGCCGGTAAAGGATGCTTAGGGAGCCAGGAGAGAGACTCCCACTTTAGACTGCATGACTCAGCTCTCTAGGAGAGAGAGAGAGAGAGAGAGAGAGAGAGAGAGAGAGAGAGAGAGAGAGAGAGAGAGAGAGAGAGAGAGAGAGCGCAAAGCAGGGAGCAGGGTCTGGAGTCAGAGACCCTGTCCCATCGGATCATCCTCAGGGGCCAGCTTTGGGATTCCCCGGACCCCCTGTGGCTCATTATTGAAGCATTTGACTTTAATCCTTCCTTTCTCCATTGACACAAAACAAACACCCTGCCCCCCTTTCTTCTTTGGGACAGGGATCCCCTCCTAAGAGGCAGCGAGACAGACTTCTGTTCTCCTGGGTCAGGGAGCAGCCGCTCTGGAGATGGCCGGCTCCTCAGCGCCTGCCTAACCCCTCTTGTCCCAAAGGCAGAAGCTGGAGCCACTGCCAGCTCTCATTAGAGGATCTGAGTGTCTATGCTTCCATCCTTAAAGTGGCAGACACGGGGATAATCATCTCCATGGGGAGTTGAGGCAGGGGAGGGCGCCCTGGATGGAGTCCTCAGACTCATTAACGCCAGATGCTGGGGAATCTCGCTGGTCCCCTTGGGCTGAGCAGTTGAGACTGGCTTTGTTCTGGTACTTCATCTCAGTCTAGAGACTAATTGACTGAGGGCGTGCGTGTGGAGACTCCATCTTGGTGATGCCAAGCCACCAGGGGAAGAACGAGACATGGGACAGTGGCAGGCAGTCCCTTCAAAGTGGCCTCCCCCTGAACTCATTGTTTGGGGCTTTATTCCATTTGGAGAGAAGTAGCAGGGGGCAAAGATTGCATCTGGTCAAGCTAATCACAGAGTTGGGGAAGCTTAACCGGCTACTTAATTTGGATATCTGAGGTATAATCAGACCATTTCAGGCCAGGAAAAAAAAATCTAAGATCCGTGGCCAGAGAGTGAAGTGCCAAGGTCAAGAAATCTGACCCCCAAAACAGTTTCAAACCAAAGTCTCATCATCCAAGAGAAGATTCTAGAAACAGGTAGTGGACCAAATACTCTCCCCAATTATGGTCAAAGACAGACAGATCTCAAAGACAGACAGATCTGCAGCATCCCACGCTTGGCTTGATCCCTGGGAAGAAAGCACGCCCGCCTCTTGCTTTTGCTATCTCTTGTCCAAGATAACATCAGTTTAGGAGCTGGACCCAAAGATGTCCGATTTCTGTGAGGCATCCCAGTAGGATTAGTCATGTTCCACCAAAATGAAGTTGGTAAAACTTTTATAAAGTGTATTTCCTGCACAGAGAAGTCAGCCAGGTACCCAGAGAAACACATCCAACCAAACCAGAAGACAATGGAGCCTTCCAGAAGCCAGCAGAGAAAGTGGAAATGGTTACCCTACCCTGAAGACTAGCATTGAGTCAGGTTCTTAACTGAGAGCAATCCCAGTCTTGGGTGGTTTGGGGCACCCAGGCATCACACAACAGGTGAGGACTTGCTCAGACCAAAATTGCTATTCTGACACAGCAGGAAAGCAGTGGCCCTATCCATACAGGACTCTCTCCAGAGTGCAAGGACAGAAGGCCAAGGTCAAAGATGACAGTAGACTCGGAGACAGAGGCTTTTTTTTTTAGCTGGCTGGATGTGATTCTAAGTCTCAGCGATGTGCTAGAGATAAAAGTCTAGTAGAGAATGGGGTTTATCTAGTAAGCAGTGACTCGTGGTATAGTGGACCCTAGAGATATTTGCTAAGTATCTAAACATGTTCTTACAGCAGGTTGTAAGTGGAGCCGTGGCAAGACGCTTTCCCCCCGTGCAGAGACTACTCAAGGATGTTTTTAGGTCACACCTCCAGACTGCATCAGGGCCAGAAAGTCCCCCTCTTTGACAGAACCTATATATTTTATGTAGATAAAGCATTTAATACGCTGCTAACAATGCTAGGGTAAGGTGGTTCTTTGCCTGTTGGGGAAGGGTTTTGCCTACTCATTTTATCTCAAAGAGCTGAAGACTACAACTGGATCAAGCTTTAAAGAAACATGGCTGAGGAAGCTGGTGAAGTTGCTTCAACAGCAACGTCACGGCGCTCAGTGTTGAGACAGGATTCACACTGAGCCATCTGGTTCTAGGCAATATTCAACTCCAGTAAGGCCATCTCTAGCATCAATAAGGCTTACTAATGCCCACTGTATAATAATAATAATAATAATAATAATAATAATAATAATAATAACGATAATGATGATGATGATGACGATGATGATGATGATAATACAGAACTTCCTGTGCAAAAGAGGAGGGTCCTTGTCTTAGTTTAGGTTTTAGTCAGCAGACACTATGACCAAGGCAACTCTTATAAGGACAACATTTAATTGGGGCTGGCTTACAGGTTCAGAGGTTTAGTACATCATCACCAAGGCGGGAGCATGGCAGCATCCAGGAGGAGCTGAATTCCACATCTTGTTCTGAAGGCAGCTAGGAGAAGACTGACTCCCAGGCAGCTAGGGCGAGCATCTTAAAGTCCACACCCACAGTGACACACCTACTCCGACAAGGCCACACCTCCTACTGGTGCCACCCGCTGGACCAAGCATGTATAATCATCATAGTCCTATACTATTTTTGTCGGTTTTTTTTAAAGACAGGGTTTCTCTGGATAGTTCTGGCTGTCTTGAAACTTGCTCTATAGATAGGCTGGCCTTGAACTCAAAGATCTGACTGCCTCTGCCTCCAAAGCGAGAGCTGAGATTGAGGGCATGCGACACCATGCCTAGTTTTGAAAAAGGACCTTTAAATGGCTCAAATAATCTAAACTTTAAGTATTTGGCAGTCCAATGTTTAGACACCGAATTTTACTATGCTTCATAGCCCAGGCTAGCCCTGAACTCATGATTCTCCTGGCTTTGCCTCCTAAGTGCTGGGATTTGAGGTGGGAACCACTGCATCTGGTTCCAAAAAAACCAAAACAAAACAAAACAAACTTAGATGATTTTCATTTGAGACAGGGCTTCATACTATGTAGTCCTGACTGGCTTGGAACTTGATATGTGGACAAGGCTATCCTTGGATGCTCAGATTCACCTGTCCTAGCCTCCTGCGTGCTAGCATAAAGACTTGCACCACCACACCTGGCTCGACAGGACTCTATTGGCTTTAAAGTTTTTCTTTTTCTTTTTCAATACAACATATTTTGATCATATTCTTTCCCCTCCCAGTTTTTTCCCAGATTCCACCTCCCCACCCACTCAATTTCCTGTTCCAAAAAAAAAAAAACCAACAAAACCAAAAACAAATCCAAGAAGACAAAAGATACTAAAGTCAATCCAAACCAAACCAACCAACCAAAACACTACACACACGCACACTCGTGTGCGCGCGCATACACACACACACACACACACACACACACACAGAATCCATTTTATATTGGACAACTACTCCAGAGCATGGGACCCACCTTGGGGTGTGGTTGATATATACCTAGTGTCACTCCATGGGAGAAAACCAATTTCTGTCTCCCAGCATAAATCAATTACACATAGCTTCTGGGTCGGAGGTGGGACTTTGTGCCCACTTCCTGTCCTCTGTCCTCTGTTCTGGGATTTTCTGTGACTTGAAGTTGCTATCACTCTCAGAGACCACTCTCTTCCTGCACTAGGTTCCTTCTTTCATTTGCAGCAGGGTTCTTCCCACGTGGACCTTTTGAGAGGCATAAGAGCTTGTTGCTCTGAACATAGATGGATGAGCCTGGAAAACAGACTGCATCTGCCCCAAAGTGTCCTCCTTATGCCCCCCCTCTTTAGAATTAAACTTTAGGCAACCCAGTATAATCTGTGTGGTCAGCTGCAAAGTGAGACTCAGGCACTTTCTATTATGGGGTCATGAAGAGGACAGGCATCCAACACCTAGATGGACCAGGATCTTCTTCCTTCAAATGGGGAGGTGCTTGCCAAACTTCTGAAGTTCAGGCAGGGGAAGGGGAACAGGGGATGCTATGGACCGTTCTGCTGATCTGTCACACCAGAATTCTTTATGCAGCCCTTGCTTCGTTATAGACTCAGGAAACTCTGGAGCGGAGAAGCCCAGATGTGTCTCACTTCACCCAAGCCCGAGATACGGAGTCTGGAGATAGAAGCCGGAGACTGTCCTCGCTATCTGCAATTGTCATTTGCACCTTGCGAGCCAGCAGCACCCTTCACTCTGCACGCTGCATGAACTGGGCCTCGCCGGACCCAAGTTCATTATCAGCGGGGTCTACTGTACACAGTTGTTGAAAATGGATCCTGTAGATGGGGGACAGCTGTTTGTACTTAGCGGTTAAGTGTCCCTGCGATGCTGGCGGCCTCTGACAAAAGCGTTGCTCTCTGCGAGGCATCATCCTCTCAAAGACTTCCTAAATCAGGGCCAGATGTCTGCACACAACTCGTGTTTCTTCTGAAGATTCTTCTTTCTGGGAAGGGAGCTTTCACTGAGGTGTGGGAAGTGGGGTACATAAGCCGGCACGCTCGCCACCCCTAGAAGATTGGGGTGGCATTTGAGTGCTAAGGACTGTCACACAACTGAAAGTGATGGTGTCCATTTTACAGATGGGAAAGTAATCAGGACACAGGACTTGTCCAAGCCTGGATCACAAGTCCCACAAGCACACTGTATTGTTTGGGGAGCTGTAAAGCCATTGTATCGAGGACTGCTGAACTTAGCTTCAAGTTCTCCATTTCTCCATGCTCAGTTGGGAAGACATGGTTGAAGTCAGATGAGCCTTTTTCATTTTTTTTTTCCAGTTGTGTTTGTGCTACTGAAGTTCTAAGCAAGCGGGATTGTCAGAGCACAGATCTGAACTTCTGTTCTGATTACACGCAAGAAGTATTTGTTTATCCTGCAGAGAGACTATCTTATGTCTGTACGGGACTGGAAGGAAGAGCCAGACCTAACATCTACATTATCTCTTTTCTTCCTACTAGTAGAAATTCAGACAGGGGCTGGAGCAACAGCAGCCACTTTGATATGTGAGGTGACCTGGGAATGAATGCCTTGCAGGAGGCTTGTGGAACATGCCAGTTCCAGACAGACCAGTCCTCCAGGTTTGGAATTATCAGCCTAGTATTTGTCCTAGGTTTTGGGGGATATTATCAGATAAACCCAAGGCAACATGGCTTCACGCTATCAAGTGCACTGAGAAAGGATGCCTGACTCCGCAGAGGCCTGCGTACCTCCTGCTAGCACCGTTCCACTAGCATTGGACGAAGAATACTCAGCGCTACCACGGAAGGAACTTTTGCAATTTACGTCCATAGTAAGAGGTGAGAAGGGGGAAATATCCCCTTAGCCTTCGGAGTGGTTCTTACTCAGTAAAAATGGCAGAGTCTAGAACTCTTAAATCTTCATTTTAGAAACTGAACGCTGTGAGTCCTAGAGTGCTCACAGTCTCTCATGTTCTCTCACATTCTCTTACTTAGGTCATATCCGAGAGGCTGAGGAAGACATCTCCACGTGTGCCAGGCGAAGCTGGGGTTTGGGGACAGCCATTGCCTACCTTGCCCAATGCCGCCAAGCTCAGCATAGAGTTTTGACTTAACAGCCAACCACACAGGGTTTCTAACCATGACCCCAATGGAACACAGTCCAGCACCTCCCATCTCAGCGAGTTTATCCCCTACCCATGTGAATTCTCCGGGTATAGAAGTTAGGAGTCCTGAGCTCTGACATTGGGAAGGGGGAGGTCTGAAAAAAGCAGGTGTGGATGGGGCAATGGATTTCTTGGCTATGGAATGTCGATGAAGGAGAATAAAGTTAGGGCAGAGGAGTGTTTCCCAAGGAACAGACTTGAGCTGCTATAATCTGTCCAAACTCAGAGGTCAAACCAAAGAGGGTCATAGCTCAGAGAGAAGGGTGAAACACACGACCTTATAGCACACTCTCAGTACTTCTCCACATACCCATGCCCTGTTCCCTGTGTCACTCAGTCCAACAGCTTTCCTGTCCCTCCCTTCCCCACAAGTGGCAGCACAAACTCCCAGTAAGAGCCCAGAAAGTTACAAATTAAGTGACACATGACCCCTATCTGGAGACTCTTACCTTCATTCTATTTTAATCTTTGGCACCGTCTCATTTTGCAAGATACCCAGTGTTTAAAGCAGTTATGTTCCTCCTTAATCCAGGTCTTCCGTACATAGAAAACTGTAAACACGAATTGGAGTCCTAAAAGGGGGAGAGCCCAACAGTTACACGAGGCAGTCCGTCAGAAGCTTGGCATATGCCCGAGTGGTAGAGGCTGCCTTCTATGCACAAAACCCTGGAAGTCATTGTGAATACCCCCAGTAAGAAGTGGTTTTCAGAAGTCAATAGCCCTGCTTGCCCAGAAGCCTGAAAAATGGAAGTGCTGGATTTGGTGTGGCCTCTGCAACAAAAATTCCAGCTCCCAACATTCCTGTCCCTCTCAACTCCAGTGCCCAGGGAGACTAGTCCCCCACAGACCTCAGTGGGGGTGGGGGACAGACTGGAAGCAAATCCATTGTACCATCTGCCTGCAGCTTGTGACTTGTGGCTGGGAAATCGCTTCTCCCCTGCAGCCCTTTCCACACCAGCAGATGTGATTCCCTGAATTGTCAGTACCTTGCCAACAGGTTGGAAATGAATACGTCTCTCCACAGATGGCTGTCAGGGAGGACACATGTGTGCACTTCTCTCCCTGCACCCGGGAGCATCAGACCTGGCAGAAGGTGGTCCCAGGATGGAGGCTCGAGGCAGTGTCGGCCACCTGCCCATCTTAGGTTTCTGGTGATGAGAGGGAGGGATGCAGAATGTGAGAGGGGTTTGGCTGACCTCTGCAGAGGCCCTCATCTAATACAGGAAGTGCTGGGACTCTTGTGTACGCGCACCTGGGAAGGGTGGTTAGGACCAGAGCTTGCTTACCCAGCTGAACACTCTCTCTCTCTCTCTCTCTCTCTCTCTCTCTCTCTCTCTCTCTCTCTCTCTCTCTCTCTCTGTTTTTAGAGACAGGGTTTCGCTGTGTAGCCCTGGCTGTCCTGGAACTCACTCTGTAGACCAGGCTGGCCTCGAACTCAGAGATCTGCCTGCCTCTGCTTCCCAAGTGCTGGGATTAAAGGTGTGCACCACCACCACCTGTGTTTTCTCTTTTTGTCCCAAGGATGTGCAAAGATGCCGGAGAACTGGGAGAACGCTCCATCTCCCAGACGTGTCTGCGCTTAGCTAGTACATTTCTGTTTTTATTTCTACCTCTATATGGGCTGTCATCATGGAGGCAGGTATATGTTGGCATGAAGGCAACAGCTACATTTAAAGTTTCCTGACCAGTGGTAACGAGTTATACAGCAGCCGTGGAAGACGCAAGGGACAGGGTGACACAGTTAGCTTGCTACGGGGTTAATTACTATAAGCCTTACTTCATAATCACTCTTGGTGGCCTCAGTTGACGCTACCCCTTCCCCCATGACACTCTGGTCTGGCAGGAAGCTCTTAAAAAAAGAGTGCCCCAGTTTGAAATTAGGCATACCTTAGGCTTTCACGGAGTCATCTCCCCAATGTTCTCAAGGGTACAGGCATGCTGAGGACTCCAGACACCATCACAGCACCCTTGAGATCTGGAGATAGTGCATCCCTGGTTGCTACAACAGGTTCACAAGGTAAAAATTCATCCAGAGTTTGGAGATCCAATATCATCTGTTGTGGCTCAAGATCAAAAGACTCTTGTTTGCAGGGGACTCAGTTCTGGAAAATTAAGAGACTTTGAGGGGTAAATGCTCTCTCAACACACTTACCACCCCCCCACACACACACACACACATTATGAGTGCTCCAAGAGGCTCTCAGACGGCTACAGCTTCTATCTAGAATATCTTCTGTAGCAAAAGACAGCACCTGAAGTTTTATATCCCTCACTGACATTTCATGTGACAAGGGCCAGGTCTCAGATGCAGCTTGGAGGCAATGCTTTTAGTGAACAAGACCCTCATTTCAACCCAAGGCTCTTCCCACCCTACTACCCAGCAGAGGTTTTATGGGATGCTAAGCACACGGATGAGGGGAAACCTGCTCTAGAAAATGGTTGCTATCATTAAAGAAAGAAAGAAAGAAAGAAAGAAAGAAAGAAAGAAAGAAAGAAAGAAAGAAAGAAGGAAGGAAGGAAGAAGAAGGAAGGAAAATAAAAAGTTTAACAGTAACAGACAGACCTCCTTAGTTGTAGGAGGAACGGCAGTGACCACCTCTACATAAATGCCAGGGGCCGTGCAGCCTCAAAAGGCATCTCCTGCAGGAGGACCTAATTGAAGACTGCCTGAGAGACCAAGATTGGGGATGCAGACAATGCCGGCCAATCAGGAACTGCTGTTTAGAAGAGATGCTTTCTTGGGACCAATGGGGTAGAGGGTATTAAAGGAGCTTGCAGCAGCATTCACCTGTTTCCCACACACTGTCTCAAATCATTTTGTGCTGGCTAGCTTTAAGTCAACTTGATGCAAGCTAAAGAGACACCGGAGAGGAGGGAACGTCAAATGAGAAAATGCCTCTGTGAGCTTGGGCTGTAGGCAAGCCCGGAGGGTGTTTTCTCCCATTGATGTGGGACCATTCAGTCCATCGTGAGTGGCGCCACCCCTGGACGGGCGGGTGGTCCGGGAGTTCTATAAGCAAGCCGGCTGAGCAAGCCAGTAAGCAGCCCTCCTCCATGGCGTCTTCATCAGCTCCTGCCTAGTTTGAGTTCCCACCTTGAGCTCCACACTCACCTTCACGGACTGTGATTCAGGATGTATAAGCCAAATAAAACCTTTTCCTCACAAATTTGCTTTGCGTTTCATGTTTCATCGCCACAGTGGTAACCACAACTAAGACTTTCCTAGACGAATTGTTCAAGGTCAAGGACATTCTACACAAGGTCACTCCTACTTTCTGGTACCACTTGTCTGAAATGGAGAAGCTGTTGCAGGAATCCACGCCTCGGGGTAGCACCCTCTCTCTACCCCTCTTGCCAGCCTATAAGGGCTTGGCCAGTCCTCACTTGTTTCCTTGCTCTCTCCATATTATAGAGTCTACAGCATCCAGGCATGGCCCCCACAGAGTTCTCTTCCATCAAACTGGACGAGCCAGGGTCCTCTCTCCAGGACCCTGGTGTGTAAGGATGTCTGAGAACCTTGTTTGTCCTTGCTTTTTCATCCGTTTTAGACAGAGTCTCTTATTCAATTGCGTATGCCTCCTGTGATGACTGGTTTTGTGTCAGCTTGACGAAAGCAAGAGTTATTTGGGCAGAGGGATCCACAGTTAAAAAGATACTTCTCTTAGAGTGGCTTGTGAGCATATTTTTCTCAATTACTGTGGAATTGTGGGTAGTCCCTTCTGGGAAAGAATCAAGATAAAAAAAAAAAGGGGGGGTATTTCAGAAGAAGTTAGTTTTTCTGCTGCCAGAGTTGATTTTCCCATTGTTGGCGCTGCTGAAGACTTTCCTGACAGTAGAACCAGCAATCCCAAGCTTACATCATGGAATGGGTGACACGACCAGCTCTTCGGGAACTTCCCAGTTTCCTGGTGCCAGACTGGGACTACTGAGGCACCCCACCTTGTGAACTGAATAACTATGGTCACCCCCACCCCCAGAGAGGCAGCTATTCTGCGGCTACTCTTGACTCTCTAGGTACCTAGCTCAAGGATTGAGTACCAGGTTCTCAGCATCTCAGGGATGATTTAAATAAAGGCTTATTGGTTCTGTTCCTCTAGAGAACCAGGCTAGCAAGTCCCGGAGCTTCTGGGGACTCCGTCTCTGCCTCCCATCTTCCCATAGGATTACAGATGGGCACGCTATCACATCTAGCTTTTGTGTGGGTTGTGAGAATTTGAACTCAGATCTTCACCACTTGCATGGCTAAGCATGTTACCCACTGAGCATTTTCCCAGTGTCTCCTCACCCCAGGCTTTCTCTGAAGCATCTGCTCAGTAGGCCCGTCAGCACAAACCTACCCTCCCTCACCTCCAAAAGGCCTTTCCCCATCTCAGATGTTCACGGTCAAAGATACAACCACAAACCTCAATTCAAGCAACTCGTTCCTCAGCTTCAAGCAGAAGTGTTTAAGAGGGGTAGGTGCATCTGCTCATCTTTCCAGTATCCCAGGAAGGATGGGATGTGCAGAGAAGATGGCACTTCAAGTCTTAAACTTGGCCACCATGTAAGCCTATCCCCTGAACCTCCATATTCCCCTATCTGTAAAGCATCTGTCTTAGTCAGGGTTTCTACTCCTGCACAAACATCATGACCAAGAAGCAAGTTGGGGAGGAAGCCTCAAATTGAGAAAATGCCTCTATAAGGTTGGGCTGTTGGCAAACCTGTAGGGTATTTTCTTAGTGATTGATGGAAAGGGTCCAGCCATTGTAGGCGGGGCTGCCCCTGGGCTGGTGGTCCTGGGTTCTATAAGAAAGCAGGCAGAACAAGCCATGGAGAGTAAGCTAGTAAGCAGCACCCCTCCATGGCCTCTGCATCAGCTCCTGATTTCAGATTCCTGCCCTGCTTGAGTTCCTGTCCTGACTTCCTTCCATGATGAACAGTGATGTGGAAGTACAAGCCAAATAAGCCCTTTCTGCCCCAAGTTGCTTTTGGTCCTGGTGTTTCATCCCAGCAATTGTTACCCTAACTAGGACAGACCCACTCAGTAGTGAGTTAATTCCTGGCACTTGAAACCTAGCCAACAGTCCGTAACCACCCTTGGCTGGTGATGTTATGGCCCCGGAGAACACCTACTCCTGTCAGTTTCTTAAACCAGCACACTTTTCTAACTGAATTTTACTTGCTTATCCTTAGACTTACAGATAAGTGTTTCCTCAAAGGGTTCCCACCCCACACACACAACAGATGAGAGTATTTCTCAAATGCAGAGAGAACTGATGGGGGGGAGTGGTGGTCCCCAGTCCCAATAGATGCGTTCATCAAAACACCACCCCTAAAGGCTCAGAGAAGACAAGGGCAGGATGATTTTTAAAAACAGGTATGTCAGGGAGCTCCTTCCAGGAAATCTCAACAATATGGCCACCTAAAGATGACCTGCACAATGACACCACATTCAACCTAAGGGGATGGGGGAGGCCCCTGAGCCCTAGGTAATGCTATAGGCAACAACCACAGGTAGAGAGGGCAGGCGAATATAAATCAGGGATGATCTCTTCCCCACTGTGCTTATGCAATCCCATGTGGTCAGACCCAAACATAGGATAACATAGGAGCAGTACTCTAAATGGACTCAGTAGGATACATATATATATATGTGTGTGTGTGTGTGTGTGTGTGTGTGTATACATGTGTGCACACATATATGTATATATGTGTGTGTATGTATTTATAGTAAATAGTAAATATGTAATAGGAAGCAGAGATTTAATTTGAGGTGATGGAGACATGAGAGTCATGGGGAAGGGTAAAAATAATGTAAACTCAGCACTCCTGTGTGAAATTCTCAGTTAAGTTTTAACACTGTTTCTAGTGTCTCCGTGGAGAGGTTCACGTGGTTGAGCCTCTAAATACTTAGTTTTTCCCCCCTTGCTAGCATCTAACGTCAGCCAGAGCGGACCAAGAACCACACCCGGTTACTATCCTATCCCTCAGATCCTCCCTCCTGAGATTTTAGAAGGTACCTGTTGACCCAGGAAGCTCTGGGCTTCCAAATTGACTGCCAGCTTTGTTCTTAGACCGATCCAAGCTCCCTGGCTATTTCACAAGTGCAGGCGATTTCAGGGGATTAGAACCCTCACCTCTGGGGACCTTCTCACACTCTGCTAGGTGTGTTTTAATCACCACGAGAGGCCCTGGCTGTCATGTCTCATTACTTAAATATATTATCATGGCCTGGCCTTGGCTGGTTTGGTGGGATTAAAGCAATAAAACTATATGGACAAGTGGCCAGCGTAGTTACCACCCAGAACGGCTGTGGGTGATGGCGCACAGCTGCGGCGGTTTACACCCTACCCTCACCCCTACTTCCGCTCAAGCCCCACCACCCCACCTTCGGAGCCAGCAGCTGCTGCGCCCCAGCAGCAAGGCTGTCACGGGATTGGTCCAGCTTCAGGAGGCAGCCCTGTTGCCTGGCAACAGATAAGCTGTCTTACCTCGCTTCTCCTGGACCACGGGGAGGGAGGGGGTGAGGGGAGGGAGGAGGTAATGGGGGGAGAGAGAAGGGGTAGTGGGGGGGAAGGGAGGGGATAGTGGGGGGAGGGAGGGGATATTGGGGGACGGGAGGGTGTGTGTGTGGGTGTGGGGGGGTTGGGGGGAATGGAGTGTGTGTGTGTGTGTGTGTGTGTGTGTGTGTGTGTGTACGTGACTTTAGCTACCCCGCAGACAACAAGTGAGGCATCTTCGTTATTTAATGCTCATTTATTCTTAATTGCTGTGGCAGGAGGAATATTCATCCCATGATCCAAAGTGGGGCTGGGGCGTTGTTCTGAGACAGCTTTATAGAGATGTAAAACAGATGAACAACGATGGGTGAATCAAGGTTGTGGGAGGCCCTTGGGACTTTTGTAAGAGTTTCTATGCGTTTTATCGGCTACAAAAAAGAAAAAAGAAAAAGAAGAAGAAGAAAGAAAAAAAGCCTTGTAGGAAACGGTCTGGTACCACCACAGTCCCCCCCCCCACCCCCCACCATTTGTGCTGAGCAACAGAGCTCAAGGCCACCACACAGCTTCAGATGAACAACGAGGATTATCTCAAATGGTGAGGCATCTGAGACAGACTTTGCAAATTTGAAATTTCTGGAACTGCTTAGAATCCATTCAGACTGTAGCAATGGAAAGGTTGTTGTTGTTTTGTTTCATTTAGGTTTTTTTGGGGTTTTTTTTTGTTTGTTTGCTTTTGGAAGCAAATACCCGGACCCTACACTTTAAGATAATGGTGAAAATTCTTGGAAAGACCATTGGCTGTCTTTTGGGAATCAAGTCATAAAATGAAGATGGATTCAGGATCCAGCCTGTCTACCTGAAAATCAGCCCCTTCCTTGCAACATTCTCTCATGCCCAAGCAGGTTTCCTCTGCTTCAAAACAGACAAACTAGTTTCTGCCTGTGTTACAAGCTTCAAACATCAAGACTCAGGGCAACTTGTTTTCAATGGTGGCAGTTATAGCCACGGGTGTGTGCTGCATAGATCTCAGCTCTCAGCACCAACACGACCTTGTTGCTTCTGAGATGCTTTGAATTTATGGTTAGCAACATTGTTTCTTAAGACAGACAAACTAAAAGGCAAGCCTGGAACCCTCAGTCCAAGTACTGAGGCCATTTGTATATGTCCCTGGTTAGTTCTATGTCAACTCGACACAAACTAGTGTCATCTGAGAGGAGGGAACCTCAAAAGAAAAATAATAAATACCTCTAAGATTGGGCCTTAGGCAAGCCTGTGGAACATTTTCTTAGCAATTGATGCGGGTGAGCCCAGCCCATTGTGGGTGGTGCCATCCTTGGACTGGTGGTCCTGGGTTCTGTGAAAAAGCAGTCTGAGCAAGTCATGGGGAGCATGCCAGTAAGCAGCATCCCTCCATGGCCTCTGCATCAGCTCCAGTCTTCAGGTTTCTGCCCTGTTTGAGTTCCTGCCTTAACTTCCTTCGATGGTTAATGGTGCTGTGGAAGTGTAAGCCAAATAAACACTTTCCTCAAGTTGCTTTGGCCATAGTGTTTCCAACAGCAATAGTAACCTGACTAAGAAAGTAGGCTACACTTAACTTTGGCATTTGACCCCTTTATGTCTTCTCCTTCTAAACCATCATTGGTTTGATTCCCTTTCGGGCAAAAATGTTTATGCAAAATGTAAGTTACTAGAAACAGCGGTTTTGAGTTTCCGCAGGAGTGGGAAGCACTTGTAATGCTTCTGAGGAAGTTTAAGTAGTTGATGATCTCCAGTCCCCAACACCAGCCTGGTGTACTCTGTCCACTTGCTTCTGAAAAGCAACAAAACTGACCATTCCCAGTTTGGTTTCATAAGGGGGTGTTGTAGGTACTTGGAAATTACTCGGAAAAGGTCTTGCTAGAACAATTATTGGTTAGACACAACCAGTTTGATCATGTCTGTGTGTGGAGGCAAAGAACAGATTGCCTCACATACAATCTAGCCATGCAAAAATTGAACATAGAGTCTTAACTTCTGAATATGGTCTAATCTATATAAGTCACTCACCTGTCAGCCCAAGGTTGCCACATGTATTAAAATGTGGCTTTTCAAAAAAAACCAGATAGTAGACCCATGTGTAAGTCCCAGCAAGTTCTTCGTAGACAGTTCAGGTTGGAAAATCCATTCATCATTCATGCTAAACTCTGTTCAATTAGGAGAGACTGATGTTGGAGCCATGCCCCCACCAAAGCAAGAGACTTCTGAATGTGTCCTCCACTGAATAAGTGGAAACCACGCTGTCAGTCACCTTGGCACAAGAATCTTAAAGGGATAGTGCAGAGGTCTACATGAAATTCTGTGGTCATGCAGTCCAAGTAGTCGCCAAACCTCATGTGACTGATTAACAATCTTGGCCAGTCTAAGCCAGACGGGATGCTCACTCAGACTCACCTTATTGGCCCCGAGAGCAGAGGCATTATTGGAGATGTCCCACTAGCATTATGGCTCCCAGCTGTTTGCCAGGACAATGGCATTAAAACAAACTCAAGTATTCATCGAACCCTCATGAGGTCAGATTGAACTGAAGCTGGGGACAGCAGACAATGCATCTCTTTCTCCCCAGCCTAAGATTCAACACTACTTAGTTTTCTCATTGGTGAGGCTTTTCCTACTGAGAACTTGTCAGGTTGGGACAACTTTGCTGATCACCCCTGACCCTGTCAGAATGGTTGCCTCCTAATGTCTGCTATCCACGCACATAGCCACGATCATCCTTATTTTTCTGGATTTATGCTGTTGGAACTCTTGTCCATTCCCACACCCCAACTTGAGACATATACTGTGTCTCATTCCCCCATAACATCTAGGGGACACCCTTCCCTGATGTTAGCTAGTTGGGCCCTGCACACTCTGTCCTCAGCTCTGTGCTCCTGTCTGGAGATAGATCTGTGACTGATAAGTCAAATCCCCTTCTCACTTGGGATGTCACTCATCCAGAGAATCCCAGTGATGCTCAGACTCAGTAAGGTTTACAGGGAGTCGGAACATTCAGGCTCCATTCCAAATCCATCACTAGCAGGCCTCATTTCAGGGAAACTAATGCAGGTTAGAGGAGTCAGACAGCTTCCATATACATCTGCAGTCCTGGACCGGCTGGGAATAGCTTGACTTTCATAGACCTCTGTGTCTAGAAGTCACGTGCAACCGGAAGTCAGCATGCAATTACAAAGAGACTATCACCATGAGCTCAGTTTTCTTCCATGAGTAAGCGAGGCGCTCGAGAACAGGTGCTAAACAAGTTAGGACAGAGTAGGCAGGAATGCAGAGACAGGTTTCCACCCATAACTCCATGCTGAGCTGGGAAGGGAGTGGCATTTCTCCTCAGTGGACCGTCAAACTAGAGCCACTTCGTCCTACAGAGTGAACCATCTTGTCCCTGTTTTTAGAACTGAATGACGCTAACTGCCCACTGGAATTTGCTGAGCCCATGATCTTCTCCAGGGAGGATTAATGCCCACCCACAGATTCCCATCAGCTAGGCAGGGGTGTCCCCTAGACCCTGAAAATGGATGGGTGTCTACAAAGGAGCCTTGAGAGAATTGAGTCAAGATGGGGAGAGGAGACTCCTCAGGCTAGGTACATTTAAAAAACAGGCGGATCTTAGAGCAAGGGGATGAATACTGAGGGTTCAGGGAGATGAGGGATTTCAAAGGAGAGGCTCACCTCACTGGGGCTGCTCTCTGGGTTTTGGCTTTAGCATCTTATTTCCTTAGTTTACACGTATACACCCCCACCCCCTTGTTGCCCATTGAGAAAGTTTTCTCCTTGCATTGAGGGCAGTTGTCACAGGTTCCAGTGACAAACCAAATTCATATTCCAAAGCCCTCAAGTCCCCACTGGGGAACAAATGAGATTATTGGAATTATTGATGAATTATTGACAGATCGTGGGTGAGGAGGGTTGATGCAGGATCATGCGTGATTGGAGAGCAGATACACAGGAAGATCAACATAGAGAGTATGGATAGAACCCCCTTCCCCCAGGTCACACCATCTATACCCCAGCCCCTCCTGAGACTCTGAGGCCACACGCAGTCAAAGTAGAGTTGCATACAACTGGCTTTGAGGAGTGACCAGATACTCAGATGAGGGACAGTCCCTTGCTCCTTCTCTGAGAGAATATTAACCAGTCCAGCTGTGTTAAACCTTTTGCAGGTGGCACAGCTGGCCTGAAGGTGGCATATGTTCTGCTCTGAACATAGTCACACAACTCTGCCTTAGTGGGAATGGTCCATGTACTTTAGAGGGGGAGCCCTATGTGTTCCAGTCCTGACTCTCATCTTGTTCTTAGATCATGGATGCCTTGTGGTCAAGCCACAACCTGGTTTCCTCACCGTTAATCACTGAACTTTTCTTTGCAAGGACTGGCAATAGCCTTTTCCCTTTGTCCCTGCCTTAGAAATGTCACGGTGCCAGAGGCCTTAGAGGAAGGCGTTGGGCCAGTTAGATGCTGCCTTAAGTTAACATGACCATTTGACTGTTGGATGGAGTTAGGATTATGGGCATACTGCCACACCCAGTTTTTTTGTTTTTTGGGTTTGTTTTTTAGGTTCCAAGTGAACTCAGGTTCCTCACGCATTCTGTGCACCAGCAGTTTTACACACAGAGCCATCAATCCAGCCCCAGGTACTGTTGATACTGTAGCTGTCTTTCAACTGTTTTTCAAGTCTTCCTTGCAGGAAAGGCATTTGAATTCCCAGCTCATATAAAGGCTTCCCATGTTAATGTCAAAAACAAAAGATGGCAACAGGAAAGGACAGGGACTCCTCCTAGAGTCACTCACCTGTAATGTTGGAGACTGGTTATTCCAGGACACCTGGCCAGATTGTCCTTACATTTATTCTACAGCCATAATTCTCAGCCAAAGACCTAGGCTCTGGGAAATTGCTTTTCTGGACGACCCTCCTGTTGGTGCCCAAGTTGGTAGTGGTTGATAATCTTCAATTCCATCAACTGTGGGTAGAAAAAAGATTCCAGAAAGGTGCTGGACCAGAGATAATGGCCCCCTTTAAGTTCGACAGAGGCTTTCTTCTCAGGCATCTACTTACAGATAGCACCCATCTGCGGGCAGGGCTGGTGATGAGGTGGCCTGTTATATTGACCTTTATGTTATTTCCTTCTGTCCATTCAGGCTTGCCCCGATCTCCAAGACTGGCCAGGTCATGGAGACCCTTCCTTTGTGGGTATCTGCCACATTCTGCTGCAGAGGGTGGACACTGCCCAGAAGGCTCTGCCTTGCACGGATACCGGCTAGCCTCATGGAACAGAAGCAAGGCTTTGTCAAGTGGAGACAGACTGAATCTCAGAGTCCTTAGCATAACACTTTCTTAAGAATAAATACTTTCCTCAGCTACCCCTACGAGGCAGAAGCAAAGTCCCTATAGCTAAAGATACCATGAGCTTCAGACACAGGGCCCAGGGGCTGCTAAGCCGGAACTGGTCTCAGTGTCTCTTCAACTCTTACATATGCATGTATGACCAACTGATGATAAAAGGCCATCTGAGGTTGGGCAACAGGAAAACCACAGAAGCCACACGCTGAGATGGCCATGCTAAGTCAGGAGGACATTGTTGGTGGGTATTTCTGGTTAAAGTGGTTTCCGGTTCAGTTCTCTGTTGAAGTTGCCTTTTGGACCTAGTCTTTGGTAGGAGAGGCTTCAAGACTGGATGCCCCATTTCTTCACGGCTTTCTTCTTAGCCTTTGGCTCTGTTATTGAAGAACCATGAGCTACTGAATGAACCAAGTCAATTGCATCAAGGGTAGCTGCTACAGGTGAACCTTTGTGGTTTAAACCTCTGGGTAGTTAACTACCAATGTAATGCTACAGGGTATCCCAGCAACAGGGTTCTCTAGAGAACAGAATTAACAGTGTGAATCAATTAGAATTTATTACATGGGTTTTCATAGTAGTAACAGCTATGTCACACGTGAGAGGCTGCGAACCCAGCAGTTGCCAGGTGTCTCAGAATTTCTAATCTAATGACAAAGATCCAGAGGGTTCCGGGAGATACACTGGGGCCTTCCAGCGACTTGGAAGCCCGGGGATGCTGGTTCTGCTATCAACACAAAGTCAGCAGTGGCAGCAGGACACCTCAATTCAGAAGCAAGACAGAAGGCCAAGTAAGAGGCAGATCTTTGTCATGCTCTTTCAACAGGGTTCTTCCCACACTCCAGGTAGGTCTTCCCCTATCATTTAAGTCAAGACAACCCCTCCACTGAGGCTCTGCACTCGGGAAATTCTGAGTTGCATCAAGTTGACAGTAAAAACCAATTATCCTAGTGGACCTCAGAGAACCTCTCTTTTCTTTCTTTCCTTTTTTTTTTTTTTTTTTTGGTTTTTCGAGACAGGGTTTCTCTGTGTAGCCTTGGCTGTCCCTGGAACTCACTCTGTAGACCAGGCTGCCCTTGAACTCCGAAATCCACCTGCCTCTGCCTCCTGAGTGCTGGGATTAAAGGTGTGTGTCACCACTGCCCAGCCAGAGAAATCCTCTTATAGGGTGCCCTTCCGACAAAGCTAAGACTTGAGCCTCAGAAAATTCCTGCTATAGGGCCCTGTCCCTGCAAAGGTAGACTTGGTGCACCTCAGAAGGCAATTAACAGGCTTCAGAACACCCTACTATGTTTCTAAAATGCCAATATCCACAAAGGCACTCATGTTCAGACACCCAGAAACACTTGTGCCTGAAATATGAGGATGTATTGAATATGGAGATGAAGGGCAGTTGGCTGACATGGTCACCAGAGCATAGGTTAATGGAGCCACTTGTACGGTGAGGTTCGTACTTGGGCATACCCAAATGGACTCTCTCTATCCAAGTCACTGATCAAATATTGAACCCAGACACGGGTCTGATCAATAATGACCGAGCCACCAAGGCCCAGGTCATTTGCATCGACGGTTGTTTTTGTTCTGGTCTGTCGATCTTCAGGTGTCACCAAGATTGATTTGGGGATCGATCAAAGCTCACGCCTGCTAGATAAGTCACGCTAGAAAAGACCTGTATTAAGTTGAGTTCAACAAGTCAATAATGGTTTCGCCAGGGATGGTTGAAAACTTAAACTAAGATTAAAGAAACTTAAGGTTTCTTCCTGGTGCCAATAGTTCCTACTAACTTAGCTATAAACCCCACACCTCCAGATATGAGTTTTCTTAACATGACTGTGGTCTGGAAGGCATCCATTTGGGCTGATGCTGTAAAAGCGTAACTTTCTGAGCTTGGGGTTTCCTTGATCCATGCACCTGCTGTCTCCCTACCCTCCTCTGATTGCATGGGGTTTAGAGACCCAGTGCATGAAGGCAGACAATCTTAAGTCTGCTCAGAACCTCCTCCTCTAACCTAACTCATTGGGTGACCTCGTAGGTTTCATTTGTAAACCTTTGACATCAAGACAGCCTAGTACACAGTAGGTGTTTTAGAACACAGTAGATGGTGAATGGGCCCATGGAACCTACTTCTTGCCTCCAGAGTTCCAGGCTAATGGTTTTTGCATCAGTACTTGGAGGACCTTACTACTTATTTTAGCACGAAGTGTCCCTCATTGAACATTGCTAAGTATGCTAGTATTTCAGGTGTCATGTCTCCCAGCAGGACTAGTGAGTCTGAACTTCAAGAGGGCCAGGAGACACATGGCGGGGGGGTGGTGGTCCTTCCTCTCCATTGTAGCCCTTTATAGTCTTCCTGGACCTATTAGTGGTCAGAGTAGATGATACTCTGGGTGTAGCTATACAATTAGCCATGGCAGTGGGACCAAAACTGTTTTTCAAAGGAATAACAATTCCCCTCCCCTTCCCTTATTTACAGAGTGCGTAATGAACACTATTCAAGGTCCCAAGGCGGAGGTGGCATTAGTATCCAGGCTTGATTCTTACACCGTTTGTAAACAGGCAAGATGGCATCTCATCACTATGGAAACCATAACCTGCTACACAGGAGGTGCCTGAGTGATGGACCCACTAGGTACTAGGTATTGTGTACTGGAGGCATCCACGTTCAAGAAGCAATTCTCAGGCCAAGCCGCTATCCCAACAGCAAGGGCGTGTCTTTCAGATTAGATTGGCATCTTGTTTTCTGGTCTTCTTCAGCTTCTCAGGCGTCCCAGCCCCGAGCTTCCCTCCCCCCCCCCGACCCCCGTTATCAGCTTTGGGTGGAGAGGCTGATATTAAGAGCTCTGATAAAGCTCACTAAGTGGTAGCAAGCTGTAAACATTCTCACTGATGCCACTCGATTAGCCGGCTGGGAAAATGCCTGAAAGGATGGATGTCCTGGCTTGTCACAGATACAACCAGCAGTGCCACATGGAGTTGTTGAAAAGCGAGTGGGTGGGGGCCACCACCAGAGTTCCAGCTGGGTATCAACGGCATGGTCTGCCAGGGTGACTGTGGGCTCATGCTCTGATAGATGTACCCACCAGGGACGCTTCAGACCCGATAAGTTAATGACCTGTTAGTGGGGAGCTGGGCTAAGAAGATAAGGCTGTCCGAATTCCAGAGCCTCCACTGGGCTTTATTGCTCTGGCTTGGTTCTGTCCCAGGGTAGGTGAACAGTTGGTGGCTACGATCTGCTATTTAACTGGATGGGCCTGGGGAGACCACAGGGTTAACTGTTGGCTGGACAGGGCCTGTGAGCGAGCGAGTGAGCGAGCAAACAAGCGTCTTAAACTTTGGCCCTGAAAAGATCCAAGAGCGAGCTTGGGTGTGCAAAGATGGTATCTGAAGATGCAGGCTTATGCAAGAAGGGAACATATGACAATCCAAATTCTGGTTTCTCTGCCTTACGTACCCAGGCAGACCTTTCTCTGCTAAGACCATGGATGGGGAAACAGGCCAGGCAGACTGAGGAGGCACTTTGGCTTTCAGGAAAGCGCCAGGAATCCCTGCATCAGGACAGTGCAGGGAGATTCAAAGTGCCTGCTCCTAAGACCGTGTTCTTTCCCCCAAAGGAATCAGCTTCCATTTTGCTGTATGTCCCCACCTTCAACCCCATGCCTTTCTCATTAGAACCCCAGTGTGTGTCTCTTTGGTACACTCTGTAACCCAAAAGTTGTCAGGGCATGGTCTCCCATGAGACAAAAGACGGCATTTCATAGCCACACATAAGGTTCTGACCCCACCCCATCATGGGTAGAGTCTTCCTGAGTTTGGAGACCGGCAGTGTCTGCATTATAGAACCTTTTAAAAGGGTACTCACTGCATGAGGAAACCATCCTGTATGTTAACTCTTTAGAAAGGAAAAATATATATCATATTCATGCTAGTGAGGAAGATGAGGTAGATTTATATTGGGTAAAGCTATAGAGGGAAAGGTTCAGGTGTGGAGAAAGGGATGGCTCTTGGGCTCATTATTAACTATGTACCTAACAAGGGCAGAAGCCGTGATGTCCCAACAGGCACAGGTCAGAGGACAGGGGTGAATGAGGAGCAACCGGCTTCAATTGCTCATTCCATAGACAGCGTGTTCTTCATGCCCACCTTGGCCCTCGTAGGTGACTGCTTAGCCAGAGAAGGGCCGGACATGGCGATGGTTGACCTGTTCACTAGTGTATCTGCCTGTTCACGTAGCAGTCAAGGGAGTTGACCATTTTCCCGACAGTCTACCAGGGGCAGACTACCAGACTTTTAAAAAAAAAATCTTGAATATGGCATTTAATTTTTGGAGTATAGTTTTCACACAATGTATTCTGATTACAGTAGCTGATCCCCACACCATGTCCGTACCATCAGCCAAGTATTCCAGAGTATGGAGTTCATTACTCGTGTAAACCTAAGTTGGGTTTTTAAGAGGGTTGTTACTTTGTCCACTTAACGAAACCCTAGACATGATGAAGAGGGAATTTCAGTTGAATTACCTCCATCTGATTTATCTGTAGCCATGCCTGTAGGGGCATTTTTGTTAATTGATGTAGGTGAGGCCCAGACCATTGTGGGTAGTAGCGTCCCCCGGAGTAGGTGGCCCTGGGCTATATAAGGAAGGGAACTGAGCAAACCAGAAGAACAAGCCAGTAAGCAGTGTTCTTTCATCGTTTCTGCTTCTCTTGATGACAGACTATAATCTGTACAATGAAATAACCCCTTTCTTCCCCTGCAAGTTGATTTTGAACAGTTGTCTTATTGCAACAGAAAGCCAGCTAGGGCTGCAGGTGAGAGGACTTAGACTCAGCCGAGACTTTAGGAGCAGGCAGACATTGCCGCTTACAACTGGAGGTTGTCTCTACTTTAGACACTAGAAAGACAAAGTAGCCTTAAGTAGCTTTTCCCAGACCACACACAGTCGCCTTTCGCAACATACAGATTACCCCACCCACCGGTTGCCCCTGGGAACGGAAAATGCCTAGACTCCCGCAGTGGCAACTGGAGTCCTGCTTTCATGCCATGTGACCTTACTATGCACAGGCCACCTGACGGGACTGGGGTGGCCCACCTGCCCTTAAGGCAGCTGATTGTTGACCCAAGAGCCTCCGCAGCAGAAAACTCGGCCAGGTTGGGTTTGAATTGAGTTAATCACTCTGTCCGGCAAGGGAAGACATGGCTGGCTCAGCCAACAGAGTGCAGAAGGCTTCAGAGAAGCCAGGGCTTGAAAAATGTCTTGAATATGGTTTATAATTTTTGGAATATAGTTTTCATACAACATATTCTGATTAGAGTATCCTCCATCTTTCCTCTCGTCTCCCAGATTCTCTCCGCCCATCCATCTCTATGCCTTCTTTCCATCTCTCAACAGGAAAATAAAGAAAGCAAAAAAAACAAAAAAGGAGCACATGACATGCATACATATGTGCACGTGCATACACGTGTGTGCGCGCGTGCATGTGCACACACACACACACACACACACACACACATACACGAAACCCACAGAAACACAAAATCAAAAATACACACAAGCAAAAAGACAAGTAAGGTAAAGGAAAAAAAAATGCCCAAGCCAAATGTTACGAGACAAGAAATCTCCAAAAATACCTTTCAATTAATTTTGTGTCCGAAGTCCACTAATGGGCACAGGACCTGGCCTTAAGTTTGGCTTTATATCGTGAGACTTCCCTTGGAGAAACCAAGTTTTCTTTGTGAGCAGTAGTCAATTAGAGATAGCTTCTTGGTTAGGGATGAGGGCTTATATCGATTTCCCCTCTCAGCACTGGGACTCCCCTGTCTGGTTTGGACGTGTGTAGAGGCAGGCCCCATATATGTATTCATGGTAAGAGTTCACATGTGCCTCAGTCCTATTGCATCTGGAAGACGATTTCTTGGGTGTTACTCTTCACCTCTGGCTTGGACAATCTCCTGAGGATTTGAGGATGACATACCATTTGGGACTGAGCGTTCCAAGGTCTCGCTCAGCGCGTTGCTCAGTTTGTGGATCTGTGATAGTTCTTGCGAGAAGCCAAGCCTTGTAGCTCAGAACCTGTCCTTCCCTCGGTTCCCACCTGGTACGCTGTTCTCCCATTCCAACATGAGCCTTGCTTTAAACAGCAATGACCACCGCCCAGCAGCCACTTCCCTCACAGCTGCGAAGCTTGAGTAGTGTGAGCATGCGGGAACTCCTTGACCGCCACCATGTTGGTGGGAACACATCGAGCACACCACACCACCGTTATCGCCTAGCTCACAGTCGAGATGGGCTGACATTAGGCCTGATGAATGAGCAGCGTCTATAGCAAACGCAGCTCTCATAGAATGGGTGGGTGGGCAAACTGGACCATCAGTGACGTAAAGTCCACGGTGGTTGGATCAGGAGCACCAACACAAAGTCAAGAGTGCCTTCCGACTGGCATTGCCATTAGGCAGCTTTGAGTAGCGCATGGCTCTGATTTGAATGCTGAATTCTAGCTGTATTAAAGTTTGAGATGTACAAGACTTTGGGTCTCGTTAATGGGTGTGATTTTTATTGGCAAGCTTATATACAAAGTTTATGAAACTTAAGGTTTAAACGTTGAGAGACAATGACACACTGGTTATTGCCTGGCCTCCCCCAGCAGACCAATCGTGGAGGCTAGATAGGTGCACACACTGCATTTAAAAACGTGTTTTCCTTTCTGCAAGAGAGGTTAGGAGCCTAGAGAGTCAGAATTCCATAAAACCAAGGTGACTGCAGAGCTGGACACCACACAGCTGGGCTCCCCTGAAAGAGCTCGCTAAGAACAGTTACCTCCCAACTTCAGTCTTTCTGAAGCTGAACTCCATCATCCCTTCCTGACCGAGGACCAGTGCCTGTGACATCACTTCTCATCACATCTGAGAAGACTCCACCCTGGAGAGTAACGACAGAGAGGCTGCCTATACATCCCTTCTGGTGTTTGATGCTGAAAAAATATGCTTGCTGATAGCAAAAGTCATTGTGGTGGTTTGAATAGGTTTGTCCTCCATAGGCTTACTATTAGGCGATATGTCCTTGTTGAAGTGGGTGTGTCCTTGCTGGAGGGAGTGACCCTTGTTGGAGCAGGGGAGGCCTTGTTGATGTGGGCGTGTCCTCATTGAAGTGGGTGTGTCCTTGCTGGAGGGAGTGGCTCTTGTTGGAGAGGGTATGTCACTGTGGGGGTGAACTTTGAGTTCTCATGTATATGTTCGAGTCTGGCTAGAAGGAGTCTTCACAGTGGTGCTTTGAGGACACTTCAGAAGCTCCAGTGGCTAGAATATAAATGAAGTAGAAATACAGAATTGTGTTTCTCAGATGATCCCTTTCAAACTCACAGTAATCCACCTGCCTTAGCCTCCTCCTTCCACAATGCTGATATTACAAAGCATGAACCACCATATATATGCCCAGCTGACAAAACATTCCTTTTCTATAAGAGTCAAAGTTATTTTCTGAACAAGGATGTAGAACATGAAAATACCTGCTTGCAAAGTCTATCTCAGCAACCTGTGCCAACCATGAGACTTGGCACTCTGGTACCTCTGAAGGTACTTAGAAACTCTTGGAATGAACCCTCCAAGGAGCTTAAATTTGGGGACCCAAGATCTTACTTTGTAGCCCAAGCTATACTGAATAAGTCTTAATCTCAGACAGACATGGTCCATCTCAGGAAACCAGTTGTACCAAGTTCATTCATATGCAACAGGGTCCTGGCAGGGTACACATAAGATTCTTCATTCTAACACAAAGGTTTTATATTTTCATAAAGTCTTGGGCTGTCATAAAGTCAGAGGCTGTCACACCCTCTGTCCTTTTGTCTCCCACCATCTCTGTCCCTCTGTTCTCAAGTAGTTCTTTTATATCTTTAGAAGAAATCTAATTTCTGTAGATAAAATACAGCATTGTATTTGAATATATTTTGATATTTCCCTCAGCCTATCTTGGAAGGAAGCCATTGGATAAGTTATACACACAGATCTGTGTATCACTATGTATGGTGGGGCCGGGCTCTAAAAGCTCTGGCCAATGCGTGAAGCCAAAGCTGAGTACAGGTTTTACTCTCTGTGTCTCACATGCAACCTTAAGGGACTGCCCAAAAATATCAGTTGTGCTTAAGCCAAAGCTCAAAGCCAAGACCACATATCACTAAACTGGAAGTCAACCGCTTTCTAGTTTAAAAGACTCCCAAAGCCCTGTATTGGACAACACACACATACTCCACCCATCTCCAGCGACTCATACCACAAAGGGTCAGAGCCGTGGAAGCCAACACAGAGAGGCTCCAGCACTGTTTGCTGACCTGTGTTCAAGGAAGGTGAAGTATGAGCTGTGTCAGAAAACCCTGCTGAGAGGAAAGTCTCCTTGTTCCAGGGATAGCAGTGACAATTTGGGAATGGTATGGTGGTTTGAATATGCGAGACCCATGGTGGGTGTGGCCTTGGAGGAAGTGCATCACTATGGGGGTGGGCTTTGAATCTCTACCCAGTGTGGAAGAGACCCTCCTCCTGGTGGCCTTCAGAGGAGCCATTTTCTCTTGGCTGCCTTCAGAGATGCAGAAGTCTCCGCTCCTTCTTCGGCACCATGTCTGCCTGGACACCGCCATGCTTCCCACTATGATGACAAGGGACTGAACCTCTGAAATTGTAAATCAGGCCCAATTAGATGTTTTCCTTTATAAGAGTTGCCTTGGTCATGGTGTCTCTTCACAGCAATGCAACCCTAACTAAGACAAATGGCTACTCTTTGCATTGGACAGTGGGGCAGAGGGGTTCAAGTGCAAGGTTTATTTATGACATACAGGAGTGGCTACTGTCTTTGTTCCCATGGAGAACTGGAAGATAAGCTGCAGAAAAGTTGTGTCAACTTGCAATAAGCTAGAGTCAGAGGAGGGAGCCGTGATGGAGTCTTCAGGAGAAATCTGAGATGAGCGCCCAAAATGATACTGTCTAGGGGTCTTGATTGGAACAATTCTCTGACAGTTAAAGAATTAGGAGCTGGGCTGGAGAGATGGCTCAGAGGTTAAGAGCAGTGACTGTTCTTCTGAAGGTCCTGAGTTCAAATCCCAGCAAGCACATGGTGGCTCACAACCATCTGTAATGAGATCTGATGCCCTCTTCTGGGGTGTCTGAAGACTGTGTACTTACATGTAATAAATAAATAAATCTTTGCCGGGCGATGGTGGCGCACGACTTTAATCCCAGCACTTGGGAGGCAGAGGCAGGAGGATTTCTGAGGTCGAGGCCAGCCTGGTCTACAGAGTAAGTTCCAGGCCAGCCAGGGCTACACAGAGAAACCCTGTCTCGAAAAACCAAAAAAAAAAAAAACAAAACAAAACAAAACAAAACAAAAGAATTAGGAGCCAGGAAAAAAAACCCTGGTGACCAGTGGCAGGAGAGAAATATGGGGCAGAAGCAGAAGTTTAAAAACGTGTTCATTGAGAGAGGGGAACTCATGGAGACACAAAATCACCAAGCTGATATCTTCTCCAGGACGATGGGGTTCTTTAAGTCTCCGGGGTTAGGTCTCTAAAGAGTCTTAAGCCAGTCCATCAGCAGGGAGTCACTGTTGCTCAGAAGTCAAAAGCCACTAAGGTCTTTGTTTTAAGCTATCCCACTTTTGTCTCAAGGCAAGAGGGTGAAGAAGGAGCTGGGCATCTTGGGAGTTCACTCCTAGCCTCTCACCTTCATAATATCAGGCTGTAGGCAAGCCTGTAGGACATGTTTGTAGTTTCATGATTGATGAAGGGTCCAGCCCATTGTGGGTGGTACCTCCTCTGGGCTGGTCAAGGTCTTGGGGTGTTGGGATCTCTAAGAAAGCAGGCTGAGCAAGGCATGAGGAGCAAGCCAGTAAGCAGCATCCCTCCATGGCCTCTGCCTCAGCTTCTGCCTCAGTTCCCTTGCCCATTTTGAGTTCCTGACCTTGGTTTCTCTCAGTTAACTGCAACTTGGGACCTGCAAGCCAAGTAAACTCTTTGCCTAACAAATTGCTTTTGGTCATGCACTTTGTTACAGCAACATAACCCGTAAGATAGAAGTCCTTTACTTAACTGGTATGATTGCAAGAACCTAGACACATCTTTCCTATTGTGATAACAAAAGAAAATCCATTGTATGTTAGACATCCATTTTGGTACCCCAACTAGCCATTTGTCTCTGACTCCAGTCCCTGGAAGATAACTTCCCAGCAACCTTTATTTCAGTGCCCCCTGAACCAAAACATGTACAGCCCTGACCATTTACTGCTAAGATATATCTGCTTTTGGGCTCCTTTAACCTGCCTATACAGATATTCAAGAATTATTTTTGAGGTCTCCCTGACTATCTATTCTTGGCAGAACAAAACAGCCCTTGGCTTGCTTATGTTGATACTCAAGGTCTTGCCTTTAAAAATCCTTCCCTCTCACCCACCTTCCTCAACTTTGGTCAGAGATCATCCTTGAAGTAATCAATAAATCCTCCATGATAGAATTGAGTCTGTTCTCTATCCCAGGGTCTCAAATTCTATAACCCCGTAACCCTTCTAGTCTCCAAAAACAGTTGATCATTTATTTCAGAGTGTCGGACATTCCCAGCCATGGAAAGTCAATGCAGGAAGATCTCCAAGACGATTAGTGAGAACCAGGATCAAAAGGGGGGGGATCTCTATTTGGATCTTCACATAAAATTCCAAATCGTTGGACAGCCCTGATGGAGAATGCAGGTCAGAGATGGCCAAGAAGGCAAGCTCTAGGGTCTGTTTAGACCTACTGATCAGGACGTATAGTAGCAGGACATTTTACATTTGCTAAGCCCCTCTGTGGCCTTGGATGTGCACAGGCCTCCTCCATTTCCTCCCCAGCTGCTCTCAACTGGAGGAGGAAATTAAGAGGCGGGGTGGGATGTGCTGCAGAAGGGCTGGGGTTAGCCTGCAGTCCATGACGGGCTGACGGGTCAGGGAAAGCCCTGATTTATCATCCCATCCATGGTGCCGACCATCTGTCCTCATTAGCTCACAGGGGTTTATGGTTTTTTAATCTTTTCCACATACGCACGGTAAGTGAACGCTCCACGCCGGCCTTTCTAGCCTTGTACTTTCATGTCCTGGTTGTTGGCCTCTGAGTTATGACCCAGGACGCATTCTATGTGCTTCATCTCGTTCCCACTAATGAGCAGGCATGAGTCGTTCCTCACAACGGAGGCACCTGGAGGTAAAATCAAACCATGTCTGCCAAGCTAGATGAGGGCTTTGCTCTGGAGTCTGGGGACCCGCGTCTAGTAAGTTCTCATGTGTGTTTCACCCGATTAAAGCCCTGCAGAACAGACCTTTAACTCACAGCTAAAGCCGAGAAGTTCCTTTAGTACCAACAGGGCACCACATTCTTTCCCTCCTCTCCCCAGATATTAATAGCAGTTCCTCGAAGGGTGAGGACAGCTGTCCTAGGTGCCCCATTGTTACGATTTGAATATGGCCCACGGAAGTAGCAGCATTAGGAGGTGTGGCCTTGTTGGAGGAAGTGCGTCACTGTGAGGGCGGGCTTTGAGGTCTGGTGCTCAAACTCCACCCAGTATGGAAGAGAGCTTCCTTCTAGCTGCCTGTGGATCAAGATATAAAACTCTGGGCCCCTCCTGCACTATGCCTGCCTGAACGCTGCTATGCTCCCCACCATGATGATAATGGACTGAACCTCTGAAATTGTAAGCCAGCCCCAATTTAATGTTTTTCTTTATAAGAGTTGCCTTGGTCATTGCCTTGGTTGTCTGTTCACAGCAGTGAAACCCTAACTAAGACACCTTCCAAGTTCAGGTCTTTTCACTATCTGAATTTTTGTTTCATTTTCTTGTTTTGTTTTTCCAGACATGGTTTCTCTGGGTAATAACCTGGCCGTCCTGGAATCATTCTGTAGACCAGGCTAGCCTCAAACTCACAGAGATGCTCCTGCCTCTGCCTCTCAAGTGCTGGGATTAAAGGCATGGGCCACTGTGTTCAGCTAGCTGAACTTTTTTATAACAAGCATTGTTAACCAAAATCTCCCCCACCTTGTTCAGAGCAGCTCACAACCCAATGGCAGGATAGATTTCTGGATTTGAGAGTAGATTGCTTTTTAAGTTGAGTGGAGGGGGCAGGAGGAGGTACGGTTGCAGGTGGCATCCATGTCAGATCCAGGTCAGTCACCAATTTCTAGACTCCCCCCCCCCCCAACTCTTCATGCCTGAGGCTTTTCTTCAAAAGCTCTGTCGCCTCCATCGAAGTCTCATTTTTACCCATCTAGAACATTCTAGGTAGACAAGTAACATGGCTCCTCCCACCTCAGAGACTCAAGTCTTCAGGGCAGGTTCTGAGGTTTCAATTACTGTCACCACAGGGACAACAGTGGTCAGATTGCATCTCCAAAGGGCAGACACCCAAACAAGCAAACATTACAAGCTAGAGATCTCCAGAATGAACTTTGTGAATGAACCTCAGAAGATTAGGTCACAAATTCCTCTGGACTCTTCGTCCAGCCTACTGTGTGACACATCCCACACACAACAAAGTCTGACACAGGCTGTTCCTGTCCTTAAGAGTTTGTAGCATGAGATCTCAGACAAAAATGGCCCTGACACTTTTAACTGATATCCAATCCAAGGACTGGCAAGGCCTGTGGACCATTGACATTCATTCATTCATTCATAGAAAGGGGTGGGCAAGGCCATCGGCACCTCACCTGAGGTTCTAGATGCTCAGGTCAGCCATTTGTATGCAGTTCTACACCAACGGCATAGGGTTGTCTCTGGAGGTACAAGGGTATGGACACTGGAAAGGGTAGTTGAAAGGAGCTCTCATCTATATGTCTTTGAGGAAGACATCCATGTTGGGTTGAGAGTTTGCAGTATGGCGTGCACTGAGAATTTTGGTTTCTTAAAAAACCCAGTTGTGTAACGTGAATGTGGTTTTGTTTTAATCCCAGGTGTGGGATATGGGGCTGCTTCAGACTGTCCACCACCAGTATGATCTGTCTCGTGCTGTAGGAGGGGCATGATTTTCTCCAGCTGCAGATAGTTTACCTTTGGAATTCTGGGAACTCCTGAGAGGGTATAAATTTGAGAGCCCTGAGAGGGCCTGTGGAGGCTTCTGTTCCCCCACACACACTACCCCCCTTTCCCCCCCCCACTGGTGGTTCCTGTTGCTGTGGTTTGTCAAATGGTTGTGAGCAAAGAGATGAGATATCCTGATGAAGAAGATTGGACTTGGCCCAAGGAACTTGATGTTCCTAATCAGCAGGAAGTGTACTAAAGAGATCTATGACCCCTTTTCCCTCTAACCTTCTTTCTCACTTACCCAGTGTTGGGGGGAGGTTGGGTAGGAAAGGAATAGGATGTAAGGGAGGTAGAGATATAAGAACCCAATAAAGCAGTCCAAAAAGTATGGCTACAGTGGCTGCTTTGGGTCACCCCTCCCCCATAGGTTACCCACATGTTTATGCCCAGCCCCAATAACCTCATTGCTTCTCCAGGGTGGAATCATATTTTAGGTTTGTCATTGGGCCAATGTGGGGGGTGGGTAGGTATTCCCAGGGAGGAATTCTCAAGAGTCTTAAGAGGTTAAGTGATTTGAATTAAATATGTTGGTAGAACCTGGCCCTGATCACCTGCCTTCCTGGAAGGTCGAGGCCAGATCCTCTCAAAGCCTAATTGCACTGAGACACTGGGTTCCATGTCAGTTGTATAGCCTCCCCCAAAATTTGGATCCAGGAACTCCAGGCAACTTTGCCCTTGTTTTGTGTCTCTTCAACCATATCTACACTGAACTTAGCTAAAGACAAGTGCTGACGCAGACCTTCATCCCTACCACAGAGCTCTTTCCAGGCAGGGAGAATGACCATCAAAGCCACTTGCGTGACTGAAACAGAGCCATTGCCCCAGCAAGGATCAGATCAAGAGACCAGCAAATACTAAACTCCTTGTACTCTTGGGAGCTGCCAGGAGAGCTACAGAAGACTGCATATCCAGGCAAATGCTTTCTATCAACTAAGTGCGGGGATGGATTAATAATGTCTGCCACTGGTACAGGGAAGTACAGTGGCAGGTCTGCCATGAACTGTCAGTTTTTCACCTTGCGTACAGGGAAAGTAGGGTCTATATGAATGTCAGGGCTATTTTCCCTGCCTTTGATCCTGCTCTCTAGTTCTTCACAAATCAGGATACTGGAAAACTGGCAGAGCCCAAGCATAAAACAGTAACAAAGAATGAGTTTCTCTAAGTGAATATTTCTGGTTTCTTTGGAGACTCAGTTGTGTCATAATATTTTTCTGGAAACTGTCTTATGAGAGGATGCTTTACTAAGTATAGACATTGTGGTGTTTTTCTGGAGGCATCCTAGAAAGGGGGCTTGAGAGAATACATGATGTTTGGAAAGGGTATAAATATAGCCCAACAGACAGTGGATGATGCTGGATGGTATTGGTGTGCCTTGCCAGTCTTTGTTGGTTATTGTTTATCATGTATTCATAGAGAAAAACACACTGAAAACCTTCTGGTGGTGTTCCAGTGGCGTCTTGCCACTTCCTTAGACTCAGGCAGATTGGCAGGGCCTTGCGGTTACTTCTGGACCAACCTGCCCTTGCTGATTCCTGAATGGTGTTTGTGAGTGGGTCGAGCTGCCACTGCTGATTTGTGTGAACTAAACTGCTGATATCCTGACAATGCAGATTGGGTTTACATCAAAGGGGTATTTCTAAACAGGTCCACAGGTCCTCCTTTGCCCAACTAACCTTTCCTTTCTACTACGTCTGGTGGATGGTGGGCTGGAAGGGATGTTAAAGCATTTAAGAGCACTTATTAAAAGTTGGTTTTGAAAAATCTAAGCCTATAGTTTCTCATGAGGATCTTTGAGAACTTCAGTTTCTCAAGCATTAAAGTGGTTTTGGATTCAACATGGAACGGTGAAATTCAGCTTTCAACATGTTGATTCAAATATTTGATATTTTGTCCTGCTGTTTGGAGATTTTACCATCCTGGAGATTTTTCCAGTGATGGACAGAGGCTAGCACAACTGCCCCTCTACTCTGACTCAATAGGGGCATCACCCACCCAGTATAGGAAGCCTCTTGCCATATCAATAGGCATTGCACATGGAAAAGCTGTGTGCTTCTCTCACCCACTTTGTGCGGGTGGTTGATCAAAGTTGGATCATTGTCACAGGAGTGGGAGATAGCTTGAAGCATGGACTTTCACCCACGGTTAGGCCTTAACAGAGAAGGGAGCAGGGCAGTGGCTTTTGTGGGGCTTACAAAGTAGCTGCCCCTGAGGCAGGATATGTCCGTTATACCACCATTAAGTGTTCAAGGACCCATTACAGAACATGCCTAACTAGTCTATATGAACATCATCAGTTTCCAGAAAGCTCGGGCTCCAGCTCTGAGAGCCCCTGATACTTCGAAGACTGGACTTTGTCCCTCAGCTCTAAGCCAAGACTTTGTGAGAAAGGCAGCACAGCCTCCCCCATGGAATCCCACCTGACCCAGCTACCAGCTGAAGACCTGAATTCCTGAGACACCTTGCTTCCTAACTGAGACAGCTTATACACACAGAGCCTAAAATGTCTCACAGTCATGGTGCATCTTCCCAGCCTGCATAAGAGTTGCCCCAACAGGCTTCCCGCCCCATCCAATGCTCAGTATAACCCACCAGCCCCCAAACAGTGCCTTTCCGTTCTACAAGAACTTTAGGATCTCAGGCTGGAACCACACCCCACCAACTGACCATGCACCCCCATTTCTGTGTGCCACGATGTTAAGGAAAACCGGAGTGGCTGTTTCCCCAAACCCATGAACCCAAATGAAGTGATCTGAGATCTTTAAGTTTCATCCATGATCCAAACAAAGCCTCCCCCACGCCACAGAGCCCAGTGTGTCTTAAGAATACCTACAAGACCATGATAGCTCAAGCTCTGAGGGTAGCCTCTGTACCTATTGTTTACCTCTGATCTATCTGGCTTCTTAGTTCTGTATGTCAGGTCCTTTAAGCATGCGGGGGCCATTCAAATCTACCTCAAACATGAGTAAAAACAGTATGTCCTTAGCTAAGACTGTGGAGGATTGTGGGAGCCCATGAGACTTCTTATTAAGTCATCCCAGGAGAAAGAAGTCCAGACACCTGAAAGGTCATTGTTTAATACACTCCCCCTGCCTGTCCTGGGAAGGTCTGACTCCTGTAGGTAGACTTCCCAGTAGTTAACCCAGTATATCCCCAGCAAGTTCTAAAAGGCAAGTGAGGGGTAGCCCGGCTTATTCCACAGCAATAGAATACAGTTTATAATGGAAGGCAGAAAGCCGAGTCCCCCTCACAAAGCCGGCGTGGCCTGCTGATGGTCAGGCATGCCTGCTTCCATCTTTCTCCTCTGCTGGAAGAGTCGATGCCTGGATTAGTCATCCACACCGCCGTCCATCTACCCCACACTTCTCAGTCAACGTCTATCAGAAGAGTGCATGTGTTATTCATCTCTAATAAGAGCCTAGTCATTCAAGGCGTCAATGGATCAATGCGGGCGGCTTCTCAAGGCGAGATGATTAACAGGGAGTACCACTGGGAACAAGATGGTACCCATGACTATTCAGGGTGTCGTGGTACTAGCGGTTCTAATACGGATGGGCTAACTCGACAGATCATCTTCAAATGGGCCTCAGTTTCCCCTGTGTGGACGGAGGGAGGAGGAATGGCCAGATGATCTAGGACTCATCTAGTGCTCAGCTGTTAACGATGGAGGACTTGAGTGTGAAGAGCCACTCCCAGAGCAGCTAAAGTGGCCAACACAGTTGAAACTAGTTAAGTTTTAACTAGCATAGACGCCTCCAGAAGTCAGGTTTTGCAAAAGCCATTTTTTTTAAAATAGGAGTGATTCATATTCCCAAAGGCAGCAATGTCAGTTTGCCACGGTGAACATAGCTCTGGACTTCATTGCCTCGGGTGAGGGCTGGCTTCCTTTTGTGAAGTCATCCAGGCTTATAAAGGTCTGGGGGCAGGATGGAAAGGAAGGAGGGAGGGTGGCAAAGCCCCTTGGACCTTTACTTAAGCCATGTTTGGTTCTGTTAAGACCATCAGATGGGGGCCCTAAGGCTTATTTCTAGGAGTTGGTCTGACTGTATACACTCGGGAATGAGGCCAGGAGCCCGTGGCAAATGTTTTTCAAGACAGTGAGGAACTTGTGCCTCCAGAAGGGTGTGGAGGAGCTACGCCCAACATCTGGTGCTGTTCCAAGTCCCCATTTCAACTTGCTTGTTGGTCTCTGTGAGGCTGGCAGAGGCCTCTGGTGTGCCAGGCCGCTCCTAGACTCAGCTTGCCCCCAGAAATGAAAGCTTGAAGCAAGTGCAGCTAAGACCAAAAGGTAACCTTGAACATTTGGCAGAGGTAGGACCCTCCAAGGAGAAGAACCAAACTATGAAGTAATAGAGAACCTCACGGGCCACATCTAAAAGGCAGCCATTGTGGGTGGCGTAGACCAAGAGGAACAATAGCCACAACTAACCCAGGCTTCTTCCCTCCTTCTGTTTAACCCCACTCACTCTGGGACAGTCAATTTCCTTCATCTCAGTTGGGAGGAACAGACTCCCCCAAACCCAGACTCCTTCGGTCAAGCCTCCAGCATTAAAGCTAGCTTCGAATAACACGTGGTTTCAAGTGTTTGACGTCAATGACGGTACAACCTAGGTCATTACACTACTTGACCTAGTAATCCAGGGAGTTATCAGGAATGAGGAGTGAGGCCATTCCCATTCCCATTGATTTCCAGAGTCTACTGTTGTTTATATCTTATGCTATGCCTTCAGGAAACCCAGAGGCTCAGAGTTTCGGTTCCTAAAACTGTGGGTTCTGCCCCCACCTCATATAACCATTTCGTGCTACTTGGAGTAACTCCTGTATTAATCACTTGAGTGTCACATGATGCCCTTCCCACAAGGCAACCACGCTGCTATCCTGTGCTCGACTTGGGTGGAGCAGGGTCCCAGCCTCAGCTTCTTTCTCCTCCTCCACAACTTATATGCTAAGTGTTCAACGTCTTGAACCACTTTTTCCTGCTTTGACTCACCTCCATCTTCAGCCTTCTGTCTTTGCCAGCTATGATTCAATTCCACTCCTGTCCTGGGTAACCCTTCCCCGTCTATAAACCAGCTTGTTCCTTATGTGGTCAGCCTGCATAGCACGAGAGACTGAACCCCTCCCCCCGACACACACACACACACACACACACACACACACACACACACACACTTTCCTCTTTCAGTCAGCTCAGGATAAAGTTCTGCAAAACCTGTCCACCCCCCCCCCCACCATGACAACCTCTGCAAGGTCTGAAGGGTCACCTGTGTTCCAGCCACACACCTTTCCTTCTTGGCCTGTCTCATGTATTCTAACCCGGGGACCAATGGACCAGTGGCCTCCTCCCTTGGATGCTTTTCTGGACTCTAACCACTCAAGCATTGTTGAAAGATGCTTCTAAGGATGCAGTATCATTGTGACTGCCAAGCCCCAAGCTGATGACCCAGTGACCCTCTTCCTGTGCTCTGAAGGGCTTTAAATTTTTCTGCCTGAAACTCAAAGGCAACCAATTTGTGGCTTCAGGAAATCCTTAGCCGTCTCCCCAACCCAAGGAATTCTGAGCCAACCTTCTGTAATTTTCAGGAATTGTTTGGCACCAAGAGTCCACAACATTGTCTACAAAGAAAATCCATCCGTCGAAGACACAGCCAATATAAATGCCACACAGTGGGAAAAGCTGACTTTAAAAGTGGTTGGGCAGAGGGAGCTTGTGTGAAGGGGACAAGACACCAGAAGGCTGAACATTTAACACACCGAGACTTTGGAAACTAAAAAAAAAAAAAAAAAAAAAGTCAAAATGGAAGATCCTAACAATGGAAAAACCCTGCCAAATCTGAGGACAAGTTAGAAGATCTGGAGGGAGCAGAGCCCTGTTTTTACAGAATTACACAGGGAAATAGAAAAAGCTACAATTCCATCTGAATGAACAGGAGTTGTAGTTTTCAAATTCTTTGGGACCAAGAGCACTGATCTCTCCGACTGTGCCTAAGGGAAGGGACCAATACTCAGCTCTCTCAGGGAGAAGGGGGAGGGGGGACACACTGATGAACAACTTAGACTTCTGTGTCTCCAGTCTCCGATCATGAAGATTAACCAAAGGCCTCATCGAGATGTACAAGCACAGGGCATGGTCAGGATGTTAACTGTGGTTGAGACGCTGAACGCTGTGCACACTGGCGAAGACTGGACCGGTCTCGTTCATACGGTAATTCCAGCACCAGGAAAACTTTCTTGCTTTTTTAAGTAGCTACAGAGACAGCAGTCCCCTTTCGGTTGCAGTAGTTATTAAAACTTGGCCTTCCAAATAGACCCAGGTTTGAAAGCTTTCAATATGAAGATACACCTAAAACATACCTGAGTTTGAAGGTTTGTTATCCCCGTTCGGAAATCCTAAACTGTCAAGTTGGCATTTGTCATGGTTCTATGAGACTCTTAGGGTATTTAGTCGACCAGGATTACTGTATAGTTTAAATACACTTAAAAATCTATGTTGTTCACAATATCAAAGTTAGCTTTATCCCTGTCCCCTTCTCCTCAATTTTTGTGTAGATATTTTACCATGAACTCAAGAAGGATACTAGAGGCCACGCCTTTTCATTCTAGAGCTTGGGAGGCAGAGTCAGGCAGATCTAAATCCGAGGCCTGTGTGGGTTACCCATAGCTAGTTCCAGGCAGCCAGGGCTACATGCAGTGAGACCCTGTCTTTAAAAAAAAGCCATAAAACTTTTGTATAAGACAATTGGTGAAGCCAATGTAGAGATCACTCATATTCTATTTTCCTTAGCATTGACCTCAGGTCTTCCCTACTTAAGTTCCAGGTGACAGGACAAAGCTCAGTGGAGTCTGACAGTAGGGGATGGGGTGGTTGGGATTACACTACACTGGAGTATGTGGATCCTGTGCCTATTTTTGAGAAAACTGGATACCCTCACAGAAATGGGAGGAAAGGGACATTCCCTTCAGGAATGAGGTATGACCTGGGCACTGTAGACTTTGTCATTCTTCCAACAAGAGCATTGTATTGGCTGGTTTTGTGTGTCAACGTGACACAAGCTTGGAGTTGTCACAGGGAAAGGAGCCTCCCTTGAGGAAAGGCCTCCATGAGATCCAACTGTAAGGCATTTTCTCAATTAGAGATCAAGGTGAAAGGGCTCCTTGTGGGTGGTGCCTGGGCTGGTAGTCTTGGGTTCTATAAGAAAGCAAGCTGAGCAAGCCAGGGGAAGCAAGTCAGTAAGTAACATTCCTCCATGGCCTCTGCATCAGCTCCTGCTTCCTGACCTGCTTGAGTTCCAGTCCTGACTGCCTTTGGTGATGATCAGCAATGTGGAAATGTAAGCTGAATAAATGCTTTCCTCCCCAACTTGCTTCTTGGTCTTGATGTTTTGTGCAGGAATAGAAACCCTGATGACGACAAGCATGCTATAGGCAGTTCAGTTTTTCTGAGACTCAGGGATAAAATAGAGTCTGCCTCCCCTGGACATCTTGTCAATCACAAATGACTGACATCACAATAGATATCAGAACCCGGAGTCCCCATTAAGATGATATTCCTGGCTCCTGGCTCCTGGCTCCAAGTTCAATTTTTACTATAGGGTACGTGGCTTTGAATTTCATTTTCCTGCTGAAACCTTAAGGTGCCAGTGTCTGCATGCTATATGCATACCTGCAGTGGTCAGAGGTTGACCTCAGGCATCCCTTGGTTAGTTGGCTACTTTTATCTTCAGACCCTGGTCTCTCTGGGTCCTAGAACTGACACCTTTGGGTAGCACGGGTGGTCACACGTCCCAAGAATTTGTCTACCTCCTCAGGATGTGTGTGCATTACCACACTAGTTTTGAACATATTTGGGGGGTTTGCACTCATGTACCCATGTGTAAAGCACTCTGTGTTATCTTCCCAGCCCCCCCCACAGTTTTCCAAGTGTTAACATGAATTTCTAATGGCATCAACTTATGAACCTGAGGAAAAGAAGGTTCAGAGACAGACCCAAAGTGGAGACAGCTCAAGGGGAGGTCCTAAGTCTTGACACTATTACTGAGGCTATGGAGCACTCGGGACCGAGCATGACTGCACTACAGAAGACCCAACAAGCAGTTGAAAGAGTCAGATGCAGATATTTGCACCCAACTAATGGACAGAAGCAGCTGACTCCTGTTGAATTAGAAAAGGCTGAAAGAAGCTGAAGAGAAGGGCAGCGGTTTCATTTAATTGGGACCCCTGAGATCTCTCAAACACTGGACCACCAAACAGGCAGCATACACTAGCTGACATGAGGCTCCCAACACACATACAGCTGAGGACTGCTGGGTCTGTATTCATTCAGAGATGATGCACCTAACCCTCAAGAGACTAGAGGCCCCAGGGAGTTTAGAGGTTGGGGGTTGGAGAGGGGGACATCCACGTGGAGACAGGAAGTGGGGAGGAGGTACAGGATGTGGAACAGTCAGAGGGTGGATGGGGGGGTGGAGTAAAATATGGAGTGTAAAAAATTAATTTTAAAAAACACTTAAAATTGTAACCCAAAAATCCAGGAGTGGCTAAGTACACTTTTAATCCCAACATTTAGGAGGCAGAGTAGATGAGATGTTGTGTTTAAGGTCAGCCAGGCCTGCATAGCTTGCCCTAAGGACCACCAGGGGAACCCTGTCTTTAAAAATCAAATCCAAGTCTAAGCAGGAAGGAAGTTAACCCTTTCAGCCCTAGCTGGGCTGTTCTAGCCCACTGTCTCTTTTGGTCTGTGATGTTATCAATATCTGGGTCATCTAAGCATCTCTCCCACTTTCCCCATGGGAATCCTTCCCTTTGTGACGTTAGACTTTCAAGTCTCCCTTATGGCCACACAGGTGATGGTTGGTTACATCAAGGCTGGGATAGCAGTCCCAAGTTGGAGATTCATACATAGCACATAATGGGCTATGAACACTGTGAGCTGCTGAGCCCAGACCATTGAAACTGGGCTCATTCTATGACCTTAGGGAGTCATAAGCCATGGGTACAGAGAAGACCAGTATGTGTGGCTGAAGCCAGTAGGGGTCGTTGAGAGGAAGACATGACTGTGGGCTGGCTAGAAAGAGCCAGAAGTCTGAGGAAGCCAAGAGTGCAAGTGGGACCTTCAGGAAGGGCCATGCAGTCTAATGTCCTCCAATGACTGAGGTACAGTCATTGGACCTATTCTGCCCAGAGGTGAATAGGGCACCCAGTGTCCAAGACCCGCCAACAAAGGGGCTCAAGCTTTACTCTAAGCCACCAGCAGTGGCTTCAACCCTCTGCAGTTATAAAGCACAGAATCCAAAACATGGACATGTAGGACGTGGGGAAGGGGGAACCACCCTAACTGCTTAATGAGAGATGAGACGGGGCTTAGAGCTGAATGTCAAGTGCTTCACAAGACCTGAATAAGTACCACCCCCCTTTTCATTGGACCATCAGCATTATCCTTTGAGGGAATACAAGCCCCAAACTGAGCTCTGCTGCATCTAAAGTTGAGCCTGGCGTGAGCATCAACCTCATGGTAATTGCTCTTAAGGACCACTGGGTGCGGACAAGTTCATGCTAAAGTGATCATGCAGGAGCAACTAGCCTGGTAGAGGGGAAAGTCCACCCAGGGTATCGAAGCAACTCGATGAAGGCCATGGAAACCCAAAAGTCCTAGAGCCAGTCCCCAGAAGTCACAGACTCAGGGTACCAGCAGTCAACAGAGGGATGTAAGTCTACCTGTTTGTCACAGTTTCTGCCATACGCCCTGGCTCAGCAACCATGTCGGCTGGACAGGGCTGTTTCTTTTAGATTTGTGTTGTCTAGAACTGGGCGGTCAATGATCTGGCAAGTAGGGCTCATGCTCTTTGGGTGCTGTCTTGTTTCCTGTTTTTCAAAGCAAGCCGGCGTTCTCCTCCAGGAACTGACAATTGAGCTGTGATGATAGTTAATCTCTGTTGTTAACTTGACCACATATAGAATCAAAACTAAAGTTGCTGGGGGCCGCTCCTGGAAGAACTTTCTTGATGCTGTTTAGAAACAGAAGACCCAGGGCTGGAGAGATGGCTCAGCGATTAAGAGCACTGACTACATTTCTAGAAGTTCTCGAGTTCAATTCCCAGCAATCACATGGTGGCTCACAACCATCTGTAATGGGATCTGATGCCCTCTTCTGGAGTGTCTGAAGACAGTAACAGTGTACTCACATATATGAAATAAATAAATCTTAAAAAATAAAAGGAAGACCCAACCCTAGATCTCAGTGGTATACCTTCCGATGGGCAGCCTCCATAAAAGAACACGGAAGAAGCAAACTTTACTTTTTGCCTGCCTTCCCTCAGCCTCACTTGCCAGGCTCTCTCCTGTTGTTTTGACACATTTCTTCCTGGTATCAGAACCGGCTTATTTGGCATTCCCCATCATAGACTGATGACCCGATTGCCAGGAATTTGACAAGACTCCAAGCTCCCGATTGGGAGTGCCGAGGCATCCAAGCCTTGTGCACTGAGCTACTATTGGATACTCAAGCCTTTCAAGTTTGAGACAAGCATGGTGAACTACTAGACCACATCCTGTGAGCCAACCTAAAAGTCATCCGATTCTCTGTTTCTGTTTCTTTAGGGCACCCCTAACAGATTTGTGTTGCTAGGAGTGGTTCTAGAAAGTCCCAATTTTAAGAATTGAGTGTCTCTAATAGGAAGGAGTGGGCTCCACAACTTAGGTGTTCTGAGACTCCCTCACTGAAGTAGCAGGAGAGCCCTGGAAGTCAAGGATATGAAATATTTGAAAGGTTTAAAGGCAAATGGACTTGATAGTCCTGATGGGCAGTTAAGCCATCTCTGCCTCAGCCCCTGCTTCAGTTTCTTTCAACAACAACTGTGATTGGGGGGGGGGGTCGTGTAAGTCTAGTAAACCATGTCCCTCCCTGAGTTACTTGTGGTTGTGAGTCTTTATTGTACTATTAGAACAGCAGCCTAAACAATTCTAACATTTTCCCTTCTAGAACGTTCCGTCTGTCTTATTTAATAAATTCATGTTTATTAATTTTTAATTAATTTTGATTTAATTAATTAATTGTTAATTAGTTGCATTGATTTTATTCATGTTTATTAAGTACATGTTGCATGTTGGGTTCGTTGAAGGAGCGCATTCCATCTTCTCCCCCACTCCCACCCCAATCCCTGCCCCCATCAGGCTATTTTCTGGACTTTCATTAGCTGTGCAAATAAAATCAAATCTAGAAGCCCCAAGTGGAAACCTTGTTTGCCTCATGTGACCGTCTCCAGTTGCAAGTGTTTTCATGCATATTCCTCCCCTTCTCTTTAGGGAGGAAAGCATGCCTCTCAGTAGGAGGCTGGGGAAACAAGGAGACCCCTAACAGCCAAAGTCAAAGTCAGTGGCCTTGGGTGCTTGAGGCATGGATAGGTTCAGCACCTAGAGGTGTGAACGGGGAGCCATAGATAGCCCAACGACCTCATGGCAGATACACACGATGATCATAAACATACCATGTAAAGCAGGTAAGCGGTGACCTAAAACAATGAGGTGTTTAATTACTGAATGATAAGCTACATTGGTGAAGGAGGCTCCAAGTCATTTATATTATGGGAGCAAAGAATGGAGAGTGTAGGGCGTGGGGGGGAAGATAGGATCAGCAATCGAAAATACTTCTGATGGGCTGATGAGATGACTCAGTGGTTAAGAACACTGACTACTCTTCTGAAGGTCTTGAGTTCAAATCCCAGCAACCACATGGTGACTCACATCCATCTGTAATGAGATCTGACACACTCTTCTGGTGTGTCTGAAGACAGCTACAGTGTACTTACATATAATAATAAATAAATCTTTTTTTAAAAAAAAAGAAAGAAAACGCTTCTGAGCCATCACCCCCCACCCTCTAAAGAGGTTGGAATATCCTCACATGTGAGCATCTCTAGTATGTGGACCAGCAATGTAGACCAGCCACAGCAGCTAGAACCTTGGTTATGGCCAGCACCTGGCCCTGAGCCAACACTAGAGGATTCCTGCCTACTCACAGGTATGTACACTTAAACAAGGTTGGAGGTGGGGACTCCAGTGGAAATGAGGTTTCCCCTCTTACGGATGTGCCCCAACAAGCTCTTTTTGATATCAAGGAACTCCAAGTCTTTCCCTGGGTTCCTGCGGTTATCTCCTCAGGACATTATATAGAGTACATTTAGTTCTGAGTTCAGGGGGCCAACCAAAGACTCAGGGTTCTCTTCTCACCATGAAAGGGGCTAAGTGTAAGAGAAAAATGGCTACTTAGATTCCAGAATCTAAGGAGTTATTGGAGACCCAGGTCCAGCCCACTCCTATGTGCCCCCAGGCTAATATATTAGTGAATGTGGCCCTCGTAGGTTCCAGTATAGTTCAAACGGCCCACTGAGGCCATTCGAGTAAAACTGAAAGGCTAGAGATGATGTTATTCAAGAGGTGATGAGGTCGGCATCGAAGGACATCTTCCCACTGGGAAAGACCACTCTTGCTAATTTTCTATGGCAGGGTCTCACTTTCTTAGTCCTAGAATGAAGATCTGCTTGCCTCTGCCTCCAGGGTGTGGAGATTAAAATAAAGCTACACTCAGCTTCTTTCAGTATCCCCAGCTATGTCCCCTTCTAGGTGAGTGCCTCAGCCTCTGAAGGCAATCAGAATGGGCTCCTTCGTGCAAATCAAGGGGAGAGTCAGATATCTGCGGAACTCTCGAAGACACACGAAGACAAACCGGAGTGAGCTGTGTAAAGGGTACATGATGACCCCTGGTAAGAGAAGTGCTTAAACATTGAATCCTAGCTACCTTGAGCCCCTCCCCTGACTCTAAGACATTTGTCTCATGGGAATAGCCAAAGGAGATGGATGGAGGAGGCAAGACAGGAGAGGCAATGGAGAATATTGCCTTCTGGGCCATAATCTCTTCCCACCTCAAGAGGATGAAATGGCCTCACCTGTCGTCCTCTCTATCGACATGGATCAGCAATAGCAGCTAGAACCTTCTGAGCAAAGGTTAGGGACAGCACCTGGCCCTGAGTCAGCAGTAGAGGATTACTCCCCAGTGTGTGCACTTAATCACAGCCCAAGGACACCAAGAGAAAAACAAGGTTGAGGTCTGGGGCAACTGAAGATCTTAGTTCTCTTTCCACCATGAAAGGGGCTGAATACAGGAGAGAGAAAGATAGGTTCTAGAATCCAAAGAGCCAAGGAATCCTTGGAGACCCAGTCCAGCCCCACCTCCTATAGGCCCCAGAGCCAATATATTAGAGACCGAGGCCCTTGTAGGTCTCAGGATGGCTCAAGTGGCCCGTGGAGGCTATACCCTTCGAGAAGACTTTCCCGAGTGAGTTCATTCTGTGTGAGTTTTAAGCTTGTGCCTTCTTATGACCGTCATTTTAGCAGCAAAGTCCATTCAGTCAGTGAAGCTAGATGCCACAGCCTCTCTCAGTTAAGAGAAGCAACAGCCTGAAGGAGAACACCCCTGGTGTTCAGAGAACAAGGCAGGCTGACTCCAGAGTCCCAGAGCTTAATCCCTTGTGTACTCCTGAGCCTGCAGGAACCCAGACTACTGCTGTAGGCAGCCTGATCTTCACTTCCAGGTAAGCCCACCCTCTCTGCCGAGTCCTCGGTGATTCCCGTGACACTCTCAAATGTGCCTGTTGTCGCAGGTCTCGTCGATGATGGCGCTGTTGATCCTTCGGTGTCTAACCTCAACCTGTCAGGAAGTCTCTTCTGCCAGAAGTCAGCATGAACCCGTGGGTGCTAGCGACACAGCTCAGGAGGAAAGACAATGGCTGGCAACCTTGATAAGCTGAGCTCAATCTCTTTGACTCACATGGTGGAAGAGTAGAGCCAAAGTGGTCTTCTGGTCTCTACATAGAACATACGACATGTGGCATATTGTCCCCTAGTGCATACACACACACACACACACACACACACACACACACACACACACACGGTAAAATCTTCAAACATTTTTAAAAAGTTGTTTTAAAAAAAATAGCCACTTCCAGCTGTGGGTTTGACTGCCCCAATCCTGGCCAAACTTTTCCCAATAAAACCTCCATCCTATCTCCTGACCTTTCCCCTGTGTCCCCACAATACCGTGTTTGCTGACTGGATGTTGTTTTGTGCCTTTAACTTAGGTTTCTATCTGGGTTCCTGGTTGTGGGGTAGACAACTGTGATTTCAAGTCCTTACTCAATGATGCTAAGCCCAAACTCAGGCTCTGACGATGACCTTTCAACTCTGACTCTGCTTGAGCATCTTCCCGTGCCTCTGTTTTCCCACCTGAAGATGTCATAGCCCTGAGATGCTCTAATGATCAAGCAAGTGCATATGTGTCATGTGATAGAGTGTGGTCAACATTGTAAAGGCGCCTATTTATTAACAATGACGAGATATGAGAGTGGGCAAGGAGGTGCATGCCTATAGTCCCAGCCCTGGGAAGCTTGAGATGGAAGGATTTTGAGTTTGAAGGTAGCCTGAGCTATATGGCAAGAGGCTGTCTCAAAAAAAACTAAGTAAATAGATAAAGCTGGTAAGGTAGCTCAGTGAAAGGTGCTCACCGCTGAGATCTGAGTTCAATCCCTGGGACCCACATGGGAGAAGGAGAAAACCAACTCTTACAAGCTGTCCTCTGACATCCACACTTACACACTGGCATGCATGTGCGCACACACACACACACACACACACACACACACTGTTTAAAAAAAAAGTCTATTGCAATTGTGAATAACAGCCTCAGGGACAGGAAGCAGGCTGGTGGCTCCCAGAACCTGGAAGGAAAGAATGAGGAACTGAATGGTGGATAAGAAACTTCAGTTTATACAGATAGAAACTCTTTGGGACATTATAGAAATGGTGACTGTGAGATTCTGTGAATATACGGAACACTACTGGGTTGTAAATCTCAAAGTGGTTCATTTTTACACCATGGGAATCTTTCCCTAATAAATGATTTTTTTTGGGGGGGAACCCCCATAAACCTAGATAAAAGAGGGTAGAGAAGAGAAACAGAGAGACAGGATGGATACTTGCTTGGCAAATCTGGGCAGGTTCATTGCAGCATCTGTAGCTTCCTCTAGGAATGTGCATTGGAATAGTTGCCCATGTCTCTGCTTTACAAACCACACACACTGAGCGGGGAAGACACATGCGAGTTTAAGTTCAGCTACCTTCTACGGTACCCCAGAACACAGGTGGCAAAGCTTAAGACTCTCAGGTTTCGGGGACATCTGGTGATCTCCCCGAGTCCAAGTCCCCCTATTTATAACCCTTTACTCTGTGTGCACCTTGATGGCGATGCCTCTTCAGACATCCTGAGTCTAGACTGCCGAGGGGATGTGAGGGAGCTGATGTGCCCTTCCTGTGTACACCCTCCTCGATGGCTACTAATCCCTTTCAGAGCTATACAGGGCCAAGAACCCTGGTGACCACAGGACAGTTCCCGACGTCAGGGATAATCAACACAACCTGTCGTAGAATACAAAGTCCAGCTGGGGCAGCATCATTACATGTCGCTACAATGATGGATCTCTGGACAGGAGCCATTGGCTTTTTGCTCCCTTCATTGCTTCCCATGCCCAGAGCTATTATTGACACATAGTAGGTATTTATAAATACATAGACATCATGACTGAGTGGATGAGCAGAGGGTTAAGGGTGTGGTGTGGAGGGAGACATGGGAAGATTGTAGCTGGGGAACTAGCTCAGTGGGTAAGGTGCTTGCTCTGCAAGTATGAAGAGTTCAGTCCCCAGAACCCATGGAAGATAAAAGGCCAGTGCTGGGACACAGATAGGAGGATCCCTGGGGCTCACTGGGCAGCTAGTCTAGCCAATATATGAGCTCTAGGTTCAGTGAAATAGTCTATCTCAAAAGATGAGGTGGAGAAATGATTGAAGAAGACACAGATGGTGGCCTCTGGCCTACACACACACACACACACACACACACACACACACACACGTACACATATACACACAGACATACACACAAACACAAACACACACACATACACACATACATGCACACATACTTGCTCACATACATGCACACACATGCTCACACATACACACACATGCACACAGAGACACACATACACACAAACACATATCTACATATGCATACACACACACACACACACACACACACACACACACACAGGAAATGAGATGAACAACAGACAAATGTAAGCTCAGAGTCCAGGTCTGTCTAGTTTGCCTAGTCAGGATAAGAGTGTGAAAATTCATTTAATATTAAAAAAAAATTATTTTATAGTATAGTGTGCCTGCATGTAAGTTTATGCACCAAAGGCATGCCCAGCTGCCAAAAGAGGTCAGAAGAGCACATTCATTCCCTGGAACTGGAGTTGTGGATGGTTGTGAGCCACCATGTGGATGCCTAGAACTGAATCTGGGTTCTCCACGAGAGTAGCCAGTGCTCTTGGCCACCGAGCTTCCTCTCCCTCTCAAAGAGTCCTGAACATATGCATTCAAGGAGACCATTCTCTCTGTGTAAAGCAGGAGAGTGGGTCACCCCATCCACTGATCTCTAGATACCCAACCCCAGCAAAGCTTTCATCGTCCCTGAGCCTCACTTCCTAGAGCTGTCATGGAAAGAGAAATACTGTATGCCTCTTCTCTCGGGGCTCCCATGGGGAATCAGGGAGATGATGATGCACACTGAGGAGTTCCTCTGTGCCTTACAGAAACCTGGGACCAAGGGTTGAAACTTTTCATTCAGAGCAGCCATTGTCCTGGTGGGTCTGTTTGCTGTCTGACATTGTGATAGCTGCAGACTGGTGCCAGGACTCAGCGTGCGTGATTATCAGAATGTTGTCTTTACTTCAGCTGGCATAAGGGGTTACAGGTGCATGTGACGTCTCCGTAGATGCTACTGAATCCCCTTAAATTAAGATCCAGTGGTGGGGCAGGGCAGGGCGGGTGACCTTGGAAGCTGGGGAGACAAGTCACCACCAGCAACGAGCCACCACCAGCCAGAACCATAAGGGATAAAGTCTCCTGTCCCTTTCCCTGCAAGGAAGTGGCCTCCCACTCCCCTGCCCCCAGCGTGTGCTCTCAGCTCTCATATCTAGCTGCTTCACCCTGATCCCCAACAGATGTTCCCCCAACGCAGCTTGCTGTAATCTCAGGGCCTTAATATAGAGCTGGAGCGTGATAAGTTCGAAGCGGCTGTCATCGTCCCCGCATGAGGATGGTCTGGTCATTGTTTGGGACTGTCCCCTTCTGACTATCCCTTGAAGGAGAATGTGTTTTCTCCCATCGCCTCTTTGCCACATATACCCTGCCTCCCCCGGATCTTATTCCCACCCAGATGACGAGTAGAGTATGCATTAGAACCTTCTAGAAAAGTGCTTGGTGCGTCAGAATGAAGGGGATGGCAGAGGAAAGAGCTTAGATGAGAAGAAGAAGCCTGGTCCAATCTGAACCTAAAAATCAATATTGTCAGGCTTTAGATTGCAGTACTGCTGACCCTTGGCTCCTTTGGGAACACAAGGCAGATGTTCACTGAGCAGGGAAGGGAAAAGTGCAAGGCAGCTGGGGAGGCAGCAGGGAGCTTCCATTTGCAAAGGCTCTGGGGGCCACTAATGAGAAACCAGGAGTCTTCCAGGAGAATAAGAAGGAGGCAGGGATGGAGACGTGTTTGTACACCTGTCTGATTTTGCTGTGTTCATCCAAATGATCTCAGAGCCCCAGGTGGGAGGTCTACATGCTTTGGCCAGACCAGCAAGGCTTCCTGAAGATTCTCTTAAGTGTCTGGCACTGTGTCAGACTCTGGCTACTGAAGCTAGGTGAAACCCACTGCCTGTAAGGAGATAAAACAAGAAACTTTTCATTCAGAGCCGCTGTGGTCCGGGAGGATCTGTTTGTTGTCTGACGTCGTGATAACTGCAGATGCTGGTGCCAGGGCTCAGCGTGCATGATTATCAGAATGCAGATACCCCAAAATGCAGACATCTGAAGTCTGAACTGCTTCCAAATGCAAACTTTAGCCTGCCGACATGATAATGCTGGAAAGTTTTGGATTTGGGGCTATAGCTCAGTGGCCCTTGCATACCTTGTATGAGACTCTAGGTTCAGTTCTCCAGTCCTGCTATGGCGAGAGGAGACCATTGAGTCAGGGCTGGGGAGATGGCCTCGTGGGTTTGTGGCTTGTCTTGCAAGCAGGAGGACCAGAGATCGAATCCCCTGCATACATGCTGATGCTGGGCAGGTGTGATGGTTCATGTGTAATCCCAGGGCAAAGGAGGTGGAGACAAGGGATCTCTGGGGCAAGATGGCTACCCAGACTAGCTGAACAAGTGAGCCATAGGTTCAAGCAAGAAACCCTGTCTCGATATATGAGGTAGAGAAGGATAAAGACACCTGATATCAATCTCTTTCCTCACACTCTTGCACATACATGTGTACTCCCCTCCACATGTGTACACACACATGTGCACCCCCTTCACATGTATACACACACGTGCACCCCCTTCACCTGTATACACACACAATGCACCCCCTCTACATGTATGCACACACAATGAGAACACTCACATTCACGCAGACCACATGCATGCACATATACCTAAGAAGATCAGGCTTTGAATGTTGCATGTTGTAGATTCAGGATTTTCAGATTAGGGGTGTACCCAAACCCAAGGTAACTGGAGTCGGGAACAACCTATAACAATAATACCTTTAATAACATATAAGCACATAGCTGAAGCCGTTCCTGAATGCTGAGCAGGTCTCAGGTTCTAGCAAAGGGTGTTGCGTGCACGATCCCATTAGAATATCACCATAACTTTGATGTAGATGATCCCAGCCCCTTTGGATAGGTAAATTAACTCACCTGACCAAGGTGAGCGGCCTTCAAACAATCCAGGTTTGCAGGCATCAGATGACAAAACCTAATTCTTCTGATGCGCATACCTGCCCATCCACAGGCCTAAAGATGTGTGATTTAGCGACAGCCTAGCTGGAGATTTATTTCCTTATAACACTGAAAGAAAAATCTATTTATCTCCATGCCTAATAAAAGAACGTGGCTGGGTTTTCCATCATGCAATTGGAGAAACCAAAGAATCTGTTTGCACCAAGATTCTCATTTTACAGGAATTAACCTGTGCCCCATGGTCCTTCTCCCTGCCCTAAGCCCTCCAATCCTATGCTTAGTCACTTAGGGAGGGTGCAATTCATATAGAATCCACCCAAAAGACAAGACCTTAAAATTCTTCCCAAATGGAAATAGCATTGCTTGCTGCGGTGAAGGAGGAGTGGGGGGGAAGAGTTAAGAACCAAATACAGCAATAAGGAGAAGCCATAAATAGCTGTCTCGTGCAGGTGAAGGAACAGGGCTTGGGGTTAGTCATCTTGCTCTGCAAAGGGTCTCGTGGTAGGGTGTCATAATTTATAGCCTGCTGTCACCACCCAACTCTGTTGTTGCTTCATATAGCAGGTTTAGACACCATTGGAGCAAACAAATACGCATGCTCATGTCTCAAACTTTATTTGTAAGCAGAGATGTCTTGGGCATGTTGGTAGCAAGGTGCTGGGAGGATTCAAACCCGCTACGCTCGCCTTATGAGTGTCTTTGTCGGGGGATTTTTATTACTGTGAAGAGACACCATGACCACAGCAACTCTTGTAAAGGAAAAAGTTCCATTGGAGCTGGCTTGCAGTTTCAGGAGTTTATTTCTTGACCACAGGTTCAGAGGTTCAGTCCCTTACCATCATGGCGGGAAGCGTGGTGGCATTAGATCAGACAAGGCTCTGGATAGTAACTGGGAGTTCTACATTGGGATGAATAGGGTGAAAGAATAGCAAGGGCCACCCCCTCATAGCCTACCCCCAGTGACACACTTCCTCCAACAAGTGACCAAGCATTCAAATCAGGGAGTCTGTGGGGGCCATTGCTACTCAGACTACCACAGCAAGCTCTCTGGAAACTGAAGCGACCTCAATACAGACTCTCGTATTATTGGCTCCCCTTCTGTGTGTTTTCTCCTGGAACCCTCATCTCCTAAACGTGAGGCTGTAGCTTCTGCCTTTGCGGGCAAGAAGGAATGGATTGAATAAAGAGGCTCTTTACAGAGGAGGCAGGGATGCTTGCAAGGCTCTGGGGTGTGTGTGTGTGTGTGTGTGTGTCTGTCTGTCTGTCTGTCTGTCTCTCACTAACTCTCAGAGCCCGTGGCTGTTAGAAATCCCAGCATCCAGTGCTTCCTTTGGGAAGCCCTTCCATTACAGCATTATATGAGAGTCGGGAATGGGGATGTGGCTAGTTGCTGCACTAGAGCCCTTGCTAGCACACAGGAAGCCCTAGGTTCAGTTCCTCAGCATCATCTAGCCCGGAAGTGGTGGTGCACACCTGTGGTGCCAGCTTAGGGAGGTGGAGACAGGAGGATCAGAAGTTCAAGGCCACCCTCAGGTCCGTAGGGATGTGAATTGTGAAGGTCTCCCCTTCATGGTTATTCTCTAGGAGTGCCAGGGCGGAGAGATTGCCATGTGTTCTCAGGCACCTTTTCTGAACACCGAGGTGCTGGGGATAGATTCCAGGGCTCCCCACATGCACTGCAAGCACTCTCTCGGTGGTGCACAACGCTACCCACACATACTTAAAAAGAGATTTATTTTAAATTATGTGTATGTATCGGGGTGTGTGTGTGTGTGTGTGTGTGTGTGTGTGTATGATACCCATCCCCCCAGTAAATGATTCAGTTAAAGGTTTTGAAGTGGAACTCTCCTCCACTATGGGAACAATGACATCATAAGGAACAAGGTGGGAGAGGCTGCCTGCCAGGAGCTGTGTCCTGGGGTCATAGTATGCAGCTAGTCAGAGCAATAGGAATCAGGGAAGAAATACTCTGACCTCTGTCAAATCCCTCCACCCACTCTCTGCTAACCCCGCCTCCTAACCGTCCAACCCCCCAACTGAAAGGCACCGGGTTGGGAGAGTCCCTGGTTTCATGGAGTGTAGACAGACAGACAGACAGTCCACAGACAGGTAATTAGTTGGTCATGGTGTGTCCCGTGCCTAACAGAACATGGTTAACATTAGATTCCAAAATGGGGTGGTCACACTCTACCTGCTTGCTGTGATTTTAGGTTGATAATTTATGTTCTTCTTAAAATTCTACTCCTGCCCATGAGATGGGAAGATGGATGTCCTCAAGCATGTTTTAGGGTCTGGGGTGGAGCATGGAGAGCAAAGAGAACATCACTGTCTTCTCATCTAGGCGAGGATTTACGCAGTGCTCTGTTGATTTTTGACTCAATGGCTCATTTAAGGCACAGTTGATTCTTTCCTAGTTCACTAAAATGAAGCAAACCCAGGATTCAAATTCAACCAACTCTGGAATTCTACGATCTTCCGCGAGCCTTTCTATTGTGAAACTGGTCTTTGGCATTTAACAATGCATTGTTCAAACAAATCACTGGCTAATTCTTCTTCCGTGAGGTATCTTGAAAGACCAATTCTTCTTCCTCTCCCAATATTTCCAAGTCCCTCCAGCCAATGCGTTGCCTGAGACGCTGGATAATTTTCAAAGTTTTGCCCCTGTATGTAACTCTGCCACAAACATCTTTCACATAAAACCTGCATATTTCTTGATCAAACGTGCTGTGTGGCAATTTCAAAGCGCTGACTGGAGCCGGACAAATCATAGCCTCAGGAACAGTTAGACCAGTTTAATTCATCTACTATAGGCCTTTCCATTGACTCCTTAGTGACCCCCATTCTGTGTGGGTTCACCCCTGAGGGTTAATTTCATTTCCTCTAATTGGAAAAGCTTTGGCAAAAGCATGGTCAGGGTGGTCACAAATAACACCTTTGATCTGCCCTGGAAATGCCAGAACAACTTTGCCCTTTCCCTGAAACTTAATGTCCAGTTGTCGGAGGAGGCTCTGTCTGTCCTGCCATTGTGGACATTGGAGACTGCCCTGTGCTGAATCTGAAATCAGGAGCCCCCAACCTCAAGCCAGGTAGTGGTATACCTACAGCTCAAAGCCTGGCAGAGAAAGAACCTAGCCAGGCTCTCTGTCCCATTTCGTGACAGCCATGATGTCACCTCAGAGTCAGTCACCTCGCCCCACTGGCGTTGCCTTACTTTGAGTGAGCAGACCCCGCAATGTGAGGAGAATGAAGTCAACTAATGATATTGAACTCATTCTGTGTAATGTGACTTGGACTAGGTTCCCTAGAGAAGTCCGACAGGGAAAAGTTTGTCCCAGAAAAACTAAGTTCAGTGCTCAGGGGCTCTGTTCAGCTCAAGTTGAGCCTTAGCCTTACCCTTGGGTATCTGAGGCCCTGGAATCCATCGATGATGATGATGATGATGATGATGATGATATTGGAAAAAGTACATGCTTGGAATTTATAATTTCATTATCTTTATTTTTTTTTTACTTCGAATAATATTAATGAGTAAGCATTTAAAAGAAACACCATGGTAAATCAAAAAGAAATCACTGAAGAAGCGTAAGTTTCCCCGGGTTGGTTAGTGGCTCAGCAGGTAAAGGAGCTTACTGCGAAGCCTGCGGAGCCCAGCAACCCATGTGCTGGGAGGAGAGAACTGACTCCAGCTAGTTGTCTTATGCCTTTCGGCTTTCCCGGGTGTATTAAGGCACATGCACATCACCCATCTCTCTCTCTCTCTCTCTCTCTCTCTCTCTCTCTCTCTCTCTCTTACACACACACACACACACACACCACAAATACACACAAATAAATAGCTCCCCCGCCCCCCCAAATGTAAAAAAAACTCTTGACGAGAACAAAGCTCCTTCCAGCCTGCATTAGTGTGCTCCTTACTGTGACCAAATCCCAGACAAGAAACTATTTGAGCTGCATGAAGGGGTGCAATGCATCATGGGAAGGGGCGGTATGCAGGCAGGAGCCTGGGTCGCTGATCACATGGCTTTAGGAAGTGGGACTGGACCATAAAACCTCAAGGCCCACTCCAGAGAGGCTCTTTTTCCTAGCTTAGCCAAAAGGCTCACCACCAGCTCTGGGGAGCGGGCGTTTGAACTCACAAGCCCCCGGAGGACAGCTTACACTCAGATTGCGTGGCTTTGACCTTCACTGCTGATTATGGGGCTGACTTGGCTCCGGGCTCTCCTTGGCTTTCAGACTCGCTGTGTATTCAACTGAACTGTTTCTCTTAAGACTCCCATGTTCTTCGTCTGGGCAGCATATAGCGCCCGCGCTCCCCTCTTCCCTCCCCTCTCTTCTCCCCCTCCCCCTCTCTCTGTCTCTGTCTCTTTCCCTCTCCCTCTCTTGTCTTCCTGCCCCTCTCTCCTCCCTAGTCCCCGGCTTGTCCAGGCTTACCAGGCAAAGGCCTAAAAATGGAAGACAGACGCCACTGGATTGACTTATTAATGCCACGCGGCCCGCAGGAGTAGGAAGGTTGGCTCTGTGTTATATGTTACAAGGAGGGGCCCCACCCGGGGACTGTGTGTTCCTGTCCTTCCTGCCTGTCTCATAGCCAAGCCCCTTCATGGGGCCGATCCACAAGTCACACGCCCTGGGATCCAAGGTGAGCAGATTGAAGGGGGATTGCAGCCTGGCTGCCCCAGGACCACGCTTATAATGGGTCTGCCCGCCAGGTGGTTGCTGCCTTGAATGCCCCAGATGAGGAGGCAGTGTGCCGTCCAAACAAGGGTGTGGGGTTCTGAAAAAGCCAAAGAACTAGGCAAAAATCAAAGTGAAAGGAGTCGCCAGGTTGGGCTTTTATCCAGCTCGTCTGTTCCTTGGCCAGGGTTCCTTGAACCGGACCCCAGATGGTCTCCAGACACAGTAGGGCAGGTCCTCAGAACTGGGTCATGCCCTGGATCCAGGGAACCAATAACTCCTGCACCTGGGAGGGGCACACATGCCCCCAAACTTATGTAGTTAATGAAGGGAGCCAAGGAACAGGCTGCTGTCCAGGTCCCTGTTGGTTTCCTGGTCTCCATCTCCATCCACTCCCAAATCTCGTCATTGGGGGTCCAGCTCTGGAACATCCTAGGATTGTCCCTTGGGTGTAGACAACAGCGTACCACGAAGTCAGCCAAGAATCAGAAGACCCACCCTGAGGAAAACCACTGGCCAGGAGAAACTATGGGTCTCAGGTTTCTCCAGTAACAACCTTAATTAGAAATGGATAATGTCCCTGTCAGAGGCCCATGTCCATTCAGACCTTCCAGGCTCGTCCTTGACTGGATTAGGCAGGTCTGAGGGTAGGATATTGCAGAGCATAGAGTCAGGCAAAGGTTAAATACAAACTTCAGAGACCAAACTCAAGACTCTTACTCACTAAGTGTCTAGGGGCAGGTGATTGTGTCTATGTGAGCCTCAGTTACTGACCTGTAAAATGGGTAGCAGTAAGACCTACCTAAAAGGGTTGTTGGGAAATTTGGGTAAGAAATACAGCACCTAGGGATTGCTAAGCAGGGGTAGAGTGAGAAGCTGGGTACTGCACAAAGGCCACCACAGAACCATCCCCTCAGCCCAACTGTCGGTTACAAAATGGGTGAGCCAAACAACTCAAGGCCAGGATCTTACCCCAGGTCGTTGTCGTCGTCTTCATCGTCTTCTTCTTCTTCTTCTTCGTCGTCGTCGTCGTCATCTTCTTCTTCTTATTATTATTATTATTATTATTATTATTATCTTATTTAGTTAACAAATGGCCTTGGGGTTTAAGTCACTGCCAGTATTGTGTACACACTTGCCTCCTGGGTATCCTCAGTGTCTGGCTTTCCAATACTTTTAAGATTTAGTTATCTTGAATAGAGAACACTTAGGTAATTCTTTAATGAATCCAGCTTGCTCATTTTCACAATTTTATGAAGAAAGTTACCAAATTCCCATTTCACAGGTGATAAAACTGAGGCCCACAGCATCTTAGCCATTTGCCCTCGGTCCCATAACAATTATTTGGCAGTGGCTGGTATTGCAGGGCCAGGGTTTGGGGTAGCTTTGTGAACCATCACTTAACTTATTCCTGTAAGTTAAGAGTTTAAGCACTGCCCATATGTAGCAGAGGCTAGCCCACATGTGTGGCTGTTGTTTGCGGAATCCTTGCTGATGATATCCAGCCTGTGTGTTCATTCCATGTGTCCTACTGTTGTGGGTAAACGATGCCTCCCTTCTAGGATGTGGAATCCATACCCCACAGGGGACCCAAAGCAAAGAATGCAGAAGGGCCTAGCTTAGCTGCATAAAGGGGATTGATGGGTGGAGAGAGACTGGGGAGGGAAGTACCCTCACCCTCCACCCCCAGCCTCATAAACCAGGCGAACCACATGCCCCCCACTGAGGATCCACCCAGAGCAGAAGAGGCCGCACCTGTTTGCAATGTAATTTCGTCATTATCAGCCTGTATCCAGCTGAAATTCAAACACCGGGGAAGGGAGGGGATGGCGGGTGTGTGTGTGTGGGGGGTGCTGGGATGCTGGGGAGGAAGGCTGATCAAGTGTCTTAAATTGTTTGCACTTTAATGCCTTATATAAAATTTTCCTGTAATGCGTGTTACCATAAGTAAGACCATGGTGCACAAGCCTGCAGCCGGGGCGGCTTCACACACCGTCTCCCACACCGTCTGCAGTCGCTGGCTCCCCTTGCCAATGATCTGGCTGTAAGCTGCCTCCTCCTTTTGCCTCACTTTACCTAGCTCTGTGGCGCTCTGTATGGGGAAGCATTTGGGATTCAGGGTCCACAGACCAGTTTCCTTCAGGGACTCATCTCTGATTGAGAGCAAATGGGGGACAAATCTTATGATCCCCACATCCTATCTAGCCACCTCCGTTCAAATCCACAGTCCACCTGGAGGGCTTCAGACTAATAGTGTAATCCCAAGTCCTGCCCCCACAAAACCCCACCAGATATTGGGGTCACTGGGGTACACGCCAACCATTCCTAAGGGAATGCATTCAGGATGCACCTGGACAACCTGCCTGGTTTCTCTGCAGGGGCAGATGATAGAGGCAATTTCCTCATTGGTGAGATGCAGCTCCCTTTGCTGGTTTACCGAGAGCTTGCTGGATACCCAAGGATTGCCTAGAGCTGCTGCAGAGGTGGCTGGAGTGATTATGATGATGACAGAAGAGGAGGATGGTGAGCAGGAAGGGGAGGAGGGTAAGTAGGGAGAGAGGAAGAGAGTGAACAGGAAGGGAAGAGGAAGGTTGATCAGGAAGGGAGGAAGAGGGTGAGCAGGAAGGGAGGAGGAGGGTGACCAGGAAATGAGGAGGAGGAGGGTGAGCAGGAAGGGAGGAGGAGAGTGAGCAGGGAGAGAGGAGAAAGGTGAGCAGGAAGGGAGGAGGAGGGTGAGCAGGGAGAGAGGAGAGTGAGGAGGGAAAGAGGAGGAGGGTGAGCAGGGAGGGAAGAGGAAGGTCAATAGATGAATGCCCGATATATTTTCTGGTAACGCTTGAGTGTGCTTCAAAGTCCAGGCTATAAAAGTTTGGAAAACCTGAGCTCTAGTATCAATGCCCACTGGAGATTCTTAACAAGGTATCCGAGCTCATCCACCAGGGATTTCTAAGGCCACCACCTTGGAGTGTTGGAACAAGGACATTGCCAGCCAACGTTCAATGAGGTGGGGGAATCCCTTGCTCCATTACCCCTAAGCTCATCTCTGTGCTGACCTGCAGTATATGAGGGAAGACTGCTTGGTGCCACCGTCTTCTCTCCCTCGCCTGAGGGCTCCTTCCTTCAGTCTTCCTCTGAGAGAAGATACCAGGTACATTTCTATACAGTTCCTCCTTAAACACTGAGTGTGGTGGTGCAGGGGACCAACTGTCCCACTCTCTCATCTCTGTCCTCTCTTCTTACTGTGGCCATCCTTCTGATTACCTGGTCACCTCTCAATGAACCCCTTACACTCAGTCCTTCCATATCAAGCTTTGGGGGTAGGAGAGCCCACACCCAAGATAAACAACATGCCTGGCTTGCTGTGTTAGGACTGAGACAGCAATAGTGGCCACTCACACTGCATCCTGTCTGTGTCAGTGGATTACCTGTATCCGATGGGTGTGGCCCCGAGTACTGGGTCGTTGTCACCATTGGTCTGTGCTGATCAACTCAGAACAGCACAGGAGCTAGATGTCTCTCAAGTCTTCTCCACACCCCTCACCTATACTGTTGCATCTCGTAGCATCGTTCTGACCTGACCACCATCACAGCTCACCACTTGCATGTGTTTCCATTTGTCTCTTGTGTCTGATCTCTTGGGACATTCTGTGATAAGCGGGGACTCTGCACTCCTCGAGAACTCCCCACCACAGCAAAAGCCACAGCTACCATGCTTTCTTCATACAGACCTCCCTGTTGTCCACCGTTCTTCTACTCAAGATGCCTGGGTACTAGGATTACAGGCATGAGCTGCCATACTTGACCTAACCATGGTTTGAGTATTGCTACTTGAATTTATCTCTTCATTTATCTCATCTGTGCGGAGGTCAGTTGGTCCTGACTTAGGGAAAGAAATTCAGGTTTTCAGATTTAGCTGCAAGTGCCTTTTCTCACTGAGCCATCTTGGCAAACCACCGGCTTGTTTGTTTTCTTTTAGTTTCATTTTTTAGACTGGTTTTCACTATGGTAGCCTTGGTTAGCCTGAAACTCCCTGTGTACCAGGCTGGTCTTGAACTCACAGAGATCCACTTGCCTTTCTGCCTGGGATTAAAGGGATATTCCCAGACCTAACCATTATAGTTTTAAATAAACATTTTATTTGTGTCTTCTTTAGGAAACATTGATGGATTTTCATAGGTACTCTGTGCTTCATTTTTCCCCAATACAAGAAAAAAAAAAAAACCGGCAACATTCCTATAACTATGACATCTAATTCTTCGCTGTTCACTGTGAAGAATTTGGAATAATCTGGTCAACGGAAAGCCAAATGAGTAAGCTGGTCTTGTCCTCACTGTATTGTGACCCAATCTGGCCCAGTCCGCTCCAGGGCATCATGGGAGGAGTCTTTAGACAAATATATCTTCCCAGGCCTACCTGCTTTATGCTTCCTAAAGGAACTGCCCCCGTAGCCCTGTCTCCCTACATGGCCTGCGGAAACACAGCCTAGGGCTGCTTCTGGAGACACTGGTCCACCACCTTCTCCTCGCCCTCTATTTCCATGGAACCCCTGACCAGCCCATTCAACGGGTCTTTCATTTCTGTGACCCTGGGGTCATCTGTTTTCAGAGCATGAAATATGGCCGCCTGGCCAGGACAGAAGCCAGGAAGAGGTGCGCCAGTGGGGAGCCTCCTGTCCAGTGAGCGTGACTAATGATGATGAGGGTGTTGGGCAGGGCAGGATTCATTTGGCTCCTTGTTCCCCAGGGATTAACTCTTGGTGGGCTCTTGAGCCTCGGACCTCAGGTGCCTGGCTTTCCTGCCCGAGCTAGGCTCCGGGTTTCTATTTATCCACCATGTCAGGGGCAGGTCTAAGGTAAGAGGGGGAGAAAAGGAGGCAGAATATGGGGTAGAAGGGAAAGGGAGAATGCGGGCACACACACACACACACACACACACACACACACCAAAGTAAGTCAGACTTATCGCTCCTTCCCCATGTGTACAAACTCCATCTCCTTTGCTCCTGGCAAATCCACAGACATCCTGCCAAGTCAGGAGGGAGCCTGGACATGGCTGGATCAGGCTGCCTATGGAACTCCCACATGTCCTCTAGCAAGTCACCAACCAAACAGGTCAAGTGAAGAATGTCACAGGATGGGGATGGCCACATATAACAGCGGAGAAGACAGGGGAACACTAGATGAGAAGTGTGCTTGTGTATCAGGGAAGTGAAGCCCAGAAAATTAGTACAACACACACACACACACACACACACACACACACTTGAAAATGTGTCTGCTTGTTGACTCAGGGTCTCATGTAACCCTGACTGACTTCAAACTCCTTATGTGGTAGAGAATGACCTTGAATTCCTGATCCCCCTGCCTCCAGTGCTGGGACTCCAGGCTTGTGCCAAAACTTATAGTTTATAGGATCTTGAAAATAGAACTCAGGGCTTCCTATATGCTAAGCAAACACACAGACACACAGACACACACACATGCACACACACATGCACGCACATACGCATGCACGTGTATACGCTTAAAAAATAAAATAAGAAACCCTTACCTCCTTCGGTGCCCTCCCACCCTGGCAGCTAAGAAACCTGATGTACATACAGAATTTGGGGGTCTTGATAAAGTTGTTTTTTCTTGTATATAGTGCTGGCATAAAACTGAGGGCCTTAAACATTCTAGGAAAGTGTTCTCATGCTTACTCCACCATCAGCTGTATTCCCAGGCCTCTTTCCATTTCTCAATTTTGAGGCAGAGTCTCGCTAAGTTGTCTAGGCTGGTTCTAAACTTATGATCCTCCTGCCTCAGCCTCCCAAGTAGCTGGGGTTATAGTCCTGGGCCACCACATCCAGTTCCAACCAAGAGATCCTGGTATAAGTGGGCTGGGGTGTAGCTCCACAATCTGAGTCTCCAACCAGCAATTTTAGGGGAATCACAAAGCTCAGAAACTGTGGGTTTGGGTCCTGATGGTGCTCACAGAGAAGTCCCAGATTTAAAAAAAAAATGACCTGAGGATCAACACAGAAGAGCCCTCCTTAAAGACCTCCCAGATCTGCTCTCTGCAGCGATGGATACATAAACCGGTCGAGCTCCTCTCCCAGCCTCGGGGTTCAGGGTGCTTTGCCTTGAGGGCGCATCTCTAAGTGGTCCAGGCGCTGTGCCACGTCGCTGACTCGTCTACCTTTCGCTTTTAAAACCAGGAGGAATTCCGAGAAAATGTGATCCATATGTCAGCTTCCTCTACGCTTAAATCATGAAAGTGCTGCTGTGGGTTTTAAGAGCTATTGATGTCCAGGACACCTTGCGAAGGTCTTCAAAATAAGCATCTCTGAGTGTCTTTTTACTTTCGCTTGGATTTTGCTCTCGGTAAGTGAATTCAAACAATGTGAATTGGGGGCTGGGGGGGCGCACCAGAAACCCCAGCCATGGATCTGTGAGAAATCCGACCCTCTTCTGCTCAAGCCTGCAGGTTTCCTGGAGTTGTGGCCATTCAGGGCAAGAAAATGGATCCTTTCCCAGTGAGGATGGTGCGGCTGCTCTCGGGGGCTGTCAGACATCTTTCTTTGCATTTCGCCTCTCGATTTCAACCATTTTATCTGTAGCTTCTCCGTTAGGCACCCAGAGGGCAGCTGAGTTCTAGAATGGCCATTTCCTCACATACAGTGCGTCAGGGATTGACCTGTTGAGAAAGATGATTTTGCAAGCTCTAAGGATTATATAAGCACCTGAGAACACACCTCACTCTTCTCCTCCTACAGCCGTGCAGCTAGCCCTCAAAACATGGCTGGTAGTATGTGTAATCCCAGCCCTTAGGAGGTGGAAGCAGGAGGATTCTAAAATCAAGGCTATCCTGGACTGTATAGTGAGACCCTATCTCAAGAAAATGTTACTTCAGGGGCTGGGGAGTTGGCTCAGTAGGGTGAGCATGTGCTATTTAAGCTCAAGGATCTAAGTTCAAATCCCCACAACCCGGGCAAAGCCTGAGAGAGACAGGAGAAAGAGACCAGAGGGTCCCCCAGAAACTTGTGGGCCACCTAGCCTGGCATAAACAGCTGGAGACAGTGAGAGACGGTGCAATGTGGAAGGTGACGGCTGACCTCTGTGTACACACACAAACACACACACACACACACTGAAGTTTAAAAGGCAATAACTTGGATCCGTCCCTAAAATTAGATGGGAGATGTCATATCTGAGTGTCGTTTGGGAGCAGGTCTGTAGATCTTTGTCTTTAGATTGTCAAAGGAACTCAAACAGAAAAAGAAAAGGCACCTCACTGCCTGTCCCCATCTCTGTGTCTGTCTGTCCGTCTGTCTCCCTCTCTCCCTCCTTCCTTCCTTCTCCCTCTCCCTCCTCCCTCTCCCTCCCCCTTCCCCTCCCCCTCCCCCTTTCCCTCTGGAAGGAGCTAGCTTCACCAGGTGTGGTATAGACACTGGATGACTTTGAAAAGGTGTCCTCAATTGGGAGTGGTGGCCGCTGGAATTAAGGTAAAGGATGACATGAGATTCTTGTGACATCCCAGGCCACAGCCTGCCTCACACGGGGCCAGCATCGTCCTCACTGTCACTGACCCATCCTAGGCTCAGGTGATGGGCAGGGTGCTCCCACTGGGAGGAACTGGTCCACGCAGAAGTGAAACTGCTCTAAAGCTTACTCACTCTCACCCCCGCCCCCCAGCTTGAAACCAGGGAAACCGAGGCCTGAGGTCACTGAGGACACATCCACTGTCTATTTGGGGATGCCAGAGCCACACCGGGCCTCTGAATGCCTGCCGAGAGCTACGGCCACCTCTTGATCCAAATACATTTCTATAAACCAGTCACAGAGGCCACTCAGCCATCTGCCCTTGATCCCAGCTGGAACCTGGGACCCTTTAATGTCACAAGCGCCTTTTAACGTAGTCCTTTAAAAATCAAAGGCTTCTGCGTTTGCTCTCTTGTGTCACCCTCCGGACGCTCAGCGAGCTTTATCTGCTGCACTTAAGACACAGAGAAGATGATGATGAAGAAGTACTGCACAGAAGAATCCGCGGCCCCCGGAATCTTAACGAGCAGCTCTGGCTCTTATCAGTTTCAAAATGCCCTTATTAAGCCTCACCCGGCTCGTGTGGCCCGGCTGGTTCTTTACAGGGTCAGATCAATCAGCGGAGTCTGTGCCTGTGGGCTGTGCGCCTACTGAGAGAGGCTATGCCACTGGGTGTTACCAGACCACAACACCACGCCAGGTATGCCAAGGACGACGCTTGACGTCTCTAAGCTTGCGCCTGCGCGCACACGCACACAGACTCCTAATGACCACAGTTCTTCCCCCTGCCCCATTTTCCCCCTCTTTAAAATGCTCTCAGGACCCCACAGAAGCTTTCAAAGCTGAACGGTGAACACGAGCCATGACAGTAGTAGTACAGACAGCATCTGCTTGACCATGATTTGCCCTTTGCACTTTAATCACTGTCTCGAGGCAGCCTGGTGGGTATTCAAGCTAAATGCGGGGAATGGAGGCACCTGGTTCAAATCCTGGCTGCCTCTCTGCCTCAGGTCTTTGGACAAGCCACTTATTCTCTCTTGGCCCCCCTTTCTGTCACTGTTGATAACCTGTCTGCCACGTGGGGAAGAAAGTAAAGTTTGGATGCCTCACAGGAAACCACTAAGGACCTGGGATAGCTTATTCATTAGATGCTTCAATAAAATTGTTTTATATGATGTGTGCACACAGATGTGAGTGCCTGTGCACTGAAGGTCAAAGGTCGGCTTCTGATGTCACTTCTCAGGGACAAGAGAGCAAGAGGAGAGAGAGAGAGAGAGAGAGAGAGAGAGAGAGAGAGAGAGACTGGGGCTGGGACTGGGACTGGGACTGGGACTGGGACTGGAACTGGGACTGGGACTGGGACTGGGACTGGGACTCGGGCCTCAACAATTTGATCAGGCTGACCAGTCAGCCAGCCCCAAGAATCCACCTATCTCTTCACACCCAAAACCAGCACCACACCCGGATTTTTTCACACGGCCTCTGAGGATGGAACTCAGGTCCCTGTACTTACAAGGTATGCACTTTACTGAGCCATCTCTCCAGCCCCTCAACAAGTGAAGCACCTACTGTGTGCTGGATTCTTGGGTATTTTCAATATAGCCAAATGAAATGTAAGATTTTTTCCCCCTCTGCTGAGACTCTGTATTGGAGAGTCTCATTTCCACCCCAGGGTCTAGGTTCAACTACCTTATACCTCTACCCACATTGTTGGGGGGATCCTCACCCACGGACGGGTAAAAAGTTAATGTATTGGGGATGAGCCCAGGGACCCACACATAGAAGGCAAACATTCTACCTCAGAGCTTCAACCTCAGCCCTTGGACTTGTATTTTTATTTTGCTTTATTTGAAATTCAAATTTAGTGACATATTTTATTGTGCCCCTTTCCCTTGAATATATCTATTGCATCTCTCATCCATTTTCTACCCACGTGTTTGGTCTAAAACCTGTGTGGCCACTGTCTCTGCAGGTGGGACGGAGAAATGGACGGTACAAGGGAGCCTGCGTTACCAAAGAAGAAAGCCACACCTATTGGGCAGCATGGGGAAGCTGTCTCATGCTTTAGCTGAGAACAGGGGGTGTGAATATCCTGTTCCTGGGGAACACAGTTCAAAGTCAGAGAAAAACTGCAGTGCTGGAAAGAATCGCGAGACCCCATTCACCCAGGGTCAGCATCTGACCACTGAGCGGTAGCCCACTCCCAACTCCATCTCATTCTCACTGGGCGATGTAACATGACTATTCAGCAAGCTCCCACAGGCAGGTTCCTATTCCCATGCCTCATCGGAGAAAACTGAGGTGCAGAGAACTCTCCTCGCTTCCTCCAGCTCACACAAAACGGTTTAGGGTTCCACTCAGCGCCACCTTTACTGCGCATGTGCTGTGGATGGAGCATCAGAGGTGAGCTGTTCTGTCATGCGCATCTGTGCATACGTGAGTGCATGCGCGCATGCGCGTGTGAGTTCATGAGTAAGGGTTTCAGTGCGTAGTAGATGCTCATCTTAGTTTTCTAATGATTAGTAACAGCTTGCCACGTGTTTAGAGTTTCGTTGACAACACACGCTTCCGACCACATGATTTCCTCAGCTCAGAAAGCTGAACACAGCCAAGCTAGCTTTAACTTTTCCGGATTTCTGGGCTGAATTTTCTTAGAGACGTGGCTGGGGTAGATTTGGCTCCAGGTTCATCTCTAGGGTAGGGCTTATTTTCTTCTGTGTGTCTTATGAAGACGCTGGCATTCCTGGGGGCCAGCAGGAGGGGGCTTCCTGCTTTCAGGGTGGGCTGACCCCAGTGCAGTAGGACTGGGCTCCTGACCTCAGGGAGGGATGGTCCCAGTTCAGGGCGCTTCACTTGGTTCCATGGGCCCATCAAGGGATAATCTCTTCTCCCCACCCTCCTTTCTTTGTCCCTCCCTCTCTCCCCTCCTTCCTTTTTAATTTTTTTCTCCTTTCTTTTTAAGTACTGGGAGGGGAAGCCAGGGGCTAAACCCACACATTAAATAAGTGTGCTACCACAGAGCCAAACCGCAACCTCCATAATCTCCATTTTCGTTAATTCAAAGCTCAATCTCACAATTAAATTTACAAAATGCCTTCATATTGACCAAATGTAAAACCATAGGCTACAGGCATCCTCTAGGGAAGGGCATCATACAGGGCCCGAACACGGAGTCTAGGAATCATGGTGGTTGCCTTTGGATCTACCCACCTCAGTGTCAATAAGCATTTGCTGACGAAATGACCAGAAACACTGACAACACACATGGATGAATATAATCAAAGCTGGAGACAGAAATACAAGCTGGTTCTCCCTCCAGCAACATAGTCTGTGGTTCCTCCTGTCTCCTCATCCCCGGAAGTCACCTCCAGCTTTTAGTTTTTCAGTTATCCCACCAATATCAAGTGCCTCAAGCCTAGGCCAGGGAGGGAATAAAGTGTCCTAAGCCAGCAGCCAAGGAGAGGCAGAAAGCCCATATATCACACAGCCGCGGCAGGGCCAGGAGCCTTGCTGAAATGCTGACAGTGTTTTTATGCTCAGAGGACGGTGGTAATGGGGAACACATTTACAGTAGATAGCAAAACATTGGGGTGCCTGGCAGCCATCTTCTCCTCAACCCACACAGTAGGTACTGATTGTGGGTCCAGGGCTGTGTCTCTGGGAATCATAAGTTACATTCGCCCTGGTTTCTAAAAGCTATCCCACCTTGCTGTGTTCTGTAGAACTCTTGCTACCAGAAGCTAGAAGGGGTGTGAGTGAATGTGTGCATGAGTGCGTGCATGTGTGTGTTTGTGCATGAGTGGGCATGGGTGTGCATGTGCACATGCATGTTTCTGTGTGTGCATGCCTAAGTGTGTGCATGCATGAGTGTGTGTATGTGTGTTTCTGCATGTGCATGCATGTGTATGCATAAGCATATGTGTGTACATGTATGCATGAGTGTACGTGTGTTTTTGTGCTTGAGTGTGTGTATGAGTGGACACGTGTGTATGTGTGTGTCTCTGGGTGTGCATGCATAAGTGTGTATGCATGTATGTATGCATCTGTGTGCATGAGTGTGTGTATGTGTGTGTTTGTGTGTGTGTATGAGTAGGCATGTGCATGTATGCATGTATCTTTGTGTGCAGGAGTGTGTGTATCTGTGTATCTGTGTGTGTGCATGCATAAGTATATGTGCATGAGTGTATGTGTTTCTGCATGTATGTGCATATAAGTGGGAATGTGTGTGCTTTGTATGTATGTATGCATCTGTGTATGTGCTTATATACATGGGTGTGTATATATGTGCATCTGTGTGTACATGCATGCATAAGTGTATGTATACATGTATATATATGCATTGTGTGCATATGAATGGGCACAAATGTCTGAGTGTGTGTATACATGCACATTGAGGGACAGAGTAGTAGAATGATGGTCTACAGTGTGACCTGTGGCCTCAAACCCCATGTCCCAGCAGCTGGTGTACCTGCTGTCTCTTTTTTGGCATGCACCCTGCTGGGATCTCCACTAAGCTCTTCATGTAGAGAGAAGATACTAACCCTCTCATCAGCTCTGATAGGGTCCCATCACCGACCCTATCAAGGTGCAGAAAGACCAGTAACTTGCCGAAGGTTCTGAAGCAGGGAGAGTCAAATGGAGTGTAGGAAGTACCCTGGCAACAGGTCATGATGGCATGTTTGGTGTCTAGGTTGATGCACCTTTAGTCTTTCTCTAGCTAAGACAGAGGTCCAGGAAGGCAGGCTTCAGAGTCAGCCAGGCTGGCTCTCCTCCCAGTCTCACCTCTGGTTCCTCCACAGTCTAGTTTGCCTAGGAAAAGAGTGGTTCTGGGTGGCAGAGACAGCCAGTGGAAAGGTCCTGGGGTATCACAGACCACAGTGGGCACTATGCTTCTGTCTGCAATGCCTTCCCATTGCCCAACCTGCCACCTAACTGCCATCTGGGTGTCACCTCCTCCGGGAAGTCTTCCACTACCCCTGGCTGGGCCCCACCGCATTGGCCATTGGGGACAGTTTGCCATATTGATGTTCTTGACAGTGACTGTGTCGATGGCATCAAAGTCCCCAGTGCTGACCAGTATCTTCCCTCTTTGAAACACTCATGAAACAGTGACAAAGGGGACAAAGGAAAGCCAGTGGTGGGCTGTGGGAGAGAGGATACAGGAGATGCAGAGATTGGTGTACCTGTCATGTGATGGCGTACATGTGTGTGTGTGTGTGTGTGTGTGTGTGTGTGACAGTCACTCCCCCATGTGCCACAAGCACAACATGGTCAAGGTCACATGGACGCAGACACCTGGGTTGTGACTCTTGGGGACAGCTGGGTGACTGGAGGATTATGGGAGGAGGGGATAGAGATGGATGTGGTGAGAGAGATCAAGAGGGACCTGGGGAGATTCCCAGACAGAAATGGGGTTTGGTAGAGGGCAGCAGAGCAGTTAGACGTATCCGACAAGAAAAACAGCATCTCCAAGAAAGGCAGGACAGCAAGAGCCCATACAGCTGCTGGAGAGCTAGGAGCGATGGCAGGAGGCAACGGAGGGTGTGAGGGAGCAGGGATGCTGACATCAGACCTGAGTTCAAGTCCTCCTGTTGCCCTCTGGAAAACATCCAGCCTTGAATGAGTTGTTTTGGGAACTGTTCCTTCCTTTGTAAAAAATAAATACCATAAACCTCAAACTTACAGGTGCCTTGCAGGATGGGGCTCCTTTGAGACTCTGGGAAGGAACCTGGAAGGTATTGTTAGGGAGTCCTAAGATGCTGCCATCCATATTCCATGAGAAAGACTCCCTAGTTAAACAAGCCCCCACAGAAGCCAGGACTCCTCACTCTCTGAGCCCACTTGCCCAGTCCCTTGGGCTTTTCCAGATGATTAAATGAAAGACCAAGGTGCTGGGCATACAGTGGGTGCTCAGTACATGATAGCTGCCGTCATCATATCATATCATCATCATCATCATCCCTTCACCCTCATTGTGTTGTCTAGAGTGATGGAGGTAATCTAGATGGGTGGATTCCAACTGGCCCAAGAAGAATAAAAACCCACTGGGGAAACACCCAAAATGAACTGGAAGGCAGGAGAGCCAGGCCAGCGCCTCGAAGGAAGGCATCTGGTCAGCAGGAGTCCCACCCCCCACCCCCCCACCCCCAAGCAGGGGAATCACTAACCTCATTCCTTTTTATGAGCTTACCCCTCCCCCATCCCCGAAGAGGAGTGTCCCTGTCTTAACAGATAAGACAGACCAGTCTGTCTTAAATATTTCTATTACTTAAAAGTTCATAAATCTATTATTGGTTTAAAACTGTCAGCAGGATGGGAAAATTCAGAGACGGAGCCACGCTTATCACCCGGCGAGGCGAGGAATTTACCCCAAGTGGGGGGGCAGGCTGGTGCGCAGAGGGCGCTGGTAGTGCCCAGAGGCCGGCGTCTTCCTCGCCCCACGCTCTGCCTTGTGCCCTGGATTCTAAACTCCCACCCTCTAAGCCAAAGATGTCTTTGCCCGTGACTTTGAAGTCCCCAAGGCTAAGCACGATCTCAGAAGCTAGCCGCCACTTGGAAAGCAGCAACAAAACGAATGGGCTCCTCAGGCAGAGAGACTGTGCCAGGCTCCCTACGCCAGCTCCAAGTCCCTTCGAGTGACAGGAGAGGACGCTGCCCAGCCCCCAATGCAGAGGGCCCAGGGCATCGGGAGTCTTAACGTTTGTCTGTCTCCCGAGGAAAAATACACAAACAACAACAGACCACCGATAAACACCGTCTGCCCGCAGGTTATAAATGTATGCTATAAATACTGCTGTGGTGGTATTGCAAGGAGCTGGGGGAATCACTGTCATTGGGGCGTTACTGCGCAAGCGCAATGGACGTGCGTGACCTAAGAACTGAGCAAACCATGAGTCCCGACGAATCACTTTCGCCTCCAACATGACATTGTAAACTTATAAAATGGAATGTTTCATGAGATTGGGTCTCCCTATATGGTCCAGGCAGACCTCAAACTCAAGATCTGCCCGCCTCAGCCTCCCCAGTGGTGAGATCCCAGTGGTAAACCCTAAGACACAGCTTTCAGTTTTGATTTCCAGCAGTGGCTGTGTTTAGCCAGTGTTCATTAAAGTCGTGACTCGAGCAGTTGGCTCTGGTGCTGAGCCATTCCAAATCAGCCCCATACTGGCCTCCAAGCCTCCCTTGAGAGGGTGATTTAAGCTCAGAAGTGATGGCACACCCCGTTAATCCCAGCACTTGGGAGGCAGAGGCAGGCGGATTTCTGAGTTGGAGGCCAGCCTGGTCTACAGAGTGAGTTCCAGGATGGCCAGGGCTACACAGAGAAACCCTGTCTCAAAAGAAAGAAAAAAAGAAAGGAAAGGAAGAGAGGGAGGGAGGAAGGAAAGAAGGAAGGAAGGAAGAAAGAAGAAAAGAATTTAGAGAGGGCGGATGAACACCAGCCCTTCCTGTCCTGTGCACGTGACTTTGACCACGTATTGAGCTCAGCAGGAGCTGGTGTCAGAAACCTCTGAAGGGTTGTGTTCTTCTTCTGCAAAATCTGAGGCAATCTTCCCCCACTTCTGGGTGGGGAAACTGAGGCCTAACAAGACCAGGTGTCGTGGCTTTTGTTTATTTGTTTATTTTCTTTTTATACAGGGTCTCCATATATATATATCCCAGGCTGGCTTCTAAATCATGATTCACCTTTCTCGGTCTCTGTGAGTCAGAGGCTGAATCCCCAGCCTGGAGCTCTATTGGAGGCCGTGGGACCTTTAGAAAGTAGGGCCCAGTATAAGGAAGTTAGTACACTGGCTGGGGACATGACCCAGAAAGGGACTTGCCCCCCTTTCTGTATGTGTGTATCTGCTCTCTATCTCTCTGAATGTGTCCCTGTCTCTCTGTATGTGTGTCTCTGTCTCTGTGTCTCCGTCTTTTTGTCCTCTCTCCCCCCCCCCGTGCGTGTGTGAGTGTGTGTGTGTGTGTGTGTGTGTGTGTTGAGCAGTTTCTTCCTCCACATGCTTCAGGCATGCCTTGCCACAAGTCCTAGCAGGGACAGACACCTCTGAAACCCAAAGTTAAAGCAACCCCCCCCTTTCAGCTATTTCTCTTGGATATTTTGTCGTCACATGGATGGAAAGGTGACACTCCAAATGACTTTACAAGGCCCCTTGCACATGGGCAGAGGCATGGCTGGGATTTGAAGCCAGAGGCTCCTAACCACTACTCCACCCTACCCCTCAATGCTGCTCACCTCCCCCCGCCCCCCGCCACCTCCACCTCCACGAGCAGATTCCATCCTGCGTGAGGATACAGGATTAAGCAAGGGTCCGCTCGACACGGGAAAGCCATGTATGTACTGTAAGGGGGGGGGTTGTGGCACCTCCCGGGTTAACGGGGACTCTTGAGTGGAGGAGGGGCTGAGCCGTGTTCTATCAGCTGGCTGGGAAGACCAGAGATGAATCACCAGCTGTCAGTCTCCTCTTATCCAGGCTTCAAGCACCCAGCCTCTTATCTGCAATGGCTCAGCTAAAATATGGTCCCTCCCAGGAGACAGACCTCAGGGCAAGGTACAGGGATAAGGGGTGGGGGGGGTGTGTGTGGAAAATACAAGATTGGGGGTGTGTGGAAAATACAGGCAGAGTTTTCAACCTTAGTCATGTTCCAAGCCCTGCTGTCTGGAGCACAGAATAGCACCCACCTGAAAGCTCATCTCTCCTCCTGGCTCCCACCTCTGGCTGCGCCAGAGGTGTCCAGATGGGTAGCAGGCAACCTAAGGATGACTCTGTCCTTTTGAATGTGGGCTGAAAAAAAATCTCCACTTCCCCTTTGCCTGTCCTCGCCCTGTGTGTCCTGGGAACCTATGTTAATAAAGTGCCATGCTGGGTTTTGCCTACCTTAGATATTCATCCTCAGAAAGTTCTGGAAACCCTTGTCACTCTGTCCATTCGAGTTTCAAGGTGACAAAGATTTGGGCATCTCTTGACTTGACCCTAGGGTTTTATTTAGTTGTTTGTCTGTATGTTTGTTTGTTTGAGGCAGGCTTTCTGTGTAGCCAGGGGGCTAAACTTGAAAAATCCATTTCCTGCTCAGCCTCTTGCATGCTGGGATTACTACAGACATGCAGTTTCTGATCAGATATAATGAACACCTTCATTCAACTCTACTTTCCCCATCTTAGCTGTGCATCTGGTCCCTGCCAGGATGCCAAAACCCTTCTCTGATCCTCAGTTTACCTGCCCAAGTAAATGGGTCTCCTCTCCTTCTCAGTCCTGCTCGGAGAGGTTGTCTCCAGGGCAGAGCGGGTAAAGTGGGAAACTCCTGGGGGAAAATAAAAAAACCAAGTTCAAAGTGTCACCCAGGAGCCAGGCATCTGTGTCATTAAGAATATCCAGAGAGGTCTCCTCTGCCTCCCTCCTCCCTCCACGTCTCAACAGACTTCTCCCAGGTTGACAGTCCCACTGAAGCCGTTCCCCTCCCCCACCCACTCTGCCCCTCTGTGTCTGCGGAGGGGTGAAGCGCCCGCCTAATATAAGTATGTTTACATTAAAATATAAGGACAATGCACCACCATCTAATAGTCAGCTCTGTATATGTTAGCGAGTGCTTAGGGCTCTCTTTTAGAAACCCATTATGCCCATGTGACTCCGCTCAAAGCCTTTCTTCAGGATTTTGTTTTGACAGGAGGGCTTTAAGGGGCTGAAAGTGATAGCACAAGAATACCAGTTACACACTTTGATCAAATCGCTCCGTAAGTCTCCTGAAGAAAGTCTTGTATATATTAGGAAAGGAAATTAATTTTATTGCTGCTGTGGCTTGCCTGGTTAATGGCCCGGCGAGCTGGCTGGCCTCAGAAGGCAGCCGTGGGGGTGAGTGGTTTACCCCACTCTCTTCCCTCCCAGGCTACCAGCCACAGACACAAGGAGAGGACCAGCCAGTGGGCACCAGGCTGAAGGAACCCCAGAGACTGCAGGACTCGGGGTGCAGGTGGCTGGGACCTGCTCCTCTGACCTCACCTCTTAGCAGGGCTGTCACAGCTGAAGGACACGTGGGGTGCTTGATGCCAGCTGTGGAGCTGGTCAAGCCCACAGCACGGGCCACAAACGATCAGCAGTGGGGGATTTGGTGACTCAGCTATGGCAGAACTAAGACATAAATGGGTGCTTCCCAAGTAAAACAAAAGACAAGCAGAGAATGGAGGTGACTGGAGGGGTGGCTCAGTGGTTAGGAGCACTGGCTGCTCTTCCAGAGGTCCTGGGCTCTGCTCTCACCACCCAAATGACAGCTCACGATTATCTGTAATGCCCTTTCCAGAGGATCCAATGGCTTCCTCTGGCTTCCACAGGCACCAGGCATGCAAATGGTGCATAGACACACACACACACACACACACACACACACACACACACACACACACACACAGGCATTAGCACTCATACACGTAAAACAAAATATAAGCTAAGGTAGGGGGTGGCAGAGGGACAAAGAATAGAAATATCAGGGATAGAGAGCAAACAACCATCCATTTGACCCCAAGTAAGTGTAGTGCCTGAGGTTCTCAGGTGGGATGGGCTCTCCCAAAACCCTCTTGGTTCCTGAATGCCCAACTCGAGCCTGAAAATTAAGATGGTGGCGTTTTGCATGGCAAGGCCCCTAAATGCCAGCTGGCCACTTCAAAAGAGGAAATTCCAAGCTGTGCCCAACCCTGAGGGACACTAGTGCTTAAACGAGTATTTGAGGGCTGGGAGGTGGCCCAAGTCTGTAATGTATGTGCCAGGTAAGATGGGGACTCGAGATCTTATCCCCAACACTCATGTTAAGAAAGAAACAAGGAAGGAAGGAGGAAGGAAGGGAGAAAGGAAGGGAGGGAGGAATGAAAGAAGGAGGGAAGGAAGGGAGGGAGGAAGGAGGGAGGGAAGAAAGAAGAGAGAAAGGAAAGAAGGAAAGAGGGAGGGGAGGGAACAAGGAAGGGAGGGAGGAAGGAAGGAAGGAAGGAAGCAAGAAAGGGAGGGAGAGATGAAGGAAGGAAGGGAAGGAGGGAGGAAGGAAGGAAGAAGGGAAGGAGAGAGTAGACAGGGAACAAGGAAGGAAGGAAGAAAGGAAGGAGGGAGGGAGGAAGAAAGGAAGGAAAGAAGAAAGGAAGGAAAGGAGGGAGGAAGGAAGGAAGGAAGGAAAGAAGAAAGGAAGGAAGGAGGTAGGAAGGAAGGAAAGAAGAAAGGAAGGAAAGGAGAGAGGAAGAAAGGAAAGAAGAAAGGAAGGAAAGGAGGGAGGAAGGAAGGAAAGAAGAAAGGAAGGAGGGAGGAAGGAAGAAAGGAAGGAAAGAAGAAAGGAAGGAGGGAGGAAGGAAGGGAAGGAGGGAGGAGTGAAGGAAGGAAGAAAGGAAGGAAGGAAGATAAATAGATAGATAGATAGACAGACAGACAGACAGACAGACAGACAAGACAAGACAAGACAGCTGCCACAATGGCAGTGTGTAAAGCTAGGACTGAGGCGGTGTAGACAGGAAGGTCCATGGAATTCACTGGCCAGCCAGTCTAGCTGATGATGAACTCCGGGTTCAGTGGGAGAGAGAGCCATCTCATAACTATGGTGATCAAGGAAAACACCTGATCTTGACAACCTCTGGCTTCCACGTACACACACACACACACACAAAACACACACCACACATGCATGCACACAGAAATGCATTGCATGCAGCCAATCGTCTTTAGAGCCTTGGTCTGAGGTTTTTCTGCCATTTGCAATGGAGAATTCTCATACAAACATGGACGAAGGGGTCTCACGCAATTACTGTTGTTGATAACATGGTCAGGCATAACACCCTGTTCTCAGACAGTACCTGGGCTAGCGTACCATTGCTGTAACAAATATCTAAAATACTCACCTTAAAAGGTGACAGTGTTCACTCTGGCTCATGGTGTCCAAGGGCCCAGAGCTGTTTGGGACCCTGTGGTGAAGCAATGCATCATGGTTGAAATGTGTTGTAGAGCTGACCATAACATACTGCTGAAGTAAAGGAAAGAAAGTGATTGGCCACACCCTGGCCCTCCAGACGCTGCACATCTTTAATCCCAGCACCCAGGAGGCAGCACCAAGTGGATCTCTGTGAGTTCTAGGTCAGCTTGGTCTACCTAGTGAGACACTGTCTCAAAAAACAAAACAAAAACAAACTACCCTCAGCGACTGACCAGAAGACATCCCACCAAGTTCCACTTCTCTAGAGTTCCAACATTTCCCAACAGAGCCATGCTGGGGGGTTTCTCATTTTACCACATAGACCTTTGGGAGACCTTTAAGTGGGGCATGGCAGTGTTAACCTGTACTCTCAGCCTTTGGGAGGCCGAGGGAGAAGGATCCTAAGTTTGAGGCCAGCTTTGGCTACATATACCACATTCACTTGAGGATTATGTAGTCCTCCCTAGAATCTGTCTGGGGGTTGTTCTAAGCTGGCCTGGCCAACTTTGTTACCTGTAATTATTTATGATGTTTCTTGCTGTCGGCATCCATGCTACATTATAAACGTGACTGAGGGCCATGTTCTGACAAGGCTGAGGAGAGGAGGGCTATTGTGTGATGGGGGGAGGAGAGAGAGCAGAAGGAGGAGACATTATCTTCCCAGGAAGGTTCCCATCATCCCCATCCCTTACTGCGACCCCTGGCAAATGGCCAATACAGTGGCTAGCTCTGAGTTCCCAACACCCCTTGGGATAGGCGTGTGGACCATTTATGCTTCTAGAATCCACCACAACAGCAAGGGGTCAGAGATGCTGGACCAAGCTGTGTTTGGGGAATTAGAACCACATCAGTTCATACCCCAGCTCCCCGTTGCTGGACGCCATGCTGCCCTGCAATGAGCACTGGTAACTTTACTTAGCTTCTGGGTAGGAAGTTAGACCCAGCACCAATGGTGAACCAGTCATCTTCTTATCACTGTGATGAAACACCCAACATAGACACCTTATTTAGAGCAAAGGCTTTGCTTTACCACAGTGTTTCACTTGGTGCTGTTGCTCAGGGTGTGACCAGAGTTTTCAGCAGAGCCAGCTTGGTCACGTCGTGGTGGTCAGGAAGCAAAGAGAGAGACAGGAAGAGTTCAGGGTCCCAATATCCCCACGGAGCATGCACCCAATGACCTAATTTCCTCCCATCAAGCCCTGCCCCTAAAGATCTTATTACTTCCCACAAGTGCCACGGATCAGCCACCAAGCCTTCACCATGTGGCCCTCTTGGGTACAGCCCTGATTCAAACAGTACCAGTGGGGATGTCTGATGAAACCACAATATTCGGAGCTTTAGATGGGAGGTCACGCGGATGATAATGACTTGAACCACAGGGAGTAGGGGCCAAGGGACAGAATGATCTGGAGGCATCCTAAATATGTCACGGTTATCTGGACCGGGGTATCTGCAGACAGTTGGTGCTGCCGTCCTTGCCTAGAAGCTAGGGTTCTAGAGGGTGAGTTCGAAGCAGGCAGGGCCTTTGGAAAGCTGAAGTTGGCCGCACTGGTTCTACGTGGGTCCGCAAGCCAGTCCACGCTCAAGGGCCACCTCTTGGTGGGGAAGTGGCTGGTGGCCTTGCAGAAGAGTCTGGCAAATAAGTATCACAGCAACCCCTTATATCCAGGGGAGACACCACTCACAGTGCTTATATAGATACTGAGCCTGGCAGTCCTTCTAAGGCTGTAGCCTTCTCTATATTCCTGTAAGGATGGAGGCTCAGGGAGGATCACCCAGGATAAAAGTGAATGCACCCTGCTTTGAGTCTGCCTCTTCTTGAGCCTAGTTCCTGCTGCAACTTCCTCTCCCCTCTCCACTGTCTGAGAGACGTGACCCTCTTTTCTCCTGATCCCATCAAGGTGGACAGAAATGAAGAGCAGAGGTGCGTATAGGGAAGTGCACTTGCTATAGTCAAGGTCAGGGTCATGGGATCAAACTGGTAATGGGATCAAACTGGTAATGGAAGGGGTGGGTGGGTTGAGGGTGTGGCTCAGTCAGTAGAGCGCCTGCTTAGCATTCAAGAGTCCTGGGTTCAATGCCCAGCACCACATAAACCAGGAGAGTGGTATTTGTCTGTAACCCTGGCACTCTGGAGGTGGTAGCAGGAGGATCGGGTGTTCAAGGTTATCCTGGCGTATATGGTGAGTTCCAGGACAGCCTGGGATATGTGAGACTCTGTCTCAAAGAAAAAACATTATCAGTGGACTCTGGCTTATGCACTGCCTTGGACAGGCCCCAGATGAGACATTCCTCTGACCCATGAGGAGGGGTCCCTCAGCCCATGTGTAGCCCTGGCTTCAACCTTTAGTCCCGTTCAGTAAGTCCCTGCGTCGGCTCCCAGGGCTGTCAAGCTCATGAAGGATGGTTTTCCTGGCCCCCATGTCTTCCCATCTTTAACGCAATCTCCCTTTCCTCTGGCCAGTTCCAGCTGCGGCCTCCCCAGCTATCGCATCCCCTCCCAGGGTCAGGGATTATGACGCATTCAGAGAGCGTCCAGCCCTCCGAAGTGTTTACATTGGAGGTTAGCATTTATCTCTATACTTTCAACCCCTCTCCCCAGCTCAGCGGTGCAGTCTGTGTTCCGCAAGAAGGCATGGCCCCCAGGGATGAGAGGCCGACAGGCTGGGGCCACCTCGCTGGCATCTGGAGCCCCTAGACTCTTTCCCACCATCCTCAGGGTCAGTCCTCCTCTGTGGTCCCTGGCTAATCTCTGAAAACCGAGTTTCAAAGGAAGCACTCAATAAAAAACGAAAGTCTGCGGCGTACTTTCCCGCAGGCACATTACCATGGATATTTGAGTCTTGTGAACCCTTTGACCTAGAAGAGATTTTTCTAGAGTCCTTATTCTGCAGAGACTTGCATGTATGTGTGCAAAGGTACAAACATCGTCATTGCAACTTTTTTTTTCATTACTGAACAATTACAGGAAACTATATATCTTTGTTAATATTAAGCTGATCTCGGTGGCATCCACAGCCTGAACCAGGAGGCAACTGGTCACAGTGGCAGAGTGAAGCTGGAGATGCCTGCATGGGAAGAGGAGGGTTACAGTGTTTTCTTAGGGTCCCAGCAGGAAAGTATATCAAATTTAAGTCGGGTCATTTGAATATTTAAATAAAGGAATTGCTCGTAAAAGTGGGGGTGGGGCGTAGGGAAACCGGGGAGGAATCTGGAACTATTTGGGGGCTAGTGAAATGAAGGTGTCGTTATTACTCTAAGCTTGGGGGTCTGAGGTGCTGACGCCCCTCACTGTCCAAGCCTTGTCAGAAACTGGCAAGGGAATCCAACACCTTCTTCCTTGGGCACTGCACAAGGTGGAGAAACGCTAAGGATGTGAATGGTTAAAAAGAATTATTCTCGCACACAGTGTACCTGATAAAAATATAATGTGGTGTGTACTGACATCTCTAGAACCTAAATTTGTGCTGTGCAGATTTGGGGATGGGACAATTTGTTGTTGTTGTTGTTCTGGACTAGGACTTCTTTTTTCTTAAAGACAAAAATCTCATGTAGTCCAGACTAGCCTCCGCTCACTGTGTCGTTGAGGAGAACCCTGAACACCTGATTCTTCTGCCTCCACCAAAGTGCTGGGTGTGTGTGTGGGGGGGGAGGGTGACAGCATATACTACCATGACTGATTTCTTCTGTGCCAGAGGGCTTTGTGCATGCTATGAGAACTCTAACGATCTCCAGCCCCAGTTCTTATCTTTAATATTTCAGAAAAAATACAGAAAAAGGTTTTAAAATGTAATTCTTAAAAATAAGTTGACAAACAATTCTTTTCACTCAGAACTCAAACTGAAAGAATTCTAACCAATGTTGACCTTGACTAAGAGGGTTTTTTTTGCATACATCAAAAAAGTCCTCCTTCCATTCCAAGTTGTCCAGTCAACATGAGAAGTTACATTTTCTTATACTAAGATGTATTTTAAATTCATGTGTGTGTGTGTCTATGGGGTGTATGTGTATATCTATGTGGGGGGTGTGTGTCTATGTGGTATATGTGTGTATCTGTGTGGGGTGTGTATGTGTGTTGTGTGTGTATGAGAGAGAGAAAGAGAGAGAGCATGTGTGTGTGTGTGTGTATGTATGTGTCTATGTGGGGTGTGTGTGTGTGTCTATGTGGGGTATGTGTGTGTCTGTGTTGTGTATGAGAGAGAAAGAGAAAGAGTGTGTGTATGTCTGTGTGTGTGTGTGTGCATGAGAGAGAGAGAGTGTGTGTGTGTGTGTGTTTATGTCTGTGTGTTGTGTGTGTGTGCATGAGAGAGAGAGAGAGAGTGTGTGTGTGTGTTTATGTGGTGTGTGTATGTCTGTGTGTTGTGTGTGTGTGTATGAAAGAGAAAGAGAAAGTGTGTGTGTGTTTATGTGGTGTGTGTATGTCTGTATGTTGTGTGTGTATATGAGAGAGAGAAAGATAAAGAGTGTGTGTGTGTGTTTATGTGGTGTGTGTATGTCTGTGTGTGTTGTGTGTGTATGTGTATGAAAGTGAGAGAAAGAGAAAGAGTGTGTGTGTGTGTCTGTGTGGTGTATGTATGTCTCTGCGTTGTGTGTGTGTGTGTGTGTGTGTGTGTGTGTGTGTGTGTGTGTACGTCTAGGTGTCTGAAGACTACAGAAGTCATCAGACGCCCCAGAGGAGGAGTTGCTGATAGGGGTGAGAAGCAAACTGGGATCTTCCTGAAAAGCATCACTGTGTCCTCAACTGCCGAGCCATCTCCCCACCCTTTGCTTTCACCTTTCCCCTGACTAAAAGCAACGGTGGCTGTGTTACCATGGAGATACTTGTAGAGACAATGATGGAGAATGCATCCATTGCATCCATCCATTATGGTGGCCCACACACAGCCGACACCCATCCCTGATCATGACTTTCAGTTGTGGGTTCTGGGACATGTTTCTAGAAGGTTCTTCTGTCAATCCATTTGATGTTCAGGGCAAATTCCTAACATACAGTGAGTCCGCTTCTCTTTCTGCATTACCCTTTCTGTGTCCCCAGCTCCTGTAATACATGGGTATCCAAGGTCATTGGGCAGAGCCTCACATGTGACTCTTTCTGACTGGCTGCATGACTGTGATGGGAACTAGCTGTCCAGGGAGTAGAAAGCATGTTGTATAAGTGAACCCAACAAAGGCTGCCCTTTGTGTGTGTGATATGCTTGATTTTGTTCCCAGGCTGGTCCATCAGGGACAGGTTCTGAGTAAGGGGTAGGGCAAGGAGAGGAGACCTTTCCTACCTCTCTTCCCACTCCCATCAACCTAACCAAGGCCACCCCTCACAGGCATGTCCAAGAGCTTCTCTCTGCTGATTCTATGTCCCTATTTAATGCTACAAGGACGCAAGATGTTTTTCAAACCTTATTCAAGGGTCGAGAGAGACATCTCATTGGCTAAGAGTGCCTGTGGCTCTGGCAGAGGACCACAGTTCAGATCCCAGCACCATGTTAGATAGCTCACAACTGCCGGTATCTCCAGGTCCACAGGATACAACGCCCCCTTCTGGTGTCTGTCAGCACAACACTTAGGTGCACATAGATACAAGCATAATTTTTAAAAGACGTATGGAGGGAAAAAAAGAGAAAAAGTATTTATCATATTTATGTAATTGTTTTGGTCTCCGTCACCCATGTTCAGGGACAGATTTCCAGTCTGTTTTGTTTACTTCTAAATTGCCAGCACCTTGGACAGTGCCTGGCACGCTAGCGTCACTAAACACTTGCTACTTAGAAAACAAACTATCTATGTACAGCCCCTTCTCCTTGAGAAATCTCTCTGCCTCCCTGCATTTCTGCAACCCATGAAAGAGGCCCCGTCAGAGGCTCAACTTCAGGCCTGTGGATTAAGATCCGATCTCTGTCACCTTCTGCTTAAGTCAGGTGACTTCACCTCTCTGAGTATCAGGATTGCTCCACTCTTAATTTGAAAGTGTCTCCTAAGCCCTCCTGAGCCCTTCCCCCCATAAAACCATCTTTCTGAGAAGCATCTTCTACCTTGTTTTTTTAAGGGGTCCACGTACTGGGGAACCCATGACTTTATGCACGCTACTGCTGAGCTCCATAGGTTTCATGGCCATCATTTCCTTATTCTCACTGATTAGATCCCATGCCCCCACGTCTCTACACAGCATGTTGTCTTTGTGTGCCTTTTTGCATTTTACAAATGAGCAGTCGGGTCCATATGCTTGCATTTGGGCTCAGCATTCCATCTTGAATGGCTTCCCGTTTTGAAGAGTGGGATTATAATCGTCTGTGTTCTCCTGTTGACGGGATCTCTGAGGTATGGACGTGGCACTCTCTGACTATCCATTCTGCTGAGAACAGGTCTTGGGCTGATTCCTGGATGTTGTTACAATGAGTACGACCACAAGTGTCTCCACCCCATGCACCAGGTATCCGGAAGCTGCTTACCTAGGAATCACCAGCCTTCCCGGTATGTTCTAAAGAAACTCAGATAAATGGATGTGATCCACTTTGGGAGGTAGCAGGACTGACTCATCTAGAGAGATTGATGATGACCCATCTCCAAGCAATTTCCCCACTTGTGCATGTATGTTCTAGGGACAGCCACATTCTCTCATCTGTTTATAACTGGAGTGCGTACTCACATGCACACACACACATGCATACATACTCATACATGAACACGCATGCATACATATGCACACACATATATGCACAAGTACTTATGCACATATATGCACATGAACATACACACATGTACACACATGCATACATACACTGTACATATACATGCATACATACACACACATTGCACACACATCTATGCACATGCACATGCATTTACACACATGTACACACAAGTACTTACACACATATATGCAATGAACATATACACACATGCACAATGCATACACACACTGCGCACACACATATACACACATGCACACACAGACATGCACACACATGCACAGGCACACACACATTGCAGCACACACATGCATACGCACACAATGCACACACATATGCACATGCACACATACATATATGCATTTACACACACATGCACACACATTGCATACAAGTACAGATACACATACATATGCACATGAACACACACACACACACACACACCTTTTTCTATTACTCAACATAAAACATTTTCCAAGAGAGTATCCAAACTTCCTACTCACGCTTTCATAAACAGTGTCGTTATTAAATTCTCCTCCAATTACCTAATGTGCTCTAGCACTACACCATTTCCTTTTGAGGTCCGGTGTGAAGTACTTTTCACTCGACGAACGTTATAGGCCAAAGTATGCTGGCCAATTTAGGAGCCTAAATCAAGTCAGGTGTTTTTTTTTCAACAGGAAACAAGTGCACATATTTATAGGGTACAGTATGATATTTCAGGACACCAAATCAGAGAACACAGCGGCAGCCATGATGCTTGCCGAATCCCTGGGGTTTTGGCAAGAACACCGAGTTCACCTACCTGGGGCAGAATAGCCATGAGAGCACAGCTCTGATGGGTTCTCTTTGCTTGCCTCCTTTCGGGGATAATTCCATTCTAAACTCCGCTAAGGAAACGAGTGGCGGGGGAGGGGGGGCGAGGGGCGGTGAGCGCAGGGATCCTGGGCTTGGCTTGGTCTGCCAGGCACCGTGCAAAATTTAGAAGTTGAACCTCAGTCAATGTACACTGTAGATTCAATTATTTTTATAAGGCCAGCTGTTCCTTCCCCATAAATGAGGACTGGGAAGGGAGAAGGCTTAAGCGCGAATGGATCGGTCCTTGCTGGCCGCAGGGTAGGCAGGGCAAGCCCCAGATTTCTGTGGTGGGGTGGAACCTTCGCACCCAACCTCACTTACTGCCATACTTCAGTGACTGCAGTGGTGAAGGAGGGCCCGGAAACTACCAAGAAGGAGCCAGAAGTCAGCGAGGCAAATCCCCAGCCCATTAGTCTTGAAGCCTGACACACTCGTTAATCCGAGTTGAGAGGGGGCCAACCCAGTCCTCACAGAGAAGAGTCCAGCAGCCTGTTTCTTTCCCCTCGGGGAAAACCTGTCCCTTGTCCAAGCTCCAACTTCCTTCCTACAAAGTGTGAAGTTACCATGGCAATAACCGACCCTGTTTATTTTGCCTGAAATATCGTGGTGCTGAAAGGGTGACGGGCCGCATAAAACCTGTGTGTTCTAGAAGACCTGGGCTCCAAGCTCTGAGCATAGAGCTGTACCTAACTAAGGGAAACTGAGGTATCTATTCCTACCATCAAAGGTTCCAAAGCTCACAGAACCATTCCGCCAGCCTTTCCTAAATCCACCCCCTAAAAAGGCAAAACAAAGCAAGCAAAAGGAGGTAGTTAGTTACCAAGAAAGAGACGCAGCCATCACAGCGATGGCCAAAGGAAACAGGGCTTAAATAAAACACGCCTTTTCTTCTCTACCCAGTAAGTCTCTGCACCTAAGGGACCCAGGCTCTTGAAGTCATTCTACAGAGCGAGAGGCATGGGATCTGTCCATTGGGTATCTCAGTCATCCCAACCTACGACTCGCATCCGCAACAGCCCAGAGAATCTGTTTCCCATCCAAGGAACTGAGTTAGGAGGAAGATGGCATAGCCAGGAAGTTACATTCAACTGCGTACGTCTCATTCGTGAGAATTAGTCACATGGTAATGTAGCTGCAAAGAAGCCTGGGAAATGTAGTCCTTTTTAGATGGGCTTATTCCCAGGTGTAGCCTCAGAGCCTGTAACCGCTTCTACTCGCGAGAGTCTAAAACACTGGCTAACAGGTGGGTTTGCGGGCTTAGGTCTAGCTCTTATATAATTTGTGAGACGTTAAAGTCCAAAATGGTTCCTGAAGCCAAAGAAGGACAGTGTAAAAGAACTGGGGAGGATAAGATGGATGGAGCCTGGGTAAAGTCTTGTGGATAATGGGAATCCATCAAAAGTGTTTGAACAACAGAGTAGGATCTAGTGGAAACTAGTCCTTTTAGTGGGATATTTCCTGGCCTGAATGTGGTTCTTGAGAGACCCTTAGGTATGTGGACAGGATACTGACCTGTCCACTTTCAGGAACTAGGCTTCTCTTTGGTCCCTGGCACAGCATAAGTCAGTTTACTTTGCAAAAAGACAAAATGGTAAAGGCGCTAAACCTCACATGCCCAACTGTGGTCCTCCCTTCACCCTGGGGTCGTTGGCCACCAGCCCACGAGGACAGGGATGTAGCATTGATGAACAGGGTTTCAGACAGCCCGTGGGTAGGACGGAAATGACTGCCGGGATCAGCTACAGAGAGGCAGCTTAACTTTAACTGGGGTGAACCAAGGGCTATATAGTTTTTGAGGAACCAGGTGGGGATTTCTAGGGTGGGCATGTAGTATCATTGGCTACAGCTTAGGATACTCGGATAATACCTCATTTGCATGGAGTCGAATTCTAGGGATTCCAGATGCTTGCTGGACAGAAAAGAAAGGAAGCTGAACCTATAATCTCACCAAGGCTAAGTGACAGTCCACAGATAAGGGGGAGGGAGGGTCGGGCTCCCCAGACAAGGTCAGAGAAGGAAGTCATCCATTTTATGTGGAACTCAAGAGAGTTGTCCACACAATGATAGACTGCAACCTTAACTAGCAGGTTTCCCCACACCAAACAGTCCAGTTTGTTGTCTACTCAACTCTACCCAAGTCATGGGTGGCAACGGCCATAGGTAATATGCAAACAAATGAGCCCAGTCATGTTGCAATGATGCATTGCTTCTGAAAATCTGTATCTGGCCAGATCGGACACAAAGGTCACAGTTTTTCACCTTCTGATATGGACCATTCCTTAATTCTCCTGTTAAATCCATGCCGGCCAGAGAAATTACCCAGTGGTTAAGAGTTCTTTCTGCTCTTGAAGAGGACTGGGGTTCAGACTATGGGACCCAGCACTCTCTTCAAGCCTCTGAGGGCACTGCACATACATGCGCATTCTCACACATATAAGTAAATAATAAATGTCTAAATTTTTTAAATAAATAAATAAAATTCACATAAATAAGGTGCTTAAGAATGTCTCTCTGATCTCTTCTCCTGTGTCAGTAACCTTTCCACACTACTTTGTAGGACCTGGCGTTTATATTACTAGGAATCCCACTTTTAAGCAAACGAAAACAAGATTGTGGCTGAAGAATAACACAGGAAAGTGAAAGTTTATTTAACATGAGAAAGTCAATAGCAACAAGCCTTTGAAAGCTGGTAAGTATGAAAGACACAGGATCTGTTGAAATAACTTTTTGTCTGTCTGTTTGATTTTTGATACACTGTTTCTCTGTGTAGCCATGACTGTCCTGGAATTCCTCCTTGTAGACCAGGCTGGCCAGGAACTCAAAGATTCACCTGCCTCTGCCTCCTGAGTGATATGAATTATCACATACATCATCATGCCTGGCTTAAAATTACATTTTTTTTAGAATAACGTTTTTATGAATGAACTGCTTGGCATCCTCCTGCCTCATAGTCTCCCTCTCACCCTAAGAGGACTGTGTGGTTTAGTTCTGTTCTTAGTATTGAAATTCGAAATATCCCCCACAGGCACATGTTTGAACACCCAGTTTCCAGCAGGTGGCACTGTTTGAAATTGTTTTGGAACTTTTAAGAGATGGAGCCTTGCTGGAGGAACTGGAGGGGAGATTTGCTGCATTTTAACCTGACTTCCCTTCCTGGTCATTCTGTTCTTGCTGACTTCAGATGCAATGAGACCCAATGACACTCTACCTGCAGCTATGCCTTTCCTGCAGTGAGAGACCGTACCTCCCTGAACTGTAAGCTAGACAAGCCCTTCCTCTCTTAAACGGTTGCTTGTCAGGTCACGGCAAAGAGAAAAGTAATCAATCCAGAGATTGTTTCTGCTGGAGAATTCAGTCTTTCTGTTAGTCATTGCTTCTTTCACTGATCGTTTATTTGGGAATCCAGACAGCCTAAGGTACTCAGATAATGAGCATAGCCTGGATGTCTACACAGTCCAGTAAATCAACTATTTCCAACCATGCTGGGCATGTGGTGCATTTGCAGCGGGGAATGAGGAACTGGCATGGGTGACCAAATCATTTGCGATGGCTTGCATTCCACCCTGGAACAGCATCCTCTATTGCCCCAGGCCCTGGGTGTCCCCGAGGAAATTAAATCTGAACAGCCCACGCTTGGTTGTAAAGTGAGGGCGTGCAAAATAAAATAATAATGACTCTGTTTGGCTTCCAGGAGTTCCTGTGGAAAGAAAATGTGTGTGCCCACTTTTAACGAATAAAAATTAACTCAGCAAAAAAAAAAATCTTTCAAAAAGAAATTCCAAAATATGTCCCAAAGAAACCTCGACCAGTCATCCAGTTGCTCCATCCTCTCCCAGAGGTATGAGGGTTTCTCAAGTTCTGGCTTAATCTTACACTAAATTTCAGATGAGATTTGAAAGTTGGGGTAAAGAAACATTAAATTCTCCCTCTTGGGCTATGGGTGTAGCTTGGCAGGGTTGGTGGTGCTGGTTGGAAATAGTTAACCATTCAAGGTCACCTTCACCTACACAGGGAGATTGGGGCTAACCTGAGCTACATAAAACACCATCTCCAAAACAAAACAGAAAATAATAATAATAATAATAATAATAATAATAATGTGTTCTTCCTTTGGGGACATTTAGGGTTTGAATCTTAAATGGGCTGTTTTCCTTGATGGCTCCACCTTGTTCTTTGATACGGGGTCTCTCCACTGAATCTAGAATGCACCGGTTGGCTCCACTGACTGGCTAGTGAGCTCCAGAGGCCAGCCTGTCTCTGCCCTGCAGTGTTGAGTCTGTAGTCATGGATAACCATGCCTAGCTTCTTCTTTTTTTTGGTTTTTTTTTTTGTTGTTGTTGTTGTTGTTTTGTTTTGTTTTTCGAGACAGGGTTTCTCTGTGCAGTCCTGGCTGTCCTGGAACTCACTCTGTAGACCAGGCTGGCCTCGAACTCAGAGATCCTCCTGCCTCTGCCTCCCAAGTGCTAGGATTAAAGGCGTGTGCCACCACCGCCTGGCCATGCCTGGCTTCTTATCTGGGCTCTGGAGATGCAAACTCACGCCTTCTTGCTTGCACACTGGACACTTTACTTCTTGAGCATCTCCCGTGACCCTTGACCTCTGACACCTGACCACTTCTTTCACGGCATAATCTGTAAGTGAAGCTATGAGAAGTTAATAGCCTTCCACGGCCTTCTCCACCGCTCTGCCATGGCCGGACTCTCACCACAGGAGTTACCTCAGGCTTCCCTCCATCCTCCAGGAATATTGACAGCCTCTCTGTGATCTTTGAATTTTTCTTAGACCTTAATTCCCCGACAATACTCCCGAAACTCCATAATACTCAGAGGGTTCTACTTCCTGAGTAGATACTGACCCAAAGACACCCAGCTCCAAGAACCTAGGATCATGCCCTCCCCATATCTTTTAAATAGGTTATTTTCAAACTCTCCCCAGTATCTTCTTTAATTATCAAAATACATGAGGAGAGAGGGTGGAGTCACACCTAAGTATTATCTATAGTAGAAAAAGAGTTGGCCCTCTATATACTTGGGACTCCCATTTAGTCACCCATGGTAGGGTAGGGACAGACATGTGCTGACATCTGTGACCTTTTTTACTGGTAAAGATATAAGTAATGAAGAGTTAACAGAGCAGTTTGTTTTATTAGGTAATATAAGCAATCCAGAAAGATTTTTTTTCCTTCTTGATGTTTTGAGACAGGATCTCATTATGTGGTCCAGGATAGCTTTGAACATTCAATCACCCTGCCTTGAGCTTCTCAGTGCTGGAATGGTGAGCATATGCATCCCAGTGTTCAACTCTAGGGCAACTACATATAGGACACTATACACAGCACATACAGCTCGCCCAAGCCACACCCAAATGGGCGTGTACATCAAATACAACATGGTGTAATGACAATTATTTAAATACTAATTTAAATATGATTAAATCAGAAACAAACTTCTATTTGTCTTCCGGTGTGCAATCTCTTGAGTCAAAGGGGTGTTCCAGTTTGAAATATGGTCATCCAACTAAAGACTACATTTCCCAGTTTCCCTTGCTGTAAATTGTAGTCATGTGACTCCACTCCGCCCAGTTGGATGTGAGACAATGGAGCAAGCTTGATCATGTGACACTAGAGTGCCGCCATTTCTGCCCAGGGTGATTGATGCACTTAAAGAAACCAAGATTAGAAATTACTCTTAGTGTGGGTTTTGGATCAGCAGTTGACTTAGGTCCAGATTAATTCTGGTGTTACACTCAGAGGGGATGTTTCACTGAAACAAGGCTGTGTGTGTAGTTCGGCTGTGGCCTCCATTTCTCCTTTCATCATGTCATCCTTCACACTCAGATCTGTCTCTCTGTAAAGTCCCGTCATCTTGCCGCTGTTGGGGCAGGTGGGCAGAACCCCATCAACATCACTCAGAGCCAGGTACTGCAACCCGTGATGGGCTGTCATGGGGACCAGCCAGACACAACATGAGCCCCTGAGGCCAGGCAACTCATGCTGGAACTCTGGCCCAGTCACGTTCAAGCTTTTAAAAGAATTAATGGGGTTTGTTTGATCCTAATTGAAACAATGGTGTGAGGGCCAAAGAAGAAAGGGCTTTCGAATTCTCGGCCCAGGTTCTGTGGCAGGGTTCTGTCTCCTGGGATGACGTGATGGGGTGTGGGAGGCATCCTTAGGGGGCTGGTCAGAGCCATCAACACCTTCTTCACTTTTCTATTTATTGACTTGCTCCAGATTCGGGTAAGGATGGAGGGGTGGAATGACTCCAAGATGAGAATGAGCCCTGAAACCACGCTCTGCCTTTTGTTAAAGGGGATCCCTGCTCTGGAGTTATGTCACATCGTGATTCAAAGCAGATCTATTCCAGAAGTGGCAGGGCAAAGAGGGGAAGCGGTCTCAGCTGTAGTTCTGGGAGAGGAAACCCAGAACTGCTCCCCCCACCGCACACACACACCAGTAGAAAGGACTCCAGTGCATCGTGGGAGCTCCCCCGTCCTGGCTTGCAGGAATGGTTAAAAGGGAGGAGCTGCTCCCTCTGAGGGGGGAGTATTGATTTCCTCTGAGTCACATTGGGCTAACCCATTAGTTCAGGCTCACCAAGAAAGTGGAAAATATTCGAGTTGCGCTTGGCTGCATTTTGAATGCTCCGTGAGCAAGACACCTACTCCAACTCCACATTGGGTCTTCCAAATGAAGGCATGGAAGAGAGAGGGAGAGGGCGCTCAGCTTTAGGTCAGAGGTGGCAATAAAGGGGGGTAGACCTTCAGGATGCATTGAGAGTGTCACACTGCCCAGCCTTGTTCACAGTAATTGACAGCTCTGAACCCCAGCGGTACACGGAGGAGAAGTGAATCTTGCTAATAACCATGTTGTAAGGTGATGGGTGTGGGATTCTGCAAGGTCATCCTTGAACTTCCTGTCTCTTAGCCATGTTGTGAATCTGGATGTATTACCTCATCCTCTGGCCTGAAATTGCTTTACTCCTGTGAGTATTACTTGTACATGTGTTCATGTATGTATTCATGTGCTCACATGGTATATATGTGTGCATATAGAAGCCAAAGGACAAACTTGGATTCAGCTCTTCAGGCATTGGTCCATGATTGTTTATTTATTTATTTATTCATTTTTTAAGGCAGGGTCTTTCCCTAGTCTGGAGTCACCAAGGTAAGGTGTCTGACAAAGGGTCCACCAGTCCCTGCCCACCCAGTGTTAGGATTCTAAGCATGACCAAAACAAACAAACAAACAAAGCCCAGGTCCTGGGGATTGACTCAACTTAGGTCTTCATGCTTACAAGTTAAACACTTCTGTGACTGACCTTGATCCCTAAGAATGTTCCTTAGACTCGGGTTATATTATTGGGAATTCTTTTTCAGGGCTAGAGACATGGCTCAGCGGTTAAGAGCACTGACTGCTCTTCTGGAGGTCCTGAGTTCAAATCCCAGCAACCACATGGTAGCTCACAACCATCTGTAATGAGATTGGATGTCCTCTTCTGGTGTGTCTGAAGACAGCTACAGTGTACTTACATATATAATAAATAAATAAATCTTAAAGAGGGAAGAGGAAGAAGAAGAAGAAGAAGAGGAGGAGGAGGAGGAGGAGGAGGAGGAGGAAGTTCTTTTCACCAGGGCTACCAGGACAACCTTGAGGAAATCAGGCAATGATTTCTGAACTCTATTCTTCCCTTCCCAGGATGGATGTCACAGGCCCCTCAAGGTTGTGTTTTGGGGTTTGATTGTTTTCAAGATGACACGTTATCACCCAAGAGCAGAGCTCAGCCTAACTCCTGGCTCCCAAAAATGCTCGATATATTTTAACAGCTTTCTGATGACTTGATGTGTATTTTATATTACATGGCAAATAGATTTCAAGACTCAAGTGCCAAGCAGGGGGCAGATCATGGGACTGTACTGGGCTGAGCTTCTCATATTTTACCAAAATTAAATTAGTGTTGATCTAAAGGAAATTGTGATAAATGAAGATCATATTGCAACTCTGAGAGAAACTACAAACCTGTGTGTGTGTGTGTGTGTGTGTGTGTGTGTGTGTGTGACAGAGAGAGAGACAGAGACAGAGAGACAGACAGACAGAGAGACACAGAAAGACAGAGACAGACACACAGAGAGGCAGAGGAAGGGAGAGGGGAGGGGAGGGAAAGAAAGGGAGGGAGAGGGAAGGGGAGGGGAAGGAAAGAGAGGGAGGAAGAGGAAGAGAGTGTGTGTATGTCTCAAAGTAGCAGAAGAATTAAAAGAGACCCTAAAAAGATTGAAAAACATTTGCTTAATTCCAAGAAAGATTGCAACAACTGACGGATTGACTCTCACAGGCCTCCGAACCCAGGTCACAGGTATCTTGTCAAATGATGGACTAAGGTAAGGGTGTATAAATTATCAAATGGGCCAGACGTGATGGTGCTCACCTCTGATTCCAAAATTTGGGGAAGTTGAGGCAGGAAGATCGAGGGTTCAAGGGCAAACAATGTCTCACAAACACAAAACAAAAATCCCAGACAGAGAGTGAATGTTACTAACAGATCTGGGATGCGGTCATCTTAAATTCCCTGAGCCAATCAGCGGCATGGTGGGATGGCATCCTTGGTAGATACTGGATCCTGAGTATCCACCTAAGACCTTGTCCTGAAAGAGTTACCTTGTGTGTGGAACTCAAAAGTGCAGGCTTTGGGATTCTAGTCTGTAGTGTGCAACTAAGGTCAGCCATGTTACAGACTGTGTCCAGTTCCTTAACCTCTCCGTACACCAAACCTTTTATCTATACGATGGATAACTAACAGCTTCTACCCTTTGGAATTCTTATTTATTTATTTGATGTATACGACTACACTGTACCTGTCTTCAGACACACCAGAAGAGAGTATCAGATACCATTACAGATGATTGTGAACCACCGAGCCACTGTGTGGTTGCTGGGGCTTGAACCCAGGACCTCTGGAAGAACAGTCAGTACTTGGTCAGTGCTCCCAACCGCTGAGCCATTTCTCCAGCCTCCTAGATAGATTCTTAAGGAACACACTGACCAGGGAATTGAAGTTTTAGAAGCACGCAGATGGAATGACAGAACATAAACAATGAACAATATGGGAGGGGGCACTGTAAAGATGGTAAAGGAGGATGCTATAGAGATGGTAAAGGGTCTGCCCCACAAGCTGGAAGACCCAAGTTCGATTCCTAGGTCCCACATTAAAAGCAGAAGCATGCTGTTGCACACTGGGGAGAGGGCAGTAGGTGGGCCCTTGGGACTCACAGTCAGTCTGACCTCCTTGGCGAGTTCTAGAGCACGGAGAGACCCATCTCACAAAGCAAGGTGGATGGCTGTGGAGCACTGGCTTCCAAGGTTGATCTTTACATGGATGTGGATGTAGTCCCCTGCACACCCTACACATGTATATACCTGCACGTGCATCCACACACCAAGTGAAATGAAAATAGATTAAAAGGGAACCATATGTCTTCAGGGGATTGCATGGAAGGGTGGTGCTAATTGGGACACTTGATAAAGGTTTAGCAGAGTCTTAAACATCCCACTAGGGAAGACAGAACCTGGTAGCTCTCTAGAACTTGTGCCCTAAGAGTCTCCTCACCCTGGGAGCTGAAATCTGGTCACCACCCCTCCTCTCCGAAGCTGACTGTGCCTGCAAAGTCCGCCCCCTCCTCGTGGGGAAGGAGCGAAAGCCCCCTTTTCCTGACACCTGTGGTAATCCTTGGTGGAATGCATCTGAAAAGATGCAGAAGAAATTCTTAAAATATATTTCCCTCCGACCACAATATATTCCATATGCTCGCAGAGTGTCGGGGAGGGGTCTGGCGCGCCTAGCTACCTCTGGTAAATGTTTCTCCCCCACGCTGGGGAAATCCTTATCGGTGCTCCTACCTGACAGCTGGAAGGAATTTAAGAGAAAATGCAAAATGCTGTCTCAGAAGAAGAATCGAAACCACAGAAAGACTTGGAGAGCAGCTTGCAAGGAGGGGAAGGGGCAGGGGCGAGCGCTCCCCTGGCTGACCAGCTTGGGAGAAAAAGAGCAGTTGGGGGGGGGTACGGGGGAGGGAAGCCGATCTGCAAAAGATCTCACTGTGAACCGGTGGGGAAGCACTCGGATCCCTCTGGGCCTCAGTTTCCCCATGTATAAAATGACCGCTGTGAAGATTCGATGTGCTGCGGAGGGTTCATGTGTGGATCCGAGTCCTTTCTGCGGACGGCTGCCACGCTGCGGGTGGGTGCAGCCCTGAGCAGAAAGGAAGCCAGTCTCCCGCTGGCAAGGAAACTGTTTACACAAATTGGCAGCCTCCACTACATGTGGGGATCACCTGGGGGAAGAGGAAGCCTGTGCCGGTCCCACTGTGCTCAGATGGAGACTTTTGGGTATCAGAGTATTAAGAAAGGTCTTCAAGAGACACACGTACACAGTGAGCTTCGCAACAAGGGCTCCAGAGACCTGAGCACCTGAGTGCGCCCAGCATCTTGCAAATTCCCCCAGTCCGTGGGGATGGGTACCACAGCCCTGCGTGCAAAGCCTCCCGCACCTGCCATACACTCACTGGTGTGTGATGCTGCCAATAGCTAATGAGTTGGTGTTAGCGACCCTCGTGGAAATGGGCTCCAGCCGACTTCAAATAGCACCCCCACACTCGACCTTACATTGGAATCTGGAGGAGGAAGGTCAATCAAAACACGAATCCTTGGACCTCCATCCATCCCTAGAGCAACCGATTCAAGGACTGAAGGCGGGGCCTGAGAGTTCGGATGTCTAGTGAACATTTGCGGATGCTGGGGATTGCTGGGCCGGGGCTTTGAAAACGGCATCCTTTACACAACGGGGTTTTTACCTCTTAGTGTTTCTAAAAAGAAAGCAGCACATGATAATTACCCTGGGGCTTACATGGCAGGACTGGGTCTTGTTTGCGCATGTGAATGCTTGTGTGTTTGCTTGCTTTTTGACACAGGGACTCATGTAGCCCAGGCTGCCTCAACTTGCTATGTGTCAAAGGATGACCATGGATTCACTCCATTTCCTAGCAGCTGGGATTACAGGAATGTACCTAACCCCGACTAATGCAGTTCTGGGGATGAAACACCGGGCTTCGTGCAAACCAGGCAAGAACTCTACTAAGAGAGCAGCATCCCAGGCCCAGACACTGGATTTTATGGCTGTACTGCAGCCCAGATATCTACTCCCCCTAACATTTTGCGCCTGCAGAACTTGAAGCCCAGACTGGCAAGACATTGGGTCAAGGCCACACAGCAAGCTGACCTTGTAAGTTGTATTACAAGAACCGTGTCACCATTCTGGTGTGGGAACTGACTGCTGGAGGAAACACGGGCTGTGATCTTTTCTGCTTTAGTTCATTGTAGGCTGACTTGGGACTGAGCTACATAGCCAGCTACTGGTAAACTTAATTTTGGGGTACCCGTCAACCTGAAGAAGTGACTTAGGAGCACAGAGACATCCCTACCGCAAATTAAAGCAGTGCGATTGGCCAAGAAAAGCAGTAGGAGCATGGGATGCTGGGAATCAGGGATGGTCGGGATCTGCAGAAGGGGATGTACAATGTAAAGCTCCCCTAGGGGACAGAGTTAGTAACATTTACATAAAAGGATCCTGGTCTCAGTTCAATGACTTTCAGGGTTGAGTTTAAGGACTGATCTGAGGAAATAATTATAAGGTCTACAAGATGGGATATATATATATCCCTCATTTTCCAGTGAGAGGGCATCATTTAATATGCACAAGTATTTAATCAGCTATTTTATGACAGTTTAATATGATGATATGTGTACGTCTGTAATCCTAACCCTCAGGAGCCTGAGGCAGGGGATAGCAAGTTTGAGACTGGTTTATGTGGCGAGATCTGATATTTGGTTACTGTCTCCTTGCTGTGGTTAAATACATCCCCCCCCAAAAAAAAGTACTAAAGGAAGGAGAAGTTTCTTCTCACGATTTGAGGGTGCAACCCACTGTGCTGGGGAAGACATGACAGCAAGAGTGTGAGGCAGCTGTCACATGGCATCCAACATCAGGAAGACGAGAGCTGTCACGTGGCATCCAACATCAAGAAGCAGAGAAGTGGATGCTGGGGCTCAGCTCGCTCTCAGTTCAGGACTGAAGCCCATGGGATGATGTTACCCACATCTGGGCCGCCCACTTCTATTAACCAAACCTAGAAAGCCGGGCAGTGTTGGCACACACCTTTAATCCCAGCACTTGGGAGGCAGAGGCAGGCAGATCTCTGAGTTTGAGGCCAGCCTGGTCTACAGAGTGAGTTCCAGGACAACCAGGGGTACGCGGAGAAACCCTGTCTCAAAAAACAAAACAAAACAAAACAAAAACAAAAACAAAAAAACCCCTAGAATATCCCTCACACACATGCTCACAGTAGAGGGATGGCGTTTCCACAATGATTCGACATCTCTTCAACCTGACAATCACAATTAACCACCACAAACTCTGTCTCAGAAATGAAACAAATAACATTTATCATTTAACTATTAGATTACATTAACCGTGCCTTTAGAGTTTATGTAGTTAGAATTATGAGTTTAGAACCTATTGTGAGTTTCACAAATTGAGTTATCTGGGCCTGGGGAGATAGCTCTGCAAGTTAAGAACACTCGTTGCTCTTGCAGAAAACTCTGGTTCAATTCCCAACACCCACATAGTAGCTCACGACCGACTGTAACTCCACTTCCAGGGGATGTCCTCTTCTAGCCTCTGCAGGCACTGCGTGCATACAACAGGTGTCAGCAGAACACCCATACACTTAAAAATGAACAAATCTTTTGAAAGATTCAGTTATAAGCCTGTAAATCTCCCTTTTTTATTATATATTTGCTTTTTTTACATTTCAAATGGTATTCCCTTCCATGTTAGCCCTCTGAAAACCCCTTATCCCATCCCCCCCAATTTCCTGGCTTGCTTTACCCTATTCTGGGGAATTGAGCCTTCACAGGACCAATGGCCTCTCCTCTCATTGATGTCTGAAATGGTCATCTTCTGCTACAAATGTAGCTGGAGCCATGGCTCCCTCCATGTGTTCTCTTTGGTTGGTGGTTTAGTCCCTGGGAACTCTGGGGGTACTGGTTGGTACATATTATTGTTCCTCCTGCAGGGCTGCAAACCTCTTCAGCTCCTTGGGTCCTTTCTCTAGCTGCTCCATTGGGGACCCTATGCTCATTCTATTGGTTGGCTGTGAGCCATGGGTATTTTGATCCACTTTCCAGTAAGGATCAAAGTATCCACACTTTGGTCTTCCTTCTTCTTGAGCTTCATGTGGTCTGTGAGTTGTATCTTGGGTATTCTGAGCTTTTGGGCTAATATCCACTTATCAGCGAGTGCATACCGTGTGTGTTCTTTTGTGATTGGGTTACCTCACTCAGGATAATAGTTTCTAGCTACATCCATTTGCCTAAGAATTTCATGAATTCATTGTTTTTAATAGCTGAGTAGTACTCCATTGTGTAAATGTACCACATTTTCTCTATCCATTCCTCTGTTGAGGGACGTCTGGGTTCTTTCCAGCTTCTGGCTATTACAAATAAGGCTACTATGAACATAGTGGAGCATTTGTCCTTATTACATGTTGGAGCACTTTCTGGATATATGCCCAGGAGTGGGATAGCTGGGTCCTCAGGTAGTGCTATGTCCAATTTTCTGAGGAACAGCCAAACTGATTTCCAGAGTGGTTTTACCAGCTTGCAATCCTACCAGCAATGGAGGAGTGTTCCTCTTTCTCCACATCCTCTCCAGCATTTGCTGTCCCCTGAGTTTTTGATCTTGACCATTCTGACTGGTGTGAGGTGGAATCTCAGGGTTGCTGTAAGTCTCCCTTAATGACACATTCCTGACACAGATATAGATGCTTAGTAGGTAACTCTATACAGAGGTACTACGGGGATTTGGTCAAGGAGGTAACTGGGTGGTTAAGCGGATAACAGGTAATAAACAGGTAGGGAGGTGATGAGATGGCAAAAAGGAACCTGGTGCTTAGAAAACTAAGAGTCATCTCGGAGGGACTGGGGTGCATATCTGTAATCCTAGCTTGGGACCTGAGCCAGAAGGATCAGGTATTCAAGGCCAGCTTGGACTACACAGTGAGAGACACATTCTTTTTTTTGTTTTGTTTTGTTTGAGACAGGGTTTCTCTGTGTGGCCCTGGCTGTCCTGGAACTCACTCTGTAAACCAGGCTGGCCTCAAACTCAGAAATCCGTCTGCCTCTGCCTCCCAAGTGCTGGGATTAAAGGCATGCGCCACCATCGCCTGGCGAGAGACACATTCTTAAAATAATTCTCTCTCTCTCTCTCTCTCTCTCTCTCTCTCTCTCTCTCTCTCTCTCTCTCTCTCTGCAAGATGATGGTTTGCTTTGGTAAGACTTCTAACTCTTAACACACACACACACACACAGAGAGAGAGAGAGAGAGCAGAGATGTGCTAGTGATGCTTTTGCTTCTGGGTAAATAGAGAGAACATGAAGGAAGAGACCCAGAGACCAAAGTACCAGGAACCCACACCCAACTCCTGGGTAACACAAATTATTTTTGAATTTATTTGTAGTTACGTCGTTCAGAGATGTGTGACTAAAGACAGCAAAGATCTGGAACATTAATCATGGTCTCAGCTGCAGTCACTACTGCTTTGATGAAACACCATGACCAAAAGCGACTTGGGGAGGAAAGGGTTTATTCAGCTTTCACTTGCACATCATAGTCCATCACTGAAGGAAGTCAGGACAGGAACTCAAGCAGGGCAGGGACCTGAGGCAGGAGCTGATGCAGAGGCCATGGAGGGGTGCTGCTTACTGGCTTGTTCCCCATGTCTTGCTCAGCCTGCTTTCTTATAGAACCCAGGACCACCAGCCCAGGGATGGCACCACCCACAGTGGGCTGGGCCCTCGCTGTTAATAACTGGTTAAGAAATTGTCCTATAGGCTTGCCTACAGTCATATTATTGTTGTTGTTGTTGTTATTTACTTTACAACTACATTGTGACTTCTCTGACCCCTTTCCACCCAGTCTCTCCTCCTCCTCTCTCTCTCCCCACCATCCACCCCTCCTTCCTTTCTCCTCAGAAAAGGAAAGGCCTCCTGTGGATATCAACCAGCCTTGGCATATCAAGTTGCAGAAAGATTAGGCACATCTCCTATTGAGGCTAGACAAGTCGGCCCAAAGGGATCCCTATGATCTGGTCTTGTACTGGCTGGTTTTGTGTGTCACCTTGACACAGTCTGGAGGTATCACAGAGAAAGGAGTTTCAGTTGGGGAATGCCTCCATGAGATCCAGCTGTGGGACATTTTCTCAATTAGAGATGAAGTGGGGAGGGACCCTTGTGGGTGGTGCCATCCCTGGACTGGTAGTCTTGGGTTCTATAAGAAAGCAAGGTGAGCAAGCCAGGGGAAGCAAGCCAGTAAGGAACATCCCTCCATGGCCTCTGCATCAGCTCCTGCTTCCTGACCTGCTTGAGTTCCAGTCCTGACTTCCTTTGGTGATGAACAGCAATGTGGAAGTGTAAGCTGAATAAACCCTTTCCTCCCCAACTTGATTCTTGGTCATGATGTTTGTGCAGGAGTAGAAACCCTGACTAAGACAGGTCTTACGGAGGCATCTTCTCAACGGATGCTTCTCTCTCTCCAATGACTTGAACTTGGGTCAGGTTGACATGAAACTAGCCAGCACTATCACCATCTCTCCATTTTTATTCATTACCCCTAGGAAGCCCCTCAGTGGAAAACATTGTTCCCTGTGTCCTGGCATTGCCCTGCCCTCCAATGGGCTGTTTCCTCCACCAAAGACTCATGTCAGTCCCCAGCTCCGTCTGACCTTCAGGTGCCTCAGCTGGATGGTCACTGCTTCCTGGAGAGGACCAGTGGTCACCATGGCTTCTCAGAGGGGACCCCCCCACCCGTCGGGTTTGGCTGTGTCATCGTGTACTCTCCTGTCACACACAACGTTCTCCCAGATGTTACTGCCTTATTTCATCAGTCTGCGTTCACGAGTGATGTCCACAAGAAGAACGATGTGGTCTCAGTCTCCACGTATTCTCGCCACAGAAGAGACTCTGTCACAAACCATTGCTTAATTCGTCTATGCTTCCAGCCCCCACTTGTCTGAGCTTACTGTTGTAAAAATGACACCCCAGGGAGGAAAATGGTCCTAAGACTAAGAAAAAGTTTTGTAAAAATGAGCAAATTGGGAAACATATCTTTTTTTTTTTCAAAGCAAGAATGTTTGGACAGGTATCTCTAATGTTTGTATTTTTTTCCAGAAAGTTCCCTTGCCTGGATCAGCTTTCAGTCTGTCCTGGATTCCCACTCTAATACCCAAAGCAGGGAACAACCATAACTCTCGGGAGTGATGTTCGCAGATTAAAATTGTAAAAAAGCGGTCCCATTCTGCTAGTAACATTGACATTTGGCAAAATGTCTCAGCCAGAAAAATATGTGCGGGTCAGACACTTCTTGGGACACAGCTAGATGATTCCTTTTATTCTTCCAGAAATATGACAGGGCCGTGGGCAGTCAGATCTGGATGCAGTCCCACCTTCTGGAATTGGGAGAGGGAAAAAGAATAAAGAAAACAATAAAAAAAACTCTGCTGGGTGACATCATGGATACCTCAGTTTATCAAGATGCATCACTTCTAAGTGGCTTTTTCTTGAAATGCCTTCTAAAATATAACAAAACAAGCAAGCAAGCAAGCAAGCAAACAAACACAGAGGGGCTCTTCAAAGTCAAAAACTTTTTGAAGGTCAAAACAGACCTGCCAGCAAGGAGGGCGGAGTTGCCGGGCATCCACCAGCACAGGAGGCAGCTGAGAATGTTCCATGTCTGGGCTTGAGAGATGGCTCAGCGGTTAAGAGCACTGACTGTTCTTCCGAAGGTCCTGAGTTCAAATCCCAGCAACCACATCCAGCAAACACATAGTGGCTCACGATGGGGTCTGATGCCCTCTTCTCATGTGTCTGAAGACAGCTATCGTGTACTTACACATAATAATAAATAAATCCAGAGAGAGAGAGAGATGTTCTACTTGATCTGAGAACATAGGATGACTTCAGCCTAGCCTGATGGGTCCTCTCTGCAAAGCAGTGACCATGGACCCCTTTGGCAGAAGGATGTATCTCTGGGATGTGAGAGAGGGGCTGCTGAGTGTTGCCCTCATCTAACAGGGGGTGTTTCCTCAGAATTCAGACTCTGGTCTTGTTCTGCCTTGTTAACTGTGCTGGAGTGTGAGCATTGGTCAAGAGTACATAGATGATGCGCGGACCATTTTCTGGTTTCAGCTTCTTTATCACATTGCTGACACCTGTCCAAGGGACCCTTTTAGCTATAAGAAAAAAAAATGTGTATACACACACACACACACACACACTGCTGTTTATCTCATTCCTCCATCTTTGCTCCTTTTCTATTGTTACCGTAAAACATCCAGGGAAAAGCAGCTTTAGGAAGTAAGGTGTACCCCAGCTTACAGTTTGAAGTCACAGTCCATCACAGATGGGAGTCAATGAGGCAGAATCTTGAGGAGTCTGGTCATATTGCATCCTCTGTTAAGAAGCAGAGAGTGGCAGATCTCTCTCTCTCTCTCTCTCTCTCTCTCTCTCTCTCTCTCTCTCTCTCACACACACACACACACACACACACACACACACTCTCTCCTTTAAATACAGTCCAGGATCCTAGCCCAGGGAGTGGTGCTGTCCACAGTAGGTGTGTCTTCTCAGATCCATGAGCATACTTAAGAAAATTCTCCATAGGCATACCCAGAGGCTAACTTTATCTAGACAGTTCCTCTCCCAGTTGATTTTAGACCTTATTAAGTTGACCATTGCAATTAACCAGAATAGCTTCGGTTAACATTTCAATGTATACCTTAGCCCTTAGCCACATGTGATCGGGGATACACAACACACACACACACACACACACACACACACACACACGCACACACACACACATTTTTATAAAACCTGAACCCTGCTATACAGGCTGTCCTATACAACAATTGGTTTACTTGGTTCTTTTCCTTTTAAACTAAAAGAAAGATTGAGGCTCAGAACTGGCCTTCCTTCCTGTTCAGAATAGCAGGCATCAACAAAAAACTCTGAGCTTCAGGTCTGCTGTACAATGGGGATGAGATAAGCACCAATCTCATTCCGAGGAATTGATGTAAGCCCAGGCAAGTGTTCAAGTGGTTCCCACATCCTGGATGCTGTATCCCTCTGTGTGTGTGTGTGTGTGTGTGTACTTGTGTATGTGTGCATTTGTGTGTATGCATTTGTATGTGTGTGCACTTGTGTATGTGTACTTGTGTTTGCATGTCTGTCCATACAATTGAGCAATCCTCTAGCACACATACAAATTCCTGTATAACCAGAAAACAAAGTACATGCAATCCCAATACTCAGGGGACTAGGGCAAGAGGATCATGTGTTCAAGGCCAACTTGAGCTACATAGTGAAACCTTCTTATAGAAAACAAACAAACACCCTTTTTTCAAGTTCCTGAAGCTGGTGAGATGACTCAGCATCTAAGGATGACCTGTGTTCAATCCCAAAGGGTTTCACATGGTAGAAGGAGAGAACCAACTCCCAAAAGTTGTCCTTTGACCCAAACCACTCTCACCTACGATAAATGAATAATTTTTAAAAGCAAATTCCTACATGAAGATCCATATTGTAAGAAATCATTTCTTTCTGCCGAACATAGGCACACTAAAACATTTTCAAAGCTGGGGTGGCTAGATGGTTCAGTGGACAAAGCCATTTGCTTAAAGCCTGATGACTTAAGTTGGAACCCCAAAGTTATCATAGTAGGAAGACAGAACTGGTTCCCACAAGTTTTCCTCTGACCTCCACGTGTGTTCTATTTGCAAACACACACACACACACACTTACACACTTACACACATACACCTGGCATGCACACATGCATGCACAAATGAATGAATATAATAAAAATATATGCATGTGTTTTCCTTGATGTTTTTATACTCTGTGGAGCTGGTGGAGTAGAGGATCCTCTAAAAGATTGACATCTACATTGTATGAAGGGCCACATATAAACGTGTTTGACTTTTGAGGTTATAGCATCTCAATCCAAACCATTCAACTCTGCTAAGGCCATAAGAGATCAACCGTAGTTAATGATAGACAACTGGGCATGCTGTTTCAATAAAACTTTATTTGTAAGAATGGATGATGGGACAATTGGACCGTGGGGCAGTTTGCTAATATCTATAGTGCCATCAAGTACTATTCCTGACTCACTTCCTTTTTTTATATATATAATTAGATTTTTAATCTATTTTGGGGGGAAAGGGGGAACATGCTGTGCCATGCAATAAAGGTCAGAGGACAAATTTTACAAATCAATTCTTTCCTTCTACCATGTGGGTCCCAGAAATCCAATTCAAGCCATTGGCGACAGGTGCATTTCCCCGTGGAGCCATCTCATGGATCCCCCATTTTCTTTATTCTTCCAACATCTAAGAGGGTTCATAAGAACATTGTTCCCATTTCATAGGTGGGAATGCTTTCTGGGTGGCAACACAGGAACACAGTTGAGGCGAAGCTGGCAGTTGGTTACTCCTATGCCAGGTCCTTGCCAGTCTCTTTTTATTTATCCCCCTGCCTCTGAGGCCCCTTCTCCAGCTCAGATCCCTCCATCACCTCCTCTCCCACCCCACCTCTGAGTGTCGGCTGCTGTTCTTGTCTGACCTGCAGACTTTAGCCTCTCCCCTTCTAGGATTTGGAAGCATCTCCAGGGGGCGGTGAATCTCAAGCTCTGTTCTGGTTTTGGTCTCTTCATTATCCGTTCCAGTAATAAATTCCAACTCTGTACCCTTCCCCAGGCACACTCATGTCAACGTGTTTTTTTTTTCTTTCTTCTGTGAAGCTCTGGTCTCAGAGATCAAAGACAGAGGCATAGCCTCCGGGGACCCACCGAGAAACTTCCACTCCATCACTTGCAGAGACCCCAGCCCACATACGCACCATCTTGCCCTCTCCAGCAGCTACCAAGCACTCCTCCCCAGCAGACGAGGCAGAAGCCCCATATAGTCTCACTTTATTGGCCTAAGAAGCGAGGTTAGGACCTCAGGGATCGCACTTTGCATGCAGCTGATACAAAAGCCTCAGGGTTGCTAGGGAGGGTCAAAAGGCAGTAACAGGACTTGACATTTTCCAAAGTACCACACCTGACTTCTTTCCAGCCCGGATGGGAGAGAGGTACCACAGGCTGCTTCTCTCTGCTTATTTGTCTAACTGATGACAAGAAAGGGCTTGAGGCCACTAAAGAGCTCTGTCCAGATGGGGAAACTAGGCAGTAACATCACCTCTAACCCTTAGTCCTGCTCAGGTGGCCTTTTCTAAGCCAGAAATAAATTGCTGGGCCAGACATTCATGTGCAGCTTTCTTCCTCCCTCTGGCTTAAGTCTAGACACTACCGAACATCTTCAGCTTTGTTCTGTGAGGACACCAAACTGCCCATATGAGTATCCGATACAGAGTCCACCAGGAAGGTCAGTGATGTGAGCCAAAGGAAAATGTATTTCCAACTCAAACTTAACATTTTACCAAAGGCATTGGTCGGGGTGGGGGTAGGGGCGCTGAAGCAGGAGAGTCATGAGTTCAAAGCCACCCAGAACTACATACTCAGGCCCTTTCTCAGAGAAGGAGGAAGAAGAGGAGGAGGAGGAGGAGGAGAAGGAGAAGGAGAAGAGGAGGAGGAGAAGAGGAGGAGGAGGAGGGAAAGGGAGGGGGAGGGGAGGGGGGAAGAAGGGGAGGGGGAAGAAAGGGGAGGGGGAAGAAAGGGGAGGGGAGGGGATGGATGAGGAGAGGGAGGGGAAGAAGGAAGGGGGAGGGAAGGGAGGAGGGGGGAAGGAGGAAGAGGGGGAGAGGAGGGAGGAAGGAGGAAGGAGGAAGAGGGGGAGAGGAGGGAGGAAGGAGGAGGGAGGGAGAGGGGGAGAGGAGGGAGGGGAGAGGGAGGAGGAGGAGAAGGTAAAGGAGGAGGAGGAAGAGGAAGATAGGAAGAAAAAAGGTAGAGAAAAGAGGAGCAGAAAGAAAAGCAGTAGGAAGAGGAAGACAGAAGAGGGAAAAAGAAAGGAGCAGGAAGAGTAAGGTAGGAGGAGGAGGAGGAAGAGGAGTTTTAAGCCAAGTGAGAAATGCTGTGATCTAGATTGTATCTTTTCCTGAAACTTTCAATAGGCAGAAGTTTAGCAGGTCTCTGAGAAGGTCTGTAGGAAATGGTCCAGTTGCTCTCCGACTAGTCAGACCTTTCCCATTGAGCACGTATGTGCCGATAACAGCATGTCACACTTCCCAGCTTAGAGCAGCATTCTCTTAGACTTCTAGAAAGAACTGGCTATAGCTAGAATGGACTTGTTCACCTCAGTGATCCAAATGTTTCACCCATTTGGAGACCAGCAAGACCTTGGAACCCACTGAGGCAAAGGGCTGGAACCAGTCCAAAGAGGTCAGTTTCTAGCTGAGCTAAACTCTCACTTCCTGGAATTGCATTTCAAAGTCCATTTTTCCTCCAGCCATCATTTCAAGGTCTGGAGTAGAAGGGATGATCAGGTCTCTAGATCGAGGCTTAGGAACGGGGTGAGAAGCAAGATGGAGGTCATGGTGGCGAATGTCCTCTATGTCACAATTTCCCCTCAAGCGTGTCCTGCACTCAGAGCTTGGCACCATCTCTTCTAAAATGTGAAGAACTGGGTCCCCCATAGTCACACATTCTGAGACACCAGAGGCCTGAGTGAGAAGCCAGATCCCCAAGTCTGACGAAAGATGGGGGGTGGGGGAGGCACCACAGCATGGTGATCACAGGGCAGGGCCAAGCTCCCAGCCAGTCCATAGCCCATCTACAAAGTGAAATGGATTACCAGTTCACTTTCAATCAGGCTGACTTACGAGCGCAGCGATCTCGGGACATTTACATGAACCAGAAGACGTGTTATCTGACGAAAATTACTTCATTTACTATCCTGCCTTGATAGAGGTATCCCTGCACCTCCCCAGGGGGATCTTCCAGGGTGGGTGAAGTTTTTAAAAGTCCCTGGGCACGTTTAAGAAAAGCAATTCCTGTCTCTCCTTCCCTTTCAGGGAACAAACACCGTTCTGGGGTCCAGTGGGCCACCTGCCATCAGGGGCCTTGGGATATCCACTGTCACTAGACAAAGGTAATATGTTTAAGACAACCTCCATCCTGAGACAGACAGAGTCTGGTTTTCAGTTGTCAGAGAAGGCACTGAAACCCAGCTCTGCTAGACTAGCAGCCTGGCTGCAGATGAACTAGGATCCAGCACAGGGATAACACCTTCTTAAAGATGTAAAAACTGGGGGCAGACAAGATAGCTCAGATGGAAAAGGCACTTGCCACTAAGCCTGACGACCTGAGTTCAATTCCCGGGGCTGACGTAGTGGAAAGAGAGAACCGACTCCTGAAAGTTGTCCTCTGACCTCGACAGTACCTTGGCACATCCATGCCCAGGCACATACACGGGCAAATGAATGCATGTAATTTTTTTTTTTTACAGACATGAAACTGGAAGCTAACACCAGCATGCTCGAACAATTCTATGTAGACCTACTAAGGACTGATCAGGACTCTATCATGCCTAGCAGAAGCATGATAGAAGGTTTGCTGAGTGTGGCAGACAACTGGTCCCACATTCACACTGTGTCTTGGTAGGTTTGGGGAGTGTAGTACAACCAATTTAAGCATATCCCCGATTAGCTTAAATGAGACTCAGACTATGGTTATTTTATTTGGCTTTGACAATTACTGGGGGGTGGGTAACTCCTAATCTACCCTTCTGACTGCTGGCCTGGCTACCTCCACAGTATTTGGGTGTACCCCCAAAAGACTTGCTGTTTCTCCTGGCCCCTGCTCACGGTCCATCTCCCCTCATGGCGGCTTCCTCTTCTCCTCTCATTCTTCCTCTTTCCTCTCTGGTCTCTCCCAACTCCTCTCTCTTCTCCATCCCCAACCAGGTAACTCAAAACCCACCTACCTCTAATCCCTCTGGTAATCAGCTGTAGACAATTTTATTTAACCATTAGTTTTAAATCAAGGAATGAGGTTTGCACAACAGAAGCTTGTAAACCTGGGAATTCACTACTGCCTCCGCGGCTGCTGCTCTTTGCCAACTTCAGAGCAAAGCTCATTCTGCTTTCCAGCAATGGTCTAAAGACAGGAGCCACTCCAGGATTCCATTAGGCCTTCAGTGCCAGCCTGGGACTATAGAGATGGCTACCGCGTTGCGTTCTCATCTTCTCCAGTTCTCATCCTCTGTTGTTAGACTACCCAAACCATATTGCATAAGCCAATCGAATAAGGCCAATCGAATAAGGCCCCCTTTAATATATATTCATCCCATCTGGTCCATTCCTTTAGAACATTAATCCTCAACCTTCCCAACGCTGCAACACTTTAATACAGTTTCTCGTGTTGCAGTGACTCCCCCAACCGTAAAAATTATTTTGTTGCTACTGTTACAAATCATAAATAGCTGATATGCGACTCCCAAAGGGGTCAAGACTCATAGGTTGAGAACCACCGCTCTAGAGAAACCTGAATTAATAAATCTTCTGAGAGGAAAGCAGGCATCGGGAATCAAGGCAACAAAAACAGGGAGAGTCTGGTTTCCAACTGTTTCCTTTGAGCCTCTATTTTCCAGAGAGTGCCTCCCTCCTGTGACTTCAACACGTGAACCATTCTTCCTTAGAAATCTCCCACTCGTCATCCCAGTAGTTCCATCAAAAGCTCCTGTTGCTAACTCTTCATGCAGAAGCTGGTCCTTCCCTGAGACCCATCTTTATGGCCAGGGGTTTGAGAATCTTATCAGAGGCCAGAGCTGCATTATAACTGCTGAGAGGAATTGAGAGGATAGGGCGGAGGGTCCCCAAAGGAAGGATGTCAGACAGCCCGAACCAACAAGTCATCCCCCGGATGTGTTTAAACTTTGACCCAAGTATTACCTGCTACCAAGTTCCACAGCAAACTCCAATTGGGTCACGGCCATTAGAGTAACCACAGGCAGTGTGGGACAGTGATTAGGGACAAGGACACTCAGTGTCCTGTGTTTATGGTCATTCCCAGCTAAGTCCCTTGAGTAGTGCCTATTAGGCCTTGTCTCAGTAATAATTTGAGCAATGTCCACCTCACAAAGTTTTATCAAGAATTAAGCCAACTCGAAAACTCAGGAAATTTGTAGTCCTAGGGGTTCATTATAAGTGCCATGCAAATTTCATAGTGTGTGTGTGTGTGTGTGTGTGTGTGTGTGTGTCCTGTTCAGAAGTCCTGTGCCAAAGGTTTGGGGATGGAAAAGGAGGAGTCCTTTCTCTCTGGTGACTGTTCTTAGCTGACTGGCGCCCATCCTGTTACTCAGATGTGGAGGCGCTACTCGGTGAGTGTGTCCTGAGCTCACGCCATTTCTCTTTCTGATTCCACAGCCAGGTAGAGACTCCTAAAGCTCTGCCAGGCAGACTCCTAGCACCCATCCAAGTTGAAACTCCAGCTTCGGGGGTGTGGGTCTGGGTAGTGTGGGCAGTGGGGCTCGTGTGGGCTTCATGGCTTGGTTAGTACAGATGGCTCCTGGACCAAGTTCAATAGCAGGGTTTTCCCTGCAGCCCAGCTGCAGCCCTCAGAGGGCAGAGCCATGTAGGGCATTAGTCACTTTGTCAGGTTCCTGGGAACGCAAAGCCAAGGCAGAGACTTTGCGGTAACCCACATTCTCCATCAGACCAAGCAGGCGGCAGGCAAACAGGTCTTCTATTTCAATTAGGCGCTCTGTCTAGATAGCCTGGGGGCCAGGCGCTTTTGGTGTGGGTATGCCGAGGATGGAGCTGACAAAAAAAAAAAAAAACCCACGCTCAGAAATCTCTACCCTCTGCCTTCCATTCCTGCCTTGTCCGTCTCTTCCCATTTCCTCCCTGAGTCAACAGACACCCTACCTACCGCCACCACATAGAGGAGAGAGCCTTGGGAGAGTGCTTTGGGGGCACTCTGGGGGAGCACTGTCCTGTGACATGGGTCAAAGCAGGGGGTGTGGTCTGAAGGACATCTCTGTGCTGTCTTGCATCCAATGAAGGGCCCTGCAGAGCTCGTCACAACCACCTGGGCCTATGCAGCAGAGGGACCATTTTCTTTCTGAAGACTGGGTGTCATGTAGCTCAGGCTGATCCTGAACTTGTTACATAGCCAAGGATGGCCTTGAACTTCTGCACGCTAGAATCACAGACAAGCACCACACACCAAGTACATGGTGGTCCTGAGGATGGAATCCATGCTATGTGAGAACTTGCCCAACTGGGCCATATTTCTAGAACCTAGAACCAGGCCTGGCGCACAGTAGGTGCTTATATTAGCTCCTTTTCCTGTTGTTATAAAATGATCCACCTAAAGCAACTCGGGAGAGAAAGCGTTTGTCCAGGTTTGCAGTTCAGGGGTGCCGTCCATCATGAAACATGGGGACATCACAAGTTGGAAGCAGCTGATTCATCATCTCATCCATGGACTGGAAACAGAGAGCTGAACTCTATATTCAGCCAGCTGCCTCCTTTCCATTTAGCCCAAGACCCACATCTGAGAAACCATGCTATCCTCTTTTAGGGTAAGTCTCCCGATCTCACAGACATCCCCAGAGGCTAGCCTAAGCTAAATGAATCCCTCATACATAACTTGTCTCCTAGGAGACTGCGGAACCCATGAGTAGACAATCAGCACTAACCAATCACAGCACTGTAAGCCTGTATGAATGCAGAGGCTGCTGGGAAATCATCTATCATCTACTTATCCTCTATCGGCTACCTACTATTTGCCTGTTGACTTGTCATCTATGTATCAATATCTTTCTATCATATATATGTATATATTATGTATTACTTACATATTACATTATATATTATATTATATATTTCTCTTCATTTATGGATCTATCACCTATTGCCCATGTTCTACCATCTCTCATCTATCAATATCTGTCTATATGTCTACTTATCTGTGTGTCTATCATCTATCTACCTAGCTGCTGTCTATTGGTCTGTCTGTCTGTCTGCCTGCCTGTCTGTCTGTTGGCCTGTGTAGCTATCTGTCTGTCTATTGGTCTATCTGCCTGCCTGTCTGCCTGTCTGCCTGCCTGTCTGTCTGTGCATCATTTCCTTAGGCTCACACACTTCTGGAACACAGAGAAAGAGTCATGTCTGTCTCACTTCCATGGTCATAGTCATCCCAATACCACATGGCCTCTTGATGAAACATGTGTGTGCATAAACATTTTGTTTCCCAAGTCAGAAGCAGGGACCCAATCCACTGGGTGACGGAGAGAAAAATCTCGTGCGTTCACCATTTTCACAGCTCTGCACATTTCCTCTTATACTGTCTCTTTGTTCATTTGGTCATTGGTTTTAAAACAGGGCCTCTCTCTCTGCACCCTAGGCTGACCTCCAACCCACGATCCTCCAGCCTCAGCCTCCCAACCTTCTCATCATGCCAGGCTTCTCTCTGTGTGTTTCTCTGTGTGTTTTATAAGATACGAATTGTGCCTTTTGTTTCAATGGTGAGCATACACAATGTGTAGGGTAGATGCTCAAACATTTACAGTAGTGATGGATGCATGGTCAGTAAGATGTGCCTCTCATGCAATCCTAGAATGGATGAAGACCCAGGAACTATAAGCAGGGTAGAACGCTGTGGAGATGAGGGACCACTCTCATTCTACACACAGGCTATTCTCAGACATAAATTCAAAATCGGAGCAAAATACATTCTGCTATTTGACATTGAAACCATGGCTGGGTGTGACGATATGAGAGGGTGATCCAGTACTCATGAGTTCCTGGGCAGCTTGGGGTACATAGCAAGACTGTCTCAGACAAAACAAATGAAAAGGTTGGGGTAATAGCTTCCTTGGGTGGGGATCAGGAAGAGTCTCTGGCAAAGAGAGGGTCTCTGCATAGTTTTTTTTTTCCTTTGTGAGAATCATTGTGACCAAAAGCATCTAGAGGAGAAAGGGGTTGATTTGTACACTGAAGACTTGACACTTTGAGATCACAGTCTGTCACTGAGGGAAGACAGGACATTTTGAGGTCATGGTCCATCACTGAGGGAAGACAGGACAGGAAATCAGACAGGAATGTGAGGCAGAGACCACAGAGGAACACTGTTCACCGGCTTGCTTCTGGGATCATGCACGGCTAGCTTTCTTGGGCTAGGGAATAGTGCTGCCCACAGTGGGCTGAGTCCTTCCTCATTAATGAACAAGATAGCCCTACAGATTTGCTCACAGGTCAATCTGATCTAGAAAATGTCTCAATTTCCAGGTGATTCTAGGCTGTGTTAGGTTGACAGTTAAAACTAACTAAGATGGCAGTGGGGGCTGGAGAGATGGCTCAGTGGTTAAGAGCAACTGACTGCTCTTCCAGAGGTCCTGAGTTCAATTCCCAGCAACCACATGGTGTCTCCCAACATGGTGTCTGTAATGCGATCTGCCACCCTCTTCTGGTGTGTCTGAAGACAGTGTACTCGTATACATAAAATAAATTAAAAAAAAAGAAAAAAAAGAAAAACAGAATAAACAACAAAAAGCCAAAAACGAACTAAGATGGTGGACATCTGCCATCAAGTCAACGAACTACTTCTCTCTCTCTCTCCCTCCCTCCTTCCCTCCCTCTCTCTCTCTTTGCCTATGTGTTTCTCTTCTCTCTCTCCCTCTTCTTCTGACCTATTTGGCCCCCTCCTCCCACTCTCTCTTCCATGATATTTCCTGACCCTTGCTTGTGGTGGGTCAATATGGATGACCCACATCTGAGCACTCAGTCTCTTATTCTCATTACTGCGACCAGTTCTCCATCTCTCACTGACTGATGCTGCCACTTCAGGAAGACATTTCTCTGACCAAAGGCTGAGCATAGCCTAGCTCCGTGGGCATAAACCTAAGTACTTAGAAGGCCAACTAACAGTGTGGTCATGTGGCAAAATAACAACAAAAGGGTCTGTAAACCACCCCCCCCCCACTCTTGCCATGGGCTTTTAGCCTGGATTACACTACCTGGATTTCCAATCCGATCAGAAACCAGTTAGTGGGCCAGGCAGTGGTGGCACACGCCTTTAATCCCAGCACTTGGGAGGCAGAGGCAGGTGGATTTCTGAGTTCAAGGCCAGCCTGGTCTACAGAGTGATTTCCAGGACAGCCAGGGCTATACAGAGAAACTCTGTCTCAGAAAAAAAAAAATCAGTAGTGACACCATAGCAATCGTGACAATTATATGCAATGTATCCATTGTAAGCAGTGGATATAACTTGCCTGGCAGGTCAGGTACAATCGTGACAATTATATACAATGTATCCATTGTAAGCAGTAGATACAACTTGCATGGCAGGTCAGGTGCAATCGTGACAATTATATACAATGTATCCATTGTAAGCAGTGGATACAATTTGCCTGGCAAGTCAGGTGCAGTGTGCAGGTTCCGGGGCTGGACAATACCATTGGTGTTTTTGTCTCCCATTAGCTTGCATGTCACCTTCCTGTGTTATGGAAGGCAGCCAGCAGGGAAGAAGCTTCTCAGTCAGTTGGAAACATCTCTGTGTCCTTCAGCCAAAGTGTACAGCATCTTCAGCAAGCAGGGCCTTGCCATGTAGTTATGGGGGAGGGGACCATCCAAAGGCAGTGACAACAGTCTGTGCTGTTTTGGAGGCTTCTGGGGTCTCCCTGACTAACTCACAGGGAGGTGTCACACCCTCCTGACACTCAGCACTGCGATGTTCATTTAATAACTCGTGTCTGCCAGCGGGGGCATTGCTCACCCGTGCACAAGAATTCCACACAAATTATTTTGTTTTTAATTTGTAGTTTGAAATTGGCTTACTAACTGGCAAGTTTCCATAAGGCTTTTCCACAAATCTTCCATTGTGTTGAACACACCTACCCCTCTACTCTTTTTCTTCCTGCCTTGAACTGTGAACCCAAATAATGTTCTTTCTTAAGTTACTTTTTATCAGTAACTGGCACGCCCCCCTCAGCTGCACCCCAAACCAGACCCATAATTCATAACTGTAAGAAATGATGGTTTAGCCTGACTAAACATAGGAGGGTATTCTTCAGGCTGCTGTGGCTATAACTGGAAACTTTTGTGGAAAAAATCTGGAGGCCACGTTGGTCTAAGGCATATGACTATGTCATCGGACTTGGGGTGGGGATGGGATACAATCTCATGTGTTAATTGGAACCGTCGTTGCATTGGATGAAGGACAGGCGCTTACAGCCGTGAATAATCGGCTCACACACTCCCCTTGCTGTTCGCAGCTGTGTGGCCTCCACCGTGTTTCTTCTCCTCTCTGGGCTTTAGCGAACTCATTAGTTTCGTGGAGACAGAAAGAACAGGCACCATCTAGACTGTCCTGGCTGGTTTCGTGTGTCAACCTGACACAGGCTGGAGTTATCACAGAGGAAGGAGCCTCCCATGAGGAAATGCCTCCATGAGATCCAGTTGTAAGGCATTTTCTCAATTAGTGATCAAGGGGGGCGGGCCCATATTGGGTGGGGCCAGTTCACTGTGGGTGGGGCCAGCCCCTTGTGGGCTGGGCCATCCCTGGGCTGGTGGTCCTGGGTTCTATAAGAAAACAAGCTGAGCAAGCCAGGGGAAGCAAGCCAGTGAGGAACATCCCTCCATGGCCTCTGCATCAGTTCCTGCTTCCTGACCTGCTTGAGTTCCAGTCCTGACTTCCTTTGGTGATGAACAGCAGTGTGGAAGTGTAAGCTGAATAAACCCTTTCCTCCCCAACTTGCTTCTTGGTCATGATGTTTGTGAAGGAATAGAAACCCTGACTAAAAAAAAGATGGCGATGAGCAGGTTGAGGTGAGTCTAGGATTTCACATGACATTTTCTGGGCTGAGTGGAGGGGACAGGATGGAAGAAGTCGTCGGCCTCCTCTTTCTGACCCAAGCTCCCATAGGGACATAGCTCTGATCTAGAGCTGGGCTGGAACACTTCCAGGCACAAGCTGTTCTGCCCAGATATCCCTTTCTGTCATCTGAGGTGAGCTTTACAACATGGCGTCTGGTACTCTCAGACTGTCTGCTCTGGGCTTTGGCTGTCAAAAATGCACTCAAGAGAGACCAAAGGGGTGGGAGTGGGGGTGGAAAGAGACAGACTTAGACACCAGACTCCCTGGTTGCAAACTAGCTTCTAATCCCCCTTGATGATCTCTCCTCTCCGGGACACCACAAGTTAAATAGTGTGCTAGGTCCACTTGGGTTATATTTTAAAGCCCTGTCTCAAAAAGGTGGGGGCACTTATACAATACCACATGCATGCATCTGCCTTTGGGGGATACCCACTTAGTACCAATTATGTGTTACAGAGGAGAAACCAAACACAGAGGTTAAATGGTTTCCCCGTGGTCACACAGCTAAGACAGCTGGTGAACTTGGCTCCAGAGTTTGACCTCTTACAAGCAAGGGCATGCCGAGCCTGTTGATCATGGCAGGTGGCTTTCAAGAACTCAGTAAGTGGGATCATTTCTCGGAGACTTCAGTTTTCCTCTCTGTATTTTGGGCATGATCTTGACGGCTTCCGTGTGAGGTTATTGGGATACAATATACCTTGGAGTGTTCAGTCACTGCCAACTGTCAGAATATTTAGCTGATATCTCTGCAAGGTTTAATGACAGGATATCTGATGAAAACGGGGCAGGTTGAGTTCACTGTAAATGTCAACGTCTTCCTCAAATTCCAAACAAGACACACACATGACAGGAAAATGGTGACCAACGTTTACAGAACTTGGCTTTGCTGAGAAATATTGGGAACCTCTGAACTTTTTTTTTCAACCTCATACTCTACATCTGGAGAAACTGAGGCTCAGACACAGCACTGAGTGGCTCTTGTGCATCTAGCAGGTCCCATGGCTGTGGGATGCTGGCAAGTTACTGACAGGTGTGGCTCATTGATTGTCAATAAAGCCAGTTACCCTCAGCCTGGGACTGAGGGAGGGGAGGCACAGGGCGTCAGTTGCTTTCCCATCCTCTCCCTGAGCTAATGGCTTTATGGAGGTCATAAACTACTGCACATTTCAATAATGAAAGTGGCCTCCCTTGGCCCAGTGACCCACGGTGACTTGATTGACACTTCAGCCCCAGCATTCTGGAGTATGGTGAGAAACAGCTATGCTCCGGGTGTATGACCTGAACCACAAGGCCCCACCTTCCCTGGGAACTTCCCAGATGTCTGTGGGAGCTGGCAGGCCCTGCTTGTCCATCTCCACTCAAGGCAAAAGTACCTCAGACTGGTAAAGTCTCCAGCAAACACACGGCTTAGTCCAAACTCAAGGATCAGATAACGATTCCCTTCTCCATGGGGAACAGCTCTGAAGGCAAGGGGAGCAGCGTTAGCGGCTTCTGAACCCAGGCTGTCCCTTTTCACTCCACTGTTTACTGAACCCATTCGTGCAGTCTTACGTAGTGGCCCGTGCTGAGCCCACCGCCTAGAATCGATGGTTATGTTTTATTCTGTTCTGCTTTGGTTGAAGCAGCATCTTACTACACAGCCCAGGCTAGCCTTGAACTTGTGATCCTCCTACTTCAACCTCCTCAGTGCTAGGATTACAGGCCCGGCTCTGAATCAATGCCTCTGCATGGGGCCCTTCCCTGCTTCTGACTCAAGTAACAAGTAAAATACCAAAGAAATGACAGAATCACAAATGAGACCACAGCCACCATTCCTTTCTCTCCTTTGGGTCACTTCTCCCAGGGACACCAGCCACGACATTTTAGCAATCCCATGGATCAGGAATTGGAGCTTCCGGCCAGGCAAATCTTCATATAAGACCATCGCCCCAGTGCCCTGACAGTGAGCTCATGGGAGACCCCAAGCCAAAGCCACACAGTCAAGTCAGCCCCAGATCCTTCCCATAGAAATTCAGAGCATCAATGTTCATATTTGTTATATAGCCACTGCTAACTGATACTGTGAACACTCCTGTGTGCCAGGCCCTGGAGTAGACACCAACATGCAAACCTCAACAAGCAATCAATACTGCCTCCCAGAGTTTAGAGTCTGGTAGAGAGTCTGTAGGGTTGAGATCTGGTGGAAACTGGTACAGACCGTCAGTGTGGTGTAAGCTCCCATAACTCTCCTTGGCCTTCCATCCCCACTGGGAGACACTGAGAAGGTGGAGACTTGACCCTGCTATGGTGTTGGGAGGAAAGCTGAAACATGATTCAGATTGGATGTGGACATCAGAGTGGAGCCATAATTATTGGTTATGTCACAGTGGGAGAAGTAGAAAACACATATACACACAAAGACACACTCACATACACACACACATGCACACATATATATACACAGACACACACACACATATACACATACACACAGAGACACATATATATGCAGACACACATACACACAGAGAGATACACACAGACGCATAGACATACACAGACACACAGAGACACACATATACACAGAGACACACAGAGACATATATACACAGACATACACAGACACACACACAGAGAGAGAGACAGACAGACACATATACACACACAGAGATACACACAGACACAGACACACACACACACACATATGTCCCCTTCCTCTTATCCCAGAAGCTCTCTGTTGCCAAATACTGATCACCAGATAATGATCTGTCAATTTCAACCCTCTAGACTTTCATGCCAAAACAAAGCTCTTTTCTTTATAATGTTATCCAGCCTCAGATACTTCAGCATGGTAGTGAAAATGGAATAAAGCAGAAGGAAAAATACAAACATCTCAGGAAATAAAAGTAAAAACAAATATTTTTGAACTATTTTCTACTTGTTCATTTCATTGCTTAGGGGCATGTATACAGATTCTGATTAATAATCATATTAATATTAATATTCATTCTCTCTCTCTCTCATCTTTCTCCTTTTCCTATCAATGCCCCCCCAACTTCTACCACTCCATTTCAAAGGTTCATGATTTTGCATTTTGTTTTATGAGCAATTTAGTGTAACCAGGGCCATGTGTGCAGTCACTAGATTAAAAGTACTTCGTATTTCTGAGTTGTCTCATTTTCTTTTTAAAAATAATTTTTGACACAGGGTTGTGTGTGTGTGTGTGTGTGTGTGTGTCTGTCTGTCTGTGTCTCTGTGTGTGTATGTATATGTGTGTATCTGTGTGTGTGTGTGTGTCTGTATGTGTCTCTGTGTGTGTGTGTGTATATGTGTGTATCTGTGTGTGTGTGTTTTCCCCTTCTCTCTCTGTGACACACACACTCAGGTTAACCTCAGAGTTTCCATGTAGCTAAGAGTGACCTTGAACTCCTGATCCTCCTGCATTCACTTCTGAAATGCTGAGATTACAGCTACTTGCTACCATGCTAGGTTAATAAGATCCTAGGGAAGGGATCTGGATCTTCGAGTGTCCTAGGCAGGCACTCTACCCACTGAACCATATCTCCAGACCTAAAGTTTAAGGGGTTTTTTTTTCATGAAAATTTAATTGATATACCCTCTCAGAAAGGCATTTTGAACAATGTGTGCATCAGTTATATCCTTAAAAGTGTGCATGCTCTTTGATCCAGACATTCCACCTAATTTATTATTTTTTAAAAGATTATATATATATACATACACACACACACACACACACACACACATATATATATATATATATATATGAGTACACTGTAGCTGTCTTCAGACACACCAGAAGAGGGCATTGGATTCCATTACAGATGGTTGTGAGCCACCATGTGGTTGCTGGGATTTGAACTCTGGACCTCTGGAAGAACAACCAGTGCTCTTAACAGCTGAGCCATCTCTCTAGCCCCTAATTTATTATTTATTAGTTTTTAAAAACCACACAGCCAGCCATGGTGGCACATGCCTTTAATCCTTACAAGTGGGCATTGAGAGACAAAACATGCATAGACACTTGACTTCTTGCCTCAGCCTTTGTGTGTGTAAATATATATGTATATTTCATTTGAAAACCATGCATTATTCATGAATATATAAACATGACATCTGTTTCAGGGAAGCAAACCCCACACACACACCAATGGTTCCTTAGTTATCCCCTTATCCGCACTGTTCTGAGCCTTGGAGATGTCCCCTCCACCAGGGAGGCATGGGGGTGCAGATTCTAACCTGCTTTATTTCCTTATCATCCTTACTTTTTGAGAACCAGAGTCACCCACCTCTGGATCCTCGAACCAAGTAGAGTCTGGTGAGTTTCCCAGGGCAACCCCCCACATGCCACACTTCTTCTATGGGGTAGATATGCGTCTCATAAGTGCCTGGGGCCCTGCTATGACGCTCTGGTGCTGGGAATGGGGGGAGATCTGATTTACTGCCCACCCAGGGCCCACGTTGAAAGCAAGCCATGATGCTCTCTGCACCGGGATGGCCTGTGAAGGATTTGTGACTTCAGCAGAGAAGCTTTTTACAAGACTCTAAACCCAGTTAAGTGAGCAGGGATCTCATCTCAGTGAAACACAAGTCAGGTGGAAGGAAGCTACGCTTTCCAACTTGGCCGAGGGCCATGCACGGCAGAAAGAACAAGGAGACAGGTTGGGGTCGTCACGGCTTACCCTCACCAAGAAACACCCACCTGAACTAGTCCCAGCTTGGGAGGTCACCCTCAGGGACGCCGCTGTGGCTTGTGTGGACTCCCCACTGAGCTGACCTGGGCCAAGTATTCCCCCATTCTAAGAAAACTCAGGCATTCTTTTGCCAATAATACCCTCCACCACCCCATTGGTCCCAAGAAAGCATCTCTTCTAAACAGAAGTTCCTGATTGGCTGACATTGTCTGCCCCAGCCATCCTTGGTCTCTCAGGCAGTCCTCAATTAGGTCCTCCGACAGGAGATGCTTTTGCGGCTGTGCGACCCGAGGTGTTTACATAGAGGCAGCCCCTGCTGTTCCTGCTACACGTGGGGACTTCGTTGTAAAGATTAGAGAACAGAGGAGACAGAGACGAGGCAAGGGCCCCAAAACTATGAGCCAGACCTCAGGGTTGCTCTCCTGGCAGGAGAGAGGGGCTTGATCATGAACGTGCATAGAAAATCAGGAACACTGGTGCCTCATGGGAGGGGGCACTAGTGACTGGCTAGGAGAATCATTGCAGACCTCTAGGAAGAGGAACATTTGAGTCGACTCCTGAGGAGACTCAGAGATTGCGAACTGTGGACTCTCTTACCAGCCTCAGTGTGGTGGACTTATTTGGCCGTACCCAGAACTCACAGCGGCCAACATGATCTTCCCCCTCATGATGTCCACAGCTCAGGCTAACACTACCTTCCTTCTCATGATGTTCAGAGTTCAGGCTATCTCCAAGGCTCACAAGAGTCCTGGCATGATGGGAACTGGGACTAATTAGGAAGGATGATCACTTTAGGAGTCAGTGACGTCCCAACCAGAGGCCACCAAGAACGACTGACACTGTGGTCCCTAACTCTGCTGGAGTGCAGCCTGGAAGTCTCGCCCTGAACCCTCAGGCAGGAGCTCCTGCCCAGTGCTCCCCACCGAGGTAACTTTACCTGTCTCACTTGAGCTCCCCTTGGGTCAATGGCTGAAAATAGAAACAGCTGATGGCTTTACTGCGAGGAGTTTAGAGGATATGTTCTAGAGTATTCCTTGTTGGAAACAGGCTTCCTGAAGTAGGTGTGAATTCATTGATTAAAAATAAAAACAAAATCAAACGAGAGTGTCTCAGTTGACAGAGAGCTTCCCTAGGTGTGGACACCTACAGTTTCTACTCAGGAGGTAGGAGGATCCAAAACTCGAGATGATCGTTAACAACATTGTGAGTTCCAAGCCAGCCTGGACTACATGAAACCCTTTCTCCAAAACAGCAAAACCAAAAGTCAAAGGAAACCATACCTGGGGGGTGGGGGTGGGGCACAATCTGGGTAGGAGTGTGGGGTCTCCACGGTACCCTCAAGAAAAACCGGGTGGCTTTCTGCAAAGCCCTGTTCTCTGTCCCTCGCTCAACCATCTCTCTGTCTCTTTAAATGAAGACTCTGCCTGCCCACCCTGGCCCATCATTCATTAATCTGAGTGCCCTGCACCAAGACCCCTGGTCAGAAAGGTTATCAAGATTCCAAAGCGCTGCGGAGCTTTGAGCTTTGCTCCACCACCACCTAGCGCACATGCAAAGACCCATGGCAGAGACCCCCCCGCACACCCACCTTGACTGTGACTCTGTGCACAGCCAGAAAAGGGAACCAACCAAGGAGCCCACAGCAGATGAACGGATGAAGAAAATGAGGCACGCAGACACAATGGACTCCCATTGGGCTGTAAAAAGATGGCTGGAACTGAGCCAGTTATAGGGAAGTGGCTGGAACTGGAGAGTTTCGCTCAGAAAGACCATTGTCACGTGCTTCCTCTCAAGCGTAGGATCTACACTTGAATGTGAGCTCAAGTCGGGCCCAAGCCGGAAGTGGGGGGGAGCCTAGGGGCGGGACTGGAAGCAAAGGCAACTGGGAAGGAAGACATCGCAGTTTTCTCTTGTGTGTGGCCAGTAGGTTTAAATATATAGAAACACACACCAGCGGCATGAAAGCGGAGGCGGGTATTTGGGGAGAGGGAGGACAGCGGGAGGGGGAGGAGGGTCAGGGAAGGCCACGGAGGTGGGCAGCATGGCTGAAGCATAGTGACTGACATTCCTGAAACTGTCGTAAGGAATCCCATTATTTCGTATGCCAACTAAAAAAAAAAATCGGAGGCAGGGCAGGATGGCTCAGTGGTATTGCTGCCAAGCCTGAAAGCATGGCTTGCTTTGATCCTCAGGATCCACATGGTGAAGGCGCAGGACGACTGACTCTCCCAAGTTTTCCTCTGACCCCTGAGAGTACGCTGTGACACACGCACGGCTGCCCCCTACAAACACATAAATATAACTTAAAAGTAATCATAAACATAATATGGGGGAAAAAAACTAGTAAAAAAATCTACATTGTAGGACTGAGGTAGTTGAAATAGAAGAGAGAGTTTGAGAGCCCCAGGGAATTATGGGAATCATGCGTGATCTCATTAGAATCCAAAGAACTTACGGAGTGCCTTGCATCCATCCAGTCGGTGCTAAATTAATGATTGTTGAATAAGAGAATGAAGTCAGATCATGGGGCTTTGAAGGGAACCCCATGACCTTGAATTTCTCCAGGGAAGAGCCAGAGTCTTCACATTGGATTTCTAACCCAAGCCCTCCCTGGTAAAGCAGGTGCCTGATTAATTACAACTCCAAAGGCCTGGGAAGAGGGCAACAGAGCAGTCGTTACTCTGCCATGGACAATACACAGCTCTGCCTCATGGTCCATCATGGCTGCCACAGATCCTACCATTGTGTCTGTATCCCAGACAGAGGAAGGGAAGAAAAAAAAGGTAGTGTGCATCAGTCCCTTTCAGAGGCACAAACAGAAAACTATACACCTCACTTTTGCTTAAATGTCTTTAGTCAATAGTGTGTCACATGGCTATGCATATAAGCCAAGGAGTCTGGGGATATATTTTTATTCTGGTAGCCATGAATAAAGCTTAATATTCCATTACTGTCATCAGTTGAGCCTGACATCCCAGCACTCAAGAGACTGAGGCATGGGGACCATGTGTTTAAGACCAGCCTGAGCTACACAGTGAGATCTCATTCAGACATTTAGGGGCTGGGGCTGCATCTCAACAGTGAAGCAACAAATAATAATGATTCATATTCATGGGGTCCTTGCCAGGCTCCTCTGGGATATAAGCCATTGTTGTCTCTATTATACAAGGGAAACTGAGGCTCAGGGAAGCACCTTGCTGCACAGTTGCACAGCTGGCAATGGCAAGACCAGAATCAGACTGGTTTGGGGAAGAGGTGAGACCTGGGCATTTGTACTGAGACTTACCTTGTTACAAACTCAGTACCATCAATATCTCATATGGGGACCAGCAAGATGGCTTAGTGGATATAGGTGCTTGCCACCAAGCCTGAGTATCTGAGCCCTGGGACCTGCATGGTGGAAAAAGAGAATCAACTCCCCCAAGATATCCTCTGACCCCCACACATATACCATTCGCCCAACCAATCAATGTAAAGAAATATAAATATCCAGTTTGGGCATATCAGTTTTGCTGTAGCAAGTCTTATATATCCAGGATAGCATTAAATAGTTGCTCACTAAACATTTGCTGACTTCTTAGAAACCATCTCATGGACTCAACCGTTACAGTTGATGATCTTCCTCCCTCACTAGGCTGCACATTCCACTGAAAAATTTCACCAAGGGAAGAGGCAAGAATCACACCCTTGGCTGTACTTAGTGCACACAGGACACAGGAAGTACCTAGTGCAGCATCCAGAAAACAGGAAGTACTTAGCGCAGCACCCAGAACACAGGAAGTACTTAGTGCGTCTGTTGAATGAATGAGCAATCACCCCTGTCACCGAAACTGGAAGAACAGAGACCATAAATGAAATAAAAAATAAAGAATGCAGCCACCCATGATGGATGAGGTTCTTCCGTGCTGGGCTCCAAGTCCTGCTGGAGCCTGGTTAGAACTGGCTGAACCCCACCAGCCCGGGGAAGGGGTGAGTGTGAGGATTGTGTGGTTTCTTTGGTGTCAACTGACACTGTGCGGATTTTGAAATCAAGCAGATCTGATTGGATGACTTGGTGCAAATGGGCCAATGGCTCCAGTAAACATGTCTGGATGAGAAAGATCCTTGGGATACAAGAGGCTTACCCAGATAGATCTGCCTGTCCGTTAAGCAAACTGTCCTTCTTCCTCTCTCCCTCCCTCCCTCCCTTCCTCTCCTTTTTTCTTTCTTTTTTGTTTTTTTTTGGGGGGTGGGATAAAGTCTCATGTAGCCCAGGCTGGCCTTGACTCACTATTTGGCAAGGACAACCCTAACTTCTGACCCTCCTGCCTCCACCTCCTGCGTACAGGGTTTACAGGAGGCTTGTGCCGCCATGCCCAGTTGGCGCAGTGCTAGATGAAGGTTGAGCCCAGGGCTTTGCACACGTGGAGCAAGCGCTCTGCCGAGTGAGCCTGGAATGATGTCCTCCATTGGTCAGACTAGGCAATGACTTCTTGGGAAGAATTTGGTGAAAATCACAGTGACTAGAGCGCTCCAGAGCCAGACACTCACCATCCACCTACACTGGATGTTACAGGAGAGAAACAAGGACTTGAAAGGAAGCACCCCTAAGGGGCTGTGCTCCCATGGGTGCTTTTCCACAGGGGATGGATGGGGAATCAGCACCGTGTACCACAGGTGCCAGCATTTCATTGAATGGATATGGGGTACATCCCACCAGTGACTCTTAGCATCCACTCTTCCCTCGGCTCCTGATGCTCTTCCCTCCAACACCACACAAACCTCAACCCCCTATCCCTCATGTCCTCTCACCCTGGTACCAGGATCTTTTGAGGTTGCTGCTTGCTCTCTGTCGTTTATCTACATGGCCCATTCACATCACGGAGTCTTACGTCTAATGCCATCTTAGAGAGACTGCCCTTGAATGTCCCTGTTACTCTCTGTCTTACTTAGGGTTACTTTTGCTGCAATGAAACACTGTGACCAAAGAAACTTTGAGGGGTAGGGAGGAGGAATTATTTGGTTTTACACTTATGCATTATAATCCATCACCTAAGGAAGTCAGGGCAGGAACTCATACAGGGCAAGAACTTGGAGGCAGGAGCTGATGCAGAGGCCATGGAGGGATGCTGCTTGCTGGCTTGCTCCCCATGGCTTGCTCAGCCTGCTTTCTTATAGAACCCAGGACCACTAGCCAAGCACCTTGGGCTGGAAGTCCATGCCACCCCCTGGTGTGTACGTGTGTGTGTGTGTGTGTGTGCACACGCGCGTGCATGCATGCGTGCGCACACACACATGTGCACATGTCTGTGGAAACCAGAGGTTAACCCTGGATGTGATTATCCAGTTGTAGACCATCTTTTGTTTTTTGACATAGAGACTCAGTTCCTAGAATCTGGGGATTACTGATTGTCGAGACTGGCTGGCCAGCATTCTCCGGGCATCCACCTGTCTCCCCTACAGTGCTGGGATTACAAGCATACCTCCAACGTGTCTGGTATTTTATGTGAATACTGGGAAATCAAACTTGGGTCTTCCTACTTGCACCGCTTGTATGCTATCAACGGAGCTACCTGCTGGAGCCCACAAGACCCATTTGCAGTATTCAGCCTAAGCCAATAGTCAGGCTGACAGACTCCCTCCCCAGCCTCCCACCCAAACCCTAAATCCCGCAGGCCCGCTGCTAGCTGGAAGGCCTAGCTTGGCTCTGACCCAAACCACTAGAGGCTACGAGCCCGGGCTAAGCTTCAGGCAGTGCCAGGGCTGCGGAAACCAAGTTCTTTTTTTCCTTTGTGGAGTTTGATGAATTGTCTAATGAGATGCCTGGACTCTTGGAATTAGAAGCAAGTGTTTGCGCGCCCGGCTACGGGCAGGCATCCCTCGATATGGAGCTACCTTCTCCTCCCGCTTCAACTCCGCCAGAGTTTAGCTAACATGCTCTCAGAAAGTCATTTTTGGACCCAAAATGGAGAAGTACAGCCAAGGCTCACTTTGTGGAGAGATTTTATTTCCAAATGAGTCCACTTCAAGAACAGCCGTGGATTAGTTTTGTTAGCTTTTTAAAAAAAAGGCTTTCTGAAGCAGCTTGATGGAACTGGGCAGTTGTGTTTCAAATCACAGGGACCGGGAACCCATTCAATGACAACATCTGCAAACTGACTGGCACTGTTGTGGGAAGGCTGAATGGAAATATTCATTGAGTCCTGCGTGAGGTGGGCCGTGCCAGGGCAGGCTCTGCAGAGGCTGGTACTGAGCCAGATGGGTCCAGCTAACTCCCAGTGTGCTGGATGGAATTAGCGCAAGAAGAAAACTCACCTGTGAGCAAGGAGGAGGCAGAGGATGGGTAGAGAGACCTGCCATTGAAGGGTCCAACTTGGAAGATGGCTCCATGGATAAAGAACCCAGAATCCACAAAGTCATACCTCCTCATCATCTTTACCTTCCTCCTCCCCCTTCTCCTCCCCCTCTCCCTTCTTCCTTCTCCTCTCCTTCCTCCCCTTCTCCCCTTCCTCCCCTCCTCCTCTCCCTCCTCCCCTTCCTCCTTCTCCTCTCCTTCCTCCCCTTCTCCTTCCCCTTCTTCCCCTCCTTCCCCTCCTCCCCCTTCTCTTCCCCCTCCTCCCCCTTCTCCTCTCCCTCCCCTTCCTCCTTCTCCTCCTCCCCTCCTCCTCCTTTTACTGAGGATTGGAAAACCAGCCCTCAAGCATCCTAGGCAAGTGTCCTTTTTTTTTTTTAAGTTTTTATTTTGAAACAATGTCTCACTAAGTCACCCAGGCTGTTCCCATAGTTACAATCTTCCTGCCTCAGCCTCCTGGGTACCTCTCATTACAGGCATGTACCACAGCACCCAACTTCAATTCAGACTGCAGTACCTCATGAGGCTGCTACTATTGCCCTTACTGACTGACGAAAGAGCCAAAGCTTTGACAGGACAAGGGGATGCTGGGAGCAGGATGCCCCTTGGCTCCCTCACTTCACCAACAGAGCTGGCCTGCACAAATCCCAGCTCAGAGGTCCTAATAAAGCACAGTAGTACCTCAGCCTTGTCTGCTGCGTGCTCAGACATCCTCAGTACTGCGAAGGATGAAGGACGTGGGTAGAAACAGTTCCTTACTCTGAATGCAAGACTGCTCAGCTATCATGTTTCAAACAATGGGGACCAGAAGCCTGGGGTGGCTAGAAAAACAATCTAGTAAGGGTAGGTTAAATTTAAAGAAAGAAAAAGAGTCTGTCATACCTCAGTTCTGCTCACCTGGGACACAGGCTAGGATGCCCAGCCTGACTTGCTAACCAACTCTTAACTAATTGCTAACTTAATTCTCTAACTTGGGGAGAAGGGTATGGCTGCCTCCTGAACTTTGTGCCAGGACCTGTCCCCACTGTCTCCTAGAAAGCTACAGGCAGATCTCAGGAAGAGGCGATGGGAAGTCTGAAGCACCCATCTGGAAGGTCCCCAACTGTCCCAACCAGCAGGAGGCCACCACTCCTTCACAGCAGCTAACCTGGGACGATGGTTCCTGTCTTTGTTAGGGTCACTATTGTTGTGATGAAACACCATGACCAAAAGCAACTTGTGGAGGAAAGGGCTTATTTGGGATACTTCCACATCACTGTTCATCATTGAAGGAAGTCAGGACAGGAACTCAAACAGGGCAGGAACCTCGAGGCAGGAGCTGAGGCAGAGGCCATGGAAGGGTGCTTCTAACTACCTTGCTGCCATGACTTGCTCACCCCGCTTTCTTATAAACCCCAAGACCACCAGCCCAGGGATGTTCCCACCAGTAATGGGCTAGGCCTTCCCCCGTCAATCACTAATTAAGAAAATTCCCTACAACAGGATCTTGTGGAGGCATTTCATCAATTAAGATTCCCTCCTTTCAGATGACTCTAGCTTGTGCTGAGTTAACGTAAGACTATGTGCACTCTCTTTGCTCTTGTCGTAGTACTGAGTCTCCAGTCCTCATGGCCCGGGCTCCTCCTTATTTCTCCACGATAATGGACTGAACTCTGAACCTGTAAGCCATCCCCAATTAAATGTTATCCTTATAAGAGTTGCCTTGATCGTGGTGTCTGTTCACAGCAGTAAAACACTAAAGACACCCATGATCTCTAAGTATGTAGTCAGTAGCAGCAATGGCTTGGGATGGGTAGATTTCTCATTTTTTTTTCTTATGTCTCCTGTATTGAGTTCTGGTGATGTATTGCCCCTTTAGGTAAGTAACATCACCATTTTCATGGTGTCTGGCATGACCTAAGCACAGAACTGTCATTTATGCCATGGATGGGTAAAAAGAGACTCTCAGAAAGGTTAAGGCTCAAGGCTGCACAGCCAGGATGCAGACCCTATCTCTTGGGTTCAAAGACCGTTGATCGTTTTCTACATCAGCATATTCATTCTACCAGGATCCTTTCTTGTTCCCTCCCTCCCCTCCTGTTAGGTTTTCTCTTCCCAACCATTCCATCTCTACTTTCTTTTCTTTTTTTTTAAAAAAAGTCTAGATCCTGCTCTTGAGAGAAAGCATGCAGCGTTCGTCTTTCTGAATCCAGCTTAGTTCACTTAACGTGGTCTGCAGTTCCACCTCCTTCCATCAGACTGCATGATTTTGTTATTTTTTAGGGCTGAGTAATATTCTGCTGTGCGGCTGTGTCAAGTTTGCTTTACCCAAGCATCTACCGATGGGTGTCGGGGCCGGTTCCGCATCTGAGCTGTTGTAAACGGTGTTACATGTTACATAGATGTGTGCGTGTCTCTGGAATGGTGATGTAGCCCAATGTGGGTTTATGCACAGAATAGCTGACCCTCATGGTAGTTTCTTTTAGAGAATTCTGTGATTATTTCCACAATGTGAATTAATTCGCACAGTCACCAGCAAGTGAAGAAGGCTTCTTTCTCCTGTGACAACCTGGTCACTTTCTTCCTGACAACCATCCCTACTAAGATAAGTCGGATTCTTTTTTTTCTTTATTCAGATTTGATCTTTTGATATGTGTTGTAATGATAAGTCCTGGCCCCCAAGGTCTGGTTGCTCCCAGAAACAAGAGAAACCACATGTACAGTATGACATATCTTGATTTAAAACTATTGAATAAAGGTGCCAACAGCCAATAGCTGGGCAGAAGAGACAAAGGAGGGGTTTGGAGTCCCTGGGCTTGGGGGTCAGAGGAGACCAGGAGGAGAGAAGAGGAGTGTGGAGAGAGGAGAAAGATGCCATGGGTTAGGAGTCAAGGAGGCATGGCTATGTGAAGGCTAGCCAATCGAAGTTAAGAGCAGCCCAGATGAGACATATTAAGTAATATCTTAGTGTTAGCAATAGGAAATTGGTTTTAATAGCATACAGGGTAGATATCTGCCCAACATTAGTGCTGATTACGGTTTATTATAAATATAAAGGCTGTGTATCTTTTACCCGGGAGCTGAATGATCAAAGGCAAGGTAGAAACCCTGGATTGAGATTTTTCTATGACGTTTCTACCTTCTTTTCTTTCTTTCCTTCTTTCCCTCTTTCTTTCTTTGTCTTTTCTTCTATTGAAAAATTTCATATAATAATTTCTGATTCTGCTTTTCCCTTCCCTCATCTTCTCCCAAATCCTCCCCATCTCCCCACCCACCCAACTCCCCACCCCCTTCTCTCTCTAAAAAAACAAACAAGAAATACACAAAATCACAAAAACAGAAACCAAAATATACAAGCAAAAGACACATAAGAAAAAAAAAAAGCCCAAATGATGCAAAACGAGGCCAAACGCTTACAAAAATACCATTGAATCTGCTGTATTGGCCAACTGCTCCTGGGCGTAGAACCTACCCTTAAGTGTGGTTTGTATATCTAGCGAGACTCCATTGGAGAAAACTGGTTTTCCTCTTATCAATGGGTGTCAGTTACAGATAGCTTCTTGCTTACCTCAGGTCCACTTCCCCCCTCTCAGTGCTGGGACCCCATCTGGCTTGAACCTATGCAGCCTTGTGTGTGATACCACCGCCTCTGTGAGTTTGTACGTTTGTTAGTCCTGCTGTGTCTCGAAGACGACTCTGTTCCTTGGAGTGATCCATCCCCCTCAGACTTTTACAATCTTCCTGGCGAGGAAGAGTCTTAATGTAGTTTTGATTGTCATGGATCAGATTAGAACCCCCTGTGATGTCAAGCCCTCTCATTGTTGCAAAGGCCTGCAAGACCAAGAACTCAGTTATTCCCTGCTTCAGGCACACGGGACTTACAGGACAGAGAGTTACAAGGAAATTTACCGGAAGTTGCCCGTGTGCCCCCCAAAGACTGCAAAGATCTTCAAAGCTCCCACCGAAGAATTGGGCAGCTCATATCTGTGATCCTGGAGCCCCGGAGGCTAAAGCAAGAGAATATCCTGAGTCCAAGGCCAGCCTGAGCTATATAGCCAGACCTTGTCTGAGAAAACAAAAAGCAAAACAAAACAAAAGGCACTTGGAAAGGAAAATGGGGTGCAAAGAGCCCCAAGCCCGGAAGTCTCAGGAATCTTGATCTCTCAGCAGCACATGTGTGAATTAAGCCTTTGGCAGGGATTGGAAGCCAGATAGACGTTTGCTGGGGCCAAAGGGGTGGACTGGGGCGAGCTTGGAGGCCTCCTGACACGTGACTTCACACAGGAGACCGATCATCTGCATGATGAATGTGAGGCGTGGGTTCCCGGATCCCTAGAGAAGTGCTCCCACAGTCTTGGAGCCGGCTCCCACTCCTCTCTGTGGGCTCCTCCCCCTCCTTCCAGAGTGGAACCCTGAGTAAGTCCCTAGCCTTACCCGCTCCTCCCCAGCAGCCCGCACACCTTGGTCACAATAGCTCTAGTTCATAAATCACGCAGCCGCCTTAGCTGTCTCGCAATCAATCTCTTCCAGGTGTCGGCTCCGATGTCTCTCATGAAGAGCATCTCGCCCCTCGAGGCTTAAGCGCTAAGAGCCTGCTGTCTGGGAGCAGTTTAAAGCCAGATCCTGTCCACTCTCTGAATCTCTTGGTTCAAACCCCACAGGGCCCTGCCCCCGCCAAGACTCTTCAAATCACAGGGAGCTTTAAAAAAAATCTCCTGATGGGACTGAACAGATTCTGGAACTGTAGATGACCAGGCTAGCCCACCGCAAAGCTTGACAAATACAAGCAATATTTGATTCCCCCAGCCTCCACAGTCGGTATTTCCCACGGACAACCTAACTCCCAAAAGGGGCATGTAGTGAAAGTATTGGGTCTAACGCATCTGTGAATAGATTCATGTCAGACAGTCATTTCATGTGGACCATCATCCCCAGTGGACACTTTGGTGGCAAAGATAAATCTGGAGGTCATTGGGCAGTAGGCCAGCAGCACGTCGCTCCTGAAAAACCAGTTCTAGACCAGCGGCTAGACCCCAAAGTTTTTTCTTCATCCTTGCATGGGGTTACAGATCGATCATGACCTCTGTGACCTTTCCTTGGTCACACAGGGGACTATGTCCTCTGGATAGAAAGAGTCTGGGTTATTCTATTCCTAGTGTGGAACTGCCAGGCATGACTAGCTGACTTCAGTTGGTCTGTGATGAAAGCGAGAGGCTTAAAGACTGATTTCCAGGGACGTCAATCCAGTGCCACCTCACCCACCCTAAGAGAGGACAGTCTACCACCTGCTTCTGTGTGCTGTGTAGAGCCCATCCTCACTTATTGAGTCATGGCAGTGTCAGGAACAGCATGTCTGTCTGTCTGCTGGTAAGAATGTTTCTCCTCAGCTATGCACTGAATCCACCTACCATTCCACATCCCATTTATCTACCCATCTATTCATCTCTCCACTCCATCCACCTACTCATCTATCTATCTATCTATCTATCTATCTATCTATCTATCTATCTATCTATCTATCTATCTATTCAACCATCAATCTACCCACCTAACCATTTCTCTATCATCTCTATCTATTCAACCATTCATCCACCCACCTAACCATCTCTATAATCTATCCAACCATCCATTTGCCTATCATCTATCTATCTATCTATCTATCTATCTATCTATCTATCTATCTATCTATCTATCATTTACCCATCAACCCTCTATATACATATAATCCATCTGTTATCTGTCAGTCTATCTATTCAACCATCCATCAACCCACCTAATCATTTATATCCAGCCATCCATTTATCTATCATCTATCTATCTATCTATCTATCTATCCATCTATCATCTATCTATCCATTTATCCTCCATCCATCCATCCATCCATCTATCCACCCACCTAGTCATCTTCTCCTCTATCCATGCATTGAATCTAGTCATTCATGCATCCATTTATCCATCAATTAAATAAATTATAATCAGTTTTATCACAAATCAAGCCACATGTTCATTGCATCAAGAGTTTTAAATCCTGCTAGGAAATCAGAGAACATGGACGTAGCATGGGCACTGGAACCTGGGCAGGAAGGTGACTGAATCACTGGCTCCTGTGGACACAGACAAGATTTCACGTTCCATTTTCTCACTCCCAGAGGGCTGGCTTCTGTCACATCTAATGCCAACTGCATAGCGCTGAGATGGCTGTATGCCTGGGTTGCTTGGGAACTTCCCCTTCAGGAATGGGAATGAAGGAATGAGTGCCCCACTAACAACATTGTCAGCTCACAGCCCTCAGCTGCCAATCTGTCAGAAACAACCTCATCAGCAGAAAGCCACCTCTGCCAAGGCCGCCATCTTTTCATGCAACGGCTCACATCCAGTGATAGTTTTATGGGGAGATGTGAAGGCAACTCTGGTCCCATCTCCAACATTGGATCAGCTTAGAATAGCCACCCCCAGCCTCAAAGATGGTGGTGGAGTGATCCTAAGGGAGCCACCCATTATCCCTGAGCTCTTTCTCTCATGCCCTTGTAGGCTCCCCGTCTCGTGAATGTAGGCAGAACCTATGCCTACTCTTGGAATGTATAAGAGGGGCTTAGAAGAAGACTTAGTCAGTAAGGTGCCTGAAGTGATGTCCAGAAGCCTTGTAAGCAAACAAACCAGGGATGCTGACACATGTTTGTGGTCCGAGTGCTGGGAAGGCTAGGACTCAAAGATCCCTGGAGTCGCCCACCAATCTGAGCCTATTTGGAGCTCCAGGCCAGCAAAAGACCCTGTCTCAAACAAACAAACAAACAAACAAACAAACAAAAATCCAAGATGGACAGTGCCTGAGAGATGAAAATCAAGGTCAGCTTTGGATCCCACATGCCTTGTGTGTGCACACACACATGCATTAAAACAGAATGCAGAAGAAAATGATACAACTGTCACTCTGGCCTTCTTGGGGTGTCTTATTGACTTTGATGAAGCCAGTGACTGTGTTGGGATACCCACTGACAGGAAACTAAGTGTGGCTTCCAGCAACAGCCAACAAGAAATGGCAGTCCACAGTTCCGTGGCCTGAAGGAAACTTAATTCTCCCAACAGCACTGGGGTTGGAGAAGTGTACCTTTCTACGGCTCATTGTTTGTTTGTTTTGAGACAGGGTTTCTCTGACTGTCCTGGAACTCACTCTGTAGACCAAGCTGGCCTCGAACTCAGAAATCCGCCTGCCTCTGTCTCCCAAGTGCTGGGATTACAGGCGTGCGCCACCACTGCCTGGCTTCCATGGCTCATTCTTAATTCCAAGACCCACACTTGGATCTGAAAATTGTGAGTCCCTGAATCATGGGACCATGAATCACAGGATGATGTTTGGACACCTGACCCTCAAAAGCTGCAAGACACTGAATACATGCCAAATTTATAACAGGGAACAGAGGTAGACAACTAACCCAGGGCTGACTGTGGGGCCTGCTCCAGGAAAGTTTGCCACATCCCTCCCCTCCTCCCATCGATTCCTTCTTTCTCTCTTTTGTACCCCAGATATATCCGAAGAACACCCCCTAATAAACCTCCCAGTGCCAATTATCTCAGGGTCTGCTTCCTGGAGAAGTCAAGTTAAGATATAGTCACTACTTATGTATTCCCTTTTCTGTTTTCGAGGATAAACCACTTGTTTTGATTATTTGACCTCATTCTTCCCAAGAGGCAGGTCCTGGCCTTTGGGTCAGTGGGTAGAGTGAGTGAGTGAATGGGTGAATGAATGGGTGGATGGATGGGTGGGTAGCTGGAATGGATATGTCTGGGTGGAGGGAGGGTGAAAGGATGGGTGGATGGTTGGTTATATGGATGGATGGATGGATGGATGGATAGATGGATGGATGGATGGATACCTGGATGTGTTGAAGAGTGGATGGATAAATGATTAGATGACTGGTAGAAGGGTAGGTGGGTAGATAGGTGAGCAAAGAATGATGGATGGATGAATGGATGGATGGGTGGATGAATGATAGGAATGGATGAGTAGATGGGTGGACAAGTGAATGAGGGATGTGTGTATTGATGGTAGATAAATGAATGGATGAGAGATTGGAATGGATGGGCAGATAGGTGAACAGAGGATGAATGGATGAATGGACAGATGGACAGATGGATGGAATGATGGATAATGAATGGATGGATGGATGGATGGATGGATGGATGGGTGGATGGATGTGTGGAAATATGGGAAATGAGTAGATGGCTGGGTGGGTGGAGGGGTGGGTAGCAACACTTCCCTCCTTGTTTCCTGCTGTCCTCTAAACCCCCACCATGTGACTCTCTAACCCTGGTCTGCAGACCTTAGCTAGCATACCTGCTCACTTTAGGACATGTTGTGCACTTTGGGCACATGATTGCTTTGGCTCTTTCTGTAAGGTATCTGATGTCCCTGTTGAATGGGAGCGGAGGAACAATGCACAGTCCCTGAGCATGCCTGTCATCTGTGGCCATCCTCCCCTGGGAGCACAAATGAAACTATCAGGCTAGATGCCTTTTCTATCTGCCAGGGACTTGCTGTGAGGTTTTGGTCAAGCTAGTGCCTTCCCTTCTCTGAGCCTTAGTTTCCTTCAAATTCGGACGTTGAATGAACTAATTGCTAAGTCCTCATTCTCACTGTCATTCACAATTTTATCCCAAGTGTTACACAAATGAAAGAAAGATGGGCAAGGAGGGAGAGAAGAGAGATAGGGGAGACATAGGAGGAAGAAGAAAGGACAGAAGAAAAGAAGGGAGGGAGGGAGGGACGGAGGGACGGAGGGAGGAAAGTCAAAATCGGATTTCTAGATAAAGCCACAGACCTCCACCTCATCTTGGTCCCCCCAAACCACCTAGGAAGTCACCATTGCTAATGTTCTAACACGTTACATCAAAGCCCTAAGAATTTCATAAGAAGGTTTGTCCTGTTGGGACACGGTCTGCCTCTTTGTCCCTATGGCTCTGGGTTTAGGATTCAGTCTGAAACTCTGAGTGTCTCTCCACTTCCCCACCGTTTCCTGCCCCAAATCTAGGAAGGGTGTCCTGCCCTGGAATGCAGTTTAAGAGTCTAGAGTCACTGTCTCGGGGCGGAAGGGAGGGGCTCACCAGCGAGGAGAGGAGATGTCATCTCCCCTCTTCCTCCTCCTCTTCCTCCTCCCTTTCTGCCTCCTCTTCCTCCTCCTCTTCCTCCTCCTCTTCTTCCTCCTCCCCCTCCTCTTCCTCCTCCTCCTCTTCCTCCTCCTCCCCCTCCCCCTCCTCTTCCTCCTCTTCCTCCTCCCCTTCTGCCTCCTCTTCCTCCTCCTCTTCCTCTTCCTCTTCTTCCTCCTCCTCTTCCTCCTCCTCCCCCTCCTCTTCCTCCTCTTCCTCCTCCCCTTCTGCCTCCTCTTCCTCCTCCTCTTCCTCTTCCTCTTCTTCCTCCTCCTCTTCCTCCTCCTCCCCCTCCTCTTCCTCCTCTTCCTCCTCCCCTTCTGCCTCCTCTTCCTCCTCCTCTTCCTCTTCCTCTTCTTCCTCCTCCTCTTCCTCCTCCTCCCCCTCCCCCTCCTCTTCCTCCTCTTCCTCTTCCCCTTCTGCCTCCTCTTCCTCCTCCTCTTCCTCCTCCTCTTCTTCCTCCTTCTTTTCCTCTTCTTTTTCCTCCTCTTCTTCCTCCTACTCATCTTCTACTTCCTCATCCTCCTCCCCCTCCTCTTCCTCCTCCTCTTTCTTCTCCTCTTCCCCCTCTTCTTCCTCTTCCTCTTCCTCCTCCTCTTTCCTCCTTAAAGCATCTCTTTTCTTTTCTCTACTTCCCCCTCTCTTTCTCTTCTCTATCCTTCTCTTTCTGCTCCTTCTACTCTTGGTCCCCTCCTTTCCCCTTGTCTTCTCTCTCACCTCCTTCTTTATTCAAGTTTCCAAAATTTACTCTTAGTCTCTTTGAGGTCAGGACGGTGTACTGTTTTATGAGCAGTGGAGAGGAAGGCAGGTAAGCCACCCTGCCAGACACAAAGAAACTTCCTAGGATGCATGTGTGAAGAACGCACACCACTGTGAGCCTCTAGCAAAGCCCAATTCTCAGGCTGGGACGGAAGAGGGGAAAAGCCATGTCTCTTTCAGCAAGATAAGCTCACCCCATCCATCTTTCCTGACACTATCTGCAGGACTGAATGTCTCCTCCTGGGGGAGGGGAGAAGCGGGGCTTGAGGGACAGGATGACCTGGCTAGCCAGCTTCCTCTAAAGAATGGAATTTCCAAACTGAGAAGGCCATGCCGGTCACTCAGCCCTCCTTGGCCTGGGTGCTGGGTGCTGGGTGCTGGGTACTGGGGATGCAGACTTTTCTAGTCCTTTCTCCAAGTCTCCTCCTAGAGGACTGGAAGCACTTGAAACTGCAGCTTGTTTCTCTCAAGTGGAAATGGAGGGGTGAGCCCCCGAAAGAGAAAGTGAGAGAGAAGGAAGTTACGGTGCAGCCAACCACTCTAGTGATCTCTAGATCTTCCAACATATACTGTGGCCATTCTTATTGCTGTAAAGTGGGTAGGCAATTCTCCCTGTCTCTCAGATAGCAGAGTAGAGTCTCAGAGAAGTTAAGTAACTTGTTTAGGGTCACACAGCTGATCTGGAAACTTCACAAGCCAGAAGGAACTTCTGATGACTTTAATACATGTCTTAGGAGAGATCCCTCTAGGGAAGGGCTGAGTTAATCTAACGAGACCCTGCACCAGACTGGAGTTGGCTTCCTGAAGCTTCTCCCTGCTAAGTCCAATGAGTGACATTCACACATGTCCCCGCCCTCCAATCATCATGTATGGTCCTCCCTTTTCCCTGGAGGATGTCCAGACACAGGCATCCTGGTGGGTGGGTGTGTCCATTGGCCCTTGAGGTTCCATTTTAGCCATGTCTGTCCATAGATGCTGCCACCCCTAGGCTGATTGTCTGCCCCCCGCCCCCACCCCAGCCCATACTGAGCCCAACAAAGGTGGGTTTGATCTGTCATTCCCCACTGCCTGATCCAATCACAAACTTCCTGGGCTACCACTGTTGCTTCCACCTTGAATAGAGCCTGCAAGGTTAGCCTGTTAAAGTACAATAACTAATTTAATTTCCCCTTTTTCTCCTCTCTCTCTCTCTCTCTCTCTCTCTCTCTCTCTCTCTCTCCCCCTCTCTCCCTCCCTCCCTCCCTCCCTCCCTTTTTCCCTCTGTGTTTGTCTGTATGTTTCTGTGTGAGTGTGTGTGCATGTGTCTTCATATGTTCCTGTATGAGTATGTATGTGTGTGTGCATGTGTCTATATGTTTCCGTGTGTGTGCATGCATGTGTCTGTATGTTTCCGTGTGAGTGTGTGTGCATGTGTCTTCATATGTTCCTGTATGAGTATGTATGTGTGTGTGCATGTGTCTATATGTTTCCGTGTGTGTGCATGCATGTGTCTGTATGTTTGTGTGTGTGTATCTGTGTGTGTGTGTGTGTGTGTGCGCGCGCGTGTTTAGGTCAGAGGACAACCTCAGCTGTCATTCTTCAGAAGCCATCCTCTGTGTTTATTGTTGCTTTTGTTCTATTCCAGGTTCTCTCACTGGAACTTGGGACTCACCAATTCAGCTAGACCAACTGACCTCAAAGGACCCACAAGTCTTTGTCTTTCCAGCACACACTACCATATCCACACCCTTTTTTTTAAAAAAGTGGGTCCTGGGGATCAAACTCCGATCCTTGCCCTTGCAAGGCAAGCACTTGACAAATGAGCCACACTGCTACCCATGGGTCACTTTTAATGACACACAACTCTATGTCATTTATTGGTGCCATGAAGAGGTCTGAACCTTGCAACTGCTCTTCCCTGGGTGCTGGGGATTGGGACCTCACCACACTGCTTTCTGTAGCTTCTGGAAAATATCTCCTTAGATCCAAGCCAAACCTGTGAAGTCAGCAGTGGCTTAGCATCACCATGTGAGTTTGAAACCTCTAAATCTTCACTTGGGTCTTTTAGTATAGTGAAGGGTCCTTGAGGACACTGTCTTGTGGTGAGGGGCCCTCAGAGGCACTGTCCTGCTGTTAGGGACCCTAGGACATACTATCTGGACCCTAGGAGACACAGTCCTGCAGTGAGGGACCCTGGGAGACACTGTACTACAGTGAGGGACCCCAGGACACACTGTCTTGCAGTGAGGGACCCCAGGACACACTACCCTGCAGTGAAGGACCCTAGGATACAGTGTCCTGCAGTGAGGGACCCTAGGAGACACTGTCCTGCAGTGAGGGACCCCAGGACACACTGTCCTGCAGTAAGGGACCCCAGGACACACTGTCTTGCAGTGAGGGATCCCAGGACACACTGTCCTGCAGTGAGGGACCCCAGGACACACTACCCTGCAGTGAAGGACCCTAGGATACACTGTCCTGCAGTGAGGGACCCTAGGAGACACTGTCCTGCAGTGAGGGACCCCAGGACACACTGTCCTGCAGTGAGGGACCCCAGGACACACTGTCCTGCAGTGAGGGACCCCAGGACACACTGCCCTGCAATGAGGGACCCTGGGAGACACAGCCCTGCAGTGTTTGCTTTTGGGTTCACCACACTGATGCCATCAACTGAATGACAAGGCTAAGTACGGGGGTTTGTGCCTGTCATCCCTGCACTTGGAAAGCTAAGGCCAGAAGATGGCAACTTTGGAGAGTAACGTGGGCTGCAGAGTGAGACTGAAAAAGAATTAGTAAAACAAATGGATGCTCTCTTTTATTTGCTTATTTTTGAATATCAAATTAAGTGTACTTGTGTGTGCCTGAGTGGGAGTATTTTCGTGTAAGTGCAGGCATCTGGAGGAGGCCAGAAGACAATGTAGGAGACTTAACTTCCAAAGTGTATCTATGCATCCTGTTCCAGCACCAAGGGCTCTAGAACTAAAGCCCTAAACAACTAAACTTTTCTAGAACTAAAGTAGCACGCCACTGTAAGTTGTCTGATGTGGGTGCTGGGAACCAAACTCTGGTCTTCCGCAGGATCAGTAAGTGTTCTCAACCACTGAGTCATCTCTCCGGTTCTACAAGATTCTACATCATCTTTCCAAGACACCCAAAGAGATACCCATTCCTGACCTTTAGCAAACTGCTCCATCTGTCTATCTCTGGTCAACACGCAGACTCTCACGGCTAACTCTACCTCTCCTTGTTTAGGCAGAAGGCTCTGGACAGATGGATTTCTCTCACCTACACAGGGTGTTCCAGATTGGGGGGGGGGGGACTAAGAAGGCAGTGTCCCTAAACTGCAGAGTCATAAAACCACCACTTATGATGCTCCCAGATTCCAGCGTCTGGGTGGGGACAGAGCAGAACAGGGGCAGCTTAATTTGGTGCCAAAATGTTGAGAGAAGTTCCTTAACAGAGTGGAAGTTCACAGCTCCTGAGACCAATGGTGAATGCTGGCACTGGGCTGGGGACTCAACTCTCAACTGGGCAGGGATATGCTGCCTCCCAGCATAGGGGCTGGGTGTCAAGGATTGTTTGGGGGATAGTGCTAGAGAGATAGCTCAGTGGTCAAAAATGCTTGCTGATCTTGCAGAAGACCTTGGTTCAGTTCCCAGCACCCACATAGTGGCTCACACATGCCTGTAACACCATCTCTGGGGTATCTGGTTCTCTCTTCTGACCTCCATAGGTAACTATCCTCAGATGCACATACCCAATAGAGATACACATAGCTATATAAATAAAAAATAAATCTTGAATAAACGAGATCATGGCTTAAATACCTTAGTCCATCCTATAGAGAATAATAAAATAAAAAGAAGCCTCCATTTTAAAAGAAGAGTCGAGAGTGTAGGTTGCCCCCTCAGAACCTAGCTAATCTCCTGGCTGTGACCTTTGTGGGAGCTCCTTTCTGCTGAGCCCTTGGTGCTGGTGCAGGATGTGTAGCTACACTTCAGAAATTAAGTCTCTGCACCCAACACCAAAATCAAGGCAACAATGTAACCCCACACCAGGGAAACTCTCAGAAAGCATAAGAGATTGAGAGAGCACTGGAACCTTGTGGGCAAATGTGTAGTCACCAGACAACAAACCCGATTCTCTGGCAGATGCTAATTACTACAAGCATTCCCATGTTTCATAGTGTTGTCTTTCTGTACAGGGTATTACCCCCTTGTGACTGCAGCTGACCTTGACCTCAAGCCCCACCCCCAACCCCTTCAGTGCTAGGATTAAAGGATTGTTTCAACAAATCTAGTGTAGTTGCACGTATTTTTGTGAGCAATCAAGAGATGGGCATCCAAGCACATGATACTCAATCCCATACTGGACTGAGATCTCTTCATGAGCAGGACTGTGGGCTTTGACTCTATAGCTCATCACCCTGGAAATGTTCCGAGGCAAGGATGAAGAACCCCGGGGCTGAGAACGTGATTCAGTTGGTCAACCACCTGCCTAGCATGGGGTTCAAATCCCAGCTCTGCTGTATAAACCAGGTAGGGTGGCAAACTCCAAAAACTCCAGCTACTCAGGAGGCTAGGGCAGGAAGATCACAAGTTTGAGGTTAACCTAGGCTACATAGGAAGACTCTGTTTCAAAATTAAAAAGGGAAAAGAGGATTGGAGGTGTTGCCCACTGGTAGAGCATTTGTACAGGCCCCTGGGTTTAATTCCCAGCACGCGCACACACACACACATACACACACACCCACACACACACACACACACACACACACACACACATCTCCCTTTAAAAAGCTATTTTTGCCAAACTTTGATCCTCCAGGCCAAAGTCTTTTGGCCAAATGCTGGAGTTGGCAGATCTATCGAAATGCAGTCCATGGAGTGCAGAGGCTGGAACCCTGGGAGTCACCCCTCATGAATGGGTGCTGGGGAGTGAGGGTGGCAGTAAGGAGTAGATTCCTGAGGGAAGAGCAGGTGGACTTCTACCTCTCTCGGTCTAATTGGTGTGGACTCCTGTTTGTGCTTTTGATGTAGGATATGGGTGACTCCAGGAGACAAAGAGCCTTGTTATCGGGGCCCTTCTCTGCTCTTGGAAATACTCAGAATGCCTGGCCCTCCACTCAAGCCCCAGCTTGGAGCCCAAAAGCTAAATCCAGATATGTCATATATTTATCCAAGGCAGCCATTGGCCAGGAAATGACTATAAAACACACATTTTGAATAAAACGGGAGATTTATGGTGCTTTCGTGAATCTGAGCCATATCTCTCTGCCTCCCCCCAGGCCAAGATCCCCTTAATCACTAACATACCCCCAGCTTGGACGCTCAGTGGGCACAGAATTGCTTCCTTCTGGTTCTGTCCCAGCAAAGGATGTGATGGGAATGGCCCTGGTTTAGCTGACAGTCTGCAAATGTATCGCTGGTTCATTTGCAGCTCCGGCGGGGGCTGGGGTTTTTTTTATTTTTCTTTAGAGGACACAAAAAAGAGAGGGAAAGCCTTTACATGGATCTTTGATCAGGCAGGACTTGAAAAATTATTTCCTAGGAGATTCTCTACCCTTAATGCCACGGGGGTTAACGGGTGGAGTGGAGTGGAGCTGGGGTGGGGAATTACCTGCCAAGAGCAGCCTCTGTCAGAAGTTAGAATACAGTAGGTACTGATACCTTGCCTTGAGCACTGTCCCTTATGTGCTTCCATCTCTCTCTTTCTTATTCAAGGAAAAGAGGCAGGCAGCAGAGAAACTAGGAGGAAGGTATGACTCACAGCTGGAGTTCCAGATGTTTATCTCAAATGAAACGATGACGACGCTGGAAAAATGACCATCCTACGGGTCTCTAAGGTCTGCCTGCCTTGGCTGCCAGCACCGGGTGACAGGCATGTGCCACCACACTAGGCTGTTATGTGGGTGCTGGGGACCTAAACTCAGGTCCTCACACGTGTGTGGCAGGCTTTGGCTTTGTAGCTCATCATAATAGGAAGATAATGACGAGACTTATCCGTGTTTCTATGGGTAGCACCAGACTCGGATGGGATCATTCTTACCCGCAGGGTCCTATGTAGTTGTGTCTATACACACACACACACACACACACACACACACGTGCATGTGCACACACACACATGCATGCACACATACACACATGCACACACGCGCGCACACACACACACACACACAACCCTTCCCAAGTGGTGGAATGTGTCCTCTGAGGAGCTCATCCGACATGAGAGCAAATAGTTAGAATATTCCTGCCCCTGTGCAGCCCTCCTGGCCCTAGACACCTGCAGTTCTAGACAAGGAAAGGGCCGACAGGGAAAGAAAGGTCTCCAAACTGCCTTGGAAATGCATGGTGTCTGTGGTGATCCTAGTGCCAATGGTGGTGGTAGCAAGGGATAGCAAGTATGATGTCTTCCTCACTCCCACTGGTCTTACATCTACTATGAAACTAGTAGAAGATCGTAGGGTGAATTTCTGAGGACAAGAAAGACGAGGAAGTGAAAGGAGGAGAATAAGAAACAACAATAGCAGAAACCGATTGCTCCTTTATCAGCCTAGGGCTCCCTGGCATTTCCTTATCGCTGAGCTTCTGTGCCAAGCCGTCCATGCTCATGGCCTCTCTGACTCCTCATCACAACCAAAACCGTCTGCGATAAATGCCTGGAATAGTCCATCCCGAGGAGGATGATTAACCGGAAGGTCAGAGAGGTTAAGTGTCTTACCCAAGGGGCAGCAAGGGGTGGGGTGAATTTAATAATCCAGGCTACAAAAGAAAGGGAAGTGCCCAGTACAGAGGGAGTGGGTGAAGGGATGTGTGTGAATGTGAGTGTGTGTGTGTAAGAGTGTGAGCATGTGTGAAGGAATGTGTTGTGAGTGTGTGAAGAGATGTGTGTGAATGTCAGTGTGTGTATGAGTGTGTAAGAGTGTGAGCATGTGTGAAGGGATGTGTGTGAGTGTATGGGTGTGTGCGACTGTGTGAGTATGAGCGCGTAAGCATGTGTGAAGGGATGTGAGTGTGTGTGATTGTGTTTAAGTGTGTGAAGAGATGTGAGTGTGGATGAGTGGGTGAGTATGAGTGGGTGTGAGTATGTGAGTGTGTGAGAGCATTATGAAGAGATGTGAGTGTGTGTGAATGTGTGTATGAATTGAGCATGTATGAAGGGATGTGAGTGTGTGAATGTGTGTGTGCTTGTGTGAGTTGTGAACATGTGTGAAGGGATGCGCGTGTGTGAGTGTGTGTGACGGGTGTCTGTGTGTGAGAAAGTGTGAGTATTGTTGTTAACAAGGAAAATATAGCTCAGCCCAGGACAACAGCTTCCCTGACCCAAGAGGACCGAGCAGCCGCACCAGACAATGGAGTCAATGGAAACATGCGCGTATCCAGGAATCTCTGTCTCTGAATCAGAACACTGACTAACAGCTGGCGCTGGCTCCAGCTCTGCCGCTGACAGGACAGTGCTGCCACCGTGAGCGTCTCTGACACACATAACACAGTCTCTGATGCAGGTCTGTTGATGGAATAAATGAACGCAGTCACTGCCTCACCCCCCACCCCACCCCACCCCCGTCCACCTGGGTCTCAGCCTCCCACCCGCGTCTGCCTTTCTGCTTAAAATGCTGATCCTGTCACTTGTTTATGTGCTTAGTTCCCATTCATTACTAGGCACACATCAAATGCCCCCCACACACATAATTCACATACATGGTCATTCACACACATATATACACACTCAAATTCATGCATACAAACTCACACACACTTTCTCACATATACACCACACACCACACATACACTCACATTCACACATACATGCACACTCACTCACATGCACATACATACATACACACTCACACATATGCACACACATTCTCATACATGTACACATACTTTATTACACACATGCACACACACTCATACACATGCACGCACTCACACACACACACACACACACTTCTTCACACACATATACACATACACACAATACATACACTTTCTTACACATATACACACTTACACATGTACACACTCACACATATACACACTTTCTCACACACATGCACACACATACATACACACATTCTCACACATATACACATTCACACACATTAATACACACTCATACACATGCACACACTCACACATATACACACTTTCTCACACACATACACACACATGCATACACACATTCTCACACATATACACACTCACACACATTAATACACACTCATACACATGCACACACACTTTATTACCCACATGCACACACACATTCTCATACACATGCACACACTTTCTCACACACATACACTTTCTCATACACATGCACATATATGTACGTACTCACACACATACACACACATTCTCACACACATGCACACACTTTCTCAAACACATACAGACACTTTCTCATACACATGCACACATACGTACATACTCACACACATACACACACACACATACTCACACACATACATACACTTACACCCACACACATACATCACCACAGACCAGGTTTGATCCTTGTGCCATCTCTCATGACACTGTGAACTCTGTCTTCATAATTCCTCAGCACTACAGTCCATCCATGAAGCAGACTAATCTTTCTTAGCATTTCTATTGCTGTGAAGAAACACCATGAACACAGCAACTCTAATAGTATTTAAAGCATTTAATTGGGAGATGGTTCACAGTTCAGGGGTTTAGTCTGTCATCACCATGGTGGGAAGCATGGCAGTGTGCAGGCAGACATGGAGCTGGAGAGATATCTGAGAGTTCTACATCTGGATTGGCATCAGCAAGAAAAGAAAGAGCCTCTGAACCTGGCTAGAGCTTCTGACATCCCAAAGCTCACCCCCAGTGACATACTTCCTCCAACAAGGCCACACCTCCTAAGTAGTGCCATTCCATACAAACCTATGGGAACCATTTTCATTCAAACCTCCACAAGACTAAAACCCTTTTATCTCACTAGGTTATAAGCACCGGGGAGTACTGAGTTCCTATCACCTTATTTGTCCCAATGTTCCCAACACTTCCAGTGAGTCCAGATCAGAGTGAGCACTCACGAGACAGATTTAGAATCTATCAATGTCCGTTGTACCCTTGACAACCACACAGTGAGAAGAGGTGGCATCTGAGTATCATACCCCAAATCTGCTGTTTCAGTGAAAAGCTCTATGGTAACCATCGTTGATGTACAAAGACAGGTAGAAATTTTGTTTTTAGATTTACAAAGCCTGTGAACATGCTCTTAGTTGAAAGTGTTTGAGGGGTGGAGATGGGAATTAACTCTCTCCATGATGGACATCCCTAACCTGAACATCTGTCACCCAAAATGTTCCGAGATCCAAAACATCATGAGATGGTTTATATATGCTCTGTTCAGGAGAGGATGTGGCCTTGTTGGAGTGGGTGTGGCCTTGTTGGAGTAGGTGTGTCACTGTGGGTGTGGGTTTTAAGACCCTCATCCTAGCTGCCTGGAAGTCACTAGTCTTCCACTAGCAGCCTTCAGATGAAGATGTAGAACTCTCAGCTCCTCCTGCACCACAACTGCCTGGATGCTGCCATGTTCCTGCCTTGATGATAATGGACTGAACCTCTGAACCTGTAAGCCGGCCCCAATTAAATGTTGTCCTTATAAGACTTGCCTTGGTCATGGTGTCTGTTCACAGCAGTAAACCCTAACTAAGACACATCAGGAGCACCAACCTGAGTAGCGGATTCAACTTCATGTGCTCAGGAAATGCTTAAAGTCAAAGCACAAACGTGTTGAAAACAACACACAAAATTACCTACACATTATGTACATAAAGCGTACATGAGGCTTGAATGAATTTCATGTTTACACTGGGTCCCACCCCTACACCCCATGGTACCTCATTATGCAAAAGTGACTGCCCCAAAGACCAAATTCCCAAAATATGGTCCCAAGCACTTCTTCGGATCAAGGATGCTCCTCCTGAGTTTGGATGGTCCAGTTGGTTGAATGAATAAGGGGCTCATCTCTTCAAAGGCAAGCTTTGTCTCTAACTAATGCTTAAGATTAAATATGTATCACTGGTCAGTGGCCAATGTGTGTGGCCTTCCTAATTCAGACCCTTGGGGCCAGGAAGGTCACAGACCTGGTTTCTCTATTGTAGGTGGGAGAAGTGGGAATTTGTGTGTTACTTCTTCATGATTAATTCACACTTCTCAAGAACTCTGTGCTCAGGAAATGTACCCGGTAGAACAGATTAAATGAATAATGTGTAATTGGCACGCCAATTGCTCCTTTTGTGAGACACACATGGATGTTTTTGGTTATTTGAAGGGTGTGGGAATCAAAACTTGGATTTTTTTTTGTTTGTTTCAGCAGTAGGCTTGAGGCATGGCCCATTGCCACAGTGAACATGTGCCTAATACTCATGAGGTCCTGGGTTCCAGCCCCAGCATCAAAAACAAATTATAAAAACAAACAAAAAAAGCAACACTTTGTTTTTGTTTTGGTGTGTGTGTGTGTGTGTGTGTGTGTGTGTGTGTGTGTGTGTGTGTTCAGGTTCACGTGTGCCCCTGTGCTTGTGGGCATGCTTGCATGCATGTGCTTGTGGAGGCCTGAGGTCAGCATGCGATATCTTTCTCAACCACTTTTCATCATACTTTTTTGAGGCAGGGTCTCTCACTGAATCTGGAGCTCACTGACTCAACAAGCTCCCAGCATCCTCCTGCCTCCACTTCCCACTACTGGGATTATAGGTATGTGCCCCATACTTGAGTTTTGATATAGATGCTGGCTGGGGATGGAGGCAGGTTCTCACATATGTGTAGCAGCCACTTTTCCTGCTGAGGCAGCCCCCAGCCCCCTGCCAGCACGACGCTTCTGTAGTGGTTTGAAAAACAATGGCACCCATAGGACCATAAGAGTGGTACTATTAGGAGGTGTGGCCATGGAGTGGTCATGGCCTTGTTAGAGTGGGTGTGACCCTGTTGGGTGGGCGTGGCCCTGTTGGAGTGAATGTGTCACTTGGGGTGGGCTTTGAGGTCTTCCTGACGATCATACGTAGAACTCTCAGCTACCTCTCCAGCACCATGTCTGCCTCCCAGACACCATGCTTCCTGTCATTTTGACAATGAACCAGACCTCTGGAACTGTAAACCAGCCCCAATTAAATAGTGTCCTTTATAAGAGCTGTCATGATCATGCTGTCTTGTCACAGCAATAAAACCCTAATTAAGGCAGTTTCCTAGTTTATCTGCTGCTTCATCTGTCTTCTGTGGGTGACAGACGCACAAAACTGAAATTCCTAGTTTGGTTGTTGTTAAACACTGGTCCATTTGGATGTGGTGATCAGGAGGCAGAGGCAAGAGGATCTCTGTGAGTTTAAGGCCAGCCTAGTCTGCATATGGAGTTTCTACACAGTCAGAAAGAACTACATAAGAGAGAGACCCTGGTTCAAACCAAACAATAATGAAAATACCAGTCCATAAGCTGTCTGCATGGAGAACCCCTCACTGCATCTGATCTCAAAACAGTTCAGGAAAAGACATCTCACAGAACCCAGGCCAAGACTGTATCTACAGTGAGATAGAACCCACTTTTTGACCAGCTTGTATTATGGTTTGATAATAAATGAAATGTCGCCCACAGGCTTCCTTTGAACCCTTGTTCCTGGTGGTCTTGCTATCCTGATAGGTTGTGGGACAGGATGACAGGCCGGGGCTGGCTGGAGGAAGTAGGTCACTGGTGGCGGGCCTTGGAAGGTTATACATAGTGCCCTGGTCTCTCACATCTCTCTTCCTGACCACCATGAACTGAAGGAAGCCTTTCCATCCCAGACTCCCACGATATTCTGCTTCAGCATACAGGGGTCAGGCAAACATGGATAGAACCCTGACTGGAAATCAACCCCTTCCTCCCTAAATTTGTTTCTGCTAGGTAACCAGGAGACAGAAAGGATTCCTTAAGGTCTTTGATCCTACTGCCCACATAAATTCATTTCTAAGATGTTGCATCTCAAAGTTCTAATCCTGTGGACAATATATTCCTGCTCCACTCTGCTTGGGAGTGGCGGGTCTGAAATACCTAAGGGTCAGCAGGACAGAACTCATGGCAGGAAAAAGTTAGCCACAAGCCTCCTTGATTCCTCTTCCCAATAGTCATCCCCTTTATTCAGTCAGAAAAGAAAACAAACAAACAAACAAAGGGTATCCACGTCTGGAATATTCTTTTAAGCACATGGTGTTTATTAGGCATTAATGGGCGCACAAATGTAAGAAACGAGTACTTGACTTTTTACCCACCCACCCACCCCCCTTTAGCGACATAAAAAGACAAGATCACATAGGACGCTCGGGTGCAAACACTCACTCACTCACTCACTCACAGACTTCCACATTCTCAGCCACATAGATTACCCTGTTCTGTTTATTAGGGTCAGTTTAAAAAAAAATAAAAAGGAAGAAAGAAAAAAAGGAAGGAAGGAGAAAGAAAAAAAACCAAAACTTTATTTAAAAAATCAAGAAAGGAGAGAGAGAGAGAGAGAGAGAGAGAGAGAGAGAGAGAGAGAGAGAGAGAGAGAAACACGAACGCAGTTTTGAGTACCAAATAAAATTAAAAAGGTTTTTTTGGTCAGCCCCCAGGCTGGGTTTCATGTTACTACTTAATTAGAATTCCTATTTATAAATAAATAGTACCAGTAAAATATTACATCTGAGAAACCCTACAATAATGTCGTACTTACACACTTTTTTAATACTGTTTTTCTGCTTTTGATGCGTGTGGTTTTGTGTCCCAGGTGATTGGCGCTGGGGGGAATTTCTTGGAGGCCAAGGCACCGGTAACAGTTTCCTCTCCTGAGGCACCTGGAGCTGTTTTACTCTGCATCCGGGGGTCACAGAGGAGGTTTGAGCCAGTCTGGGGCTGGCGCTGACATCGCTGTTCATTTTTTCTTTTTAATCACAAAGTATATTTATTTTCACTTTTTTTCTCCCTCACAACACGTAAGCGGGGAGCTTGCATCCCTGCTTTGTGTCACAGTTCTGTTCCTGTGTCACTCTTTCAGTTTATCAAAGCAAGGTTTCCAGGCTGAGGAGTTCTAGGCCCCCGTTTTAGCCACAGATGGCTCGGAGAGACCTGGAGCTGGGAAGAAATGGTGCTGAGGAGACAGGATGTCAGACTGAGCCCGACATCCTAGCTCCATCCGCTCAGTAGAAGGCAACTCTGAATCCCATCATTCTGGGGAAGGCAGAACCAAACCAAAAGGAGAAAAAGCAAAACCCAATCCAAAAACTAGCAGGTAATCCTGCGACCTTCGTAGACATCTCACGTGACGGAGGTAGGTATTTTTCGTTAGAGGAGGGTGGCCGATGTACTTTTTAGCTCGTTTTTCGAAGGAAAGCCCCAAAAGTATGTGTTTTGAGACATCTCTGTCTCTGCTCTCCCTCCATTCAAGGGACTGGGTCCCAGTAAGAAAATTTCAAAGAAAAAAAATATATTATTATTTATTATATAACAAAGTCAACATTAACACCGAGACACAGAATGCCTCACCGTGCGCTGGGGTCCAACACTCAGTGAGGCAATATGGTCTAGAACCCAAGAGAAACAATCGGGGAAGATGTCTGGGGCGCTGTGTGTGTTCCTGGTTGGATGAGAGTGGGTGCAGGGCAGGGTGGGACTCGTCTCTCTTTCTGTTCGTCCTGTCGGTTCTGAGACACCGAGTCACGATTTTGGAATGGTGGCTTTGGGCCACTGATCTCATCAGTGGCTGTGGAGCTCCGGGTACGGAGGTTACAATGGGGGATATAGAGCTTTGCATCGCTACTGTCCCTCACTTCTCTCTCCTCTCCTCCTCCCTCTCTCTCTCTCTCTCTCTCTCTCTCTCTCTCTCTCTCTCTCTCTCCCGCCCCCCCACACCCCCTCTCTGGCATAGGTCGGCCTTTAGCTATTCTCGCTCCACTCTGGCACCATGCCAACGCCGTGTACCGAGTGATACTGGTGGGGGGACAGGGTCCTGGGCACACCGTGAGTGTAGAGGAACTCGGGCGGCTGGAGGCCACCTGGAGACTGAAGGCCAGTCTGAGGCCCGCATTGCCTGACCACAGGCTGATGGGCCACTGAGGTCTGGTGCTGGAACATCCCTTCACCGAGCTGAGGAGAACCGTGGTTGGCCATGCCAGCCAGCCGAGGGACCAGGGGCCCGGAGGTGAAATGAGCGGAGAAGTGCTGGTAAGGGAGGCGGTCCATGGGCTGCACGGTAGTGACTGTACAGCTGCTATAGGAGGGCATGCTGGGCCACGTGTTACAGCTGATGTCCTCCAGGCCAGGCACGGGCTCGCTGGGTGGAGCGGAGCTGGCATACATGCAGGCCTGCCGCTGGGCCGACTCTGTCCTGTACGAGGTACTCAGGCCCTGCTGCTGGGGGTAGCCCGAGCGATAGAAGGTGTCCTCTTCGCTGGGGGATGTCTCCATGTATGGCTTCTTATAGGGGTGCTCGGTGCTGGAACATTCTTCATCTGCGATGACAGGAAAGACATTAGTCACCCCCCCCACCACAGACAGGACCAGAAGATAGTCACTAGACCTGAGACTAAAGGCTGTCAGCTGCAGCCTCCATTCTGACAGAACAAGATAAAACGAGTCATAGGCACACCCTTGGGACTGTGAGTTTTAAGCCACAATCTTGACCTTGGGTTAATTCAGTTTCGCCATCTGTAAAATGTAACAAAGTCCTCTGCAGCACTTCCTACAGAGGGGAAACATCGAAAATTAAATGGGAAAAGATGTCCAATAATCAACTGATTCAGAGTCTGGTACCAAAAAGTGCTATAAAACACCTTATCATCATGACTGTCACCATCATCACCCTCCCCAACACCACCATCATCATCATCCCCAACACCACCACCATCATCATCATCAACACATTCTTGTGTAGCTCAAGCTAGCTTTAATGTCCGTATGTAGCTGAGGAGGACCTTGAACATCTAACTTTCTCCTTCCCCTTTCCCTGAGCCAGGATTAAAAGCACTCACCACCATACCTGGTTTTATGTGGTTCTGGGAATTGAACCCAGGAGTTCTGGCTATAATAGGCAAGCACTCTACCAATCAGCTACATTCCAGCCTTATTATTAATGATAGTGATTGGTAGTACATTACCTCATCCACCTGTCTATCCTCCCAAACCTGGTGTTTAGGCAGCAGTAAGAGAGATAACAGTAGGGTCAGCAACAACAGTAAACACACACACACACACACACACACACACACACAGTGCTGGTGATACCTGGCTGTGTTCTAACCACTTCCCACAAGGTGACCCACACAGTCCTCATAGCAACTGTTCGAAGTGGGTTAGTCCCATTATATACATGAGAGAGAAGGAACACTGAGGTTAGGAAGCTTGCCCAGGGACTCCCACGGTGGCTGAGAATGGTGGATATGTGGCTGGTGATCCACCTGTCTCACTATGAAGTGTCTGCTCATCAATGTCACAATACATGAAGCAAGCATTAGATACCCATGCAATGGGTGAGTAGATGAATGATGGATGGATAGGTGGGTTAGTGGGTGGAGGGATGGTAGCTATAGGTGGGTAGATAGATGATGGACGGGTGGATGAGTGGCTGGATGAACAGTTGGATGCACGGATGGAGGGATGATGGATGGATGGATGGATGGGCAGATGGATGCATGGGTGGATGATGGATGGATGGATGACTGGCTGGATAAATGATGGATAGATGAATAAATGCATGGATGGATTTATGAATGAGTGGATGGATAGTTAGATAAACACATGAATGAATGGATGGATGACAGGTGGATAGGTGGCTGGATAATGGATGGATAGGTGGGTGGGTGAACGGCTGGATACATGGATGATGGATGAAGGGGTAGGTGAATACTGGATGGGTAGTTGGATGGCAGTTGGGTAATGAGTGGATAGAGAGGTGAGAGATGAGTGGGTGGACAGCTAGATGGATACGTGGGTGGATGGATGGATGGATGGATGGATGGACAGCTAGATGGATGTGTGGATGGATGGTTGCAGTCTGGGTGAATGATGGATGGTTGGGTGGATGGATGGAATTTGGAGCAAATCCCCTTCACTAGCTGTTGAGTCAATACTGACCCCTGTATCACTGTTTCCTGTGAATTGGATCATGCCTCTCTTCTGCCCACTCATTAGTCCTGGTACAGGGTAATAGAGATAACATCATCTCCTGAAGAGTCTCCCTTAGGCACTCTGAGGCCATTGGCCCTCGTGGGAGGTAACCATTGTCCTGGAGGAGGCCGTTTCCTAGATGAATTCCCTGGAATGGGATGTTTTGAAAAGTATGTACACACAGTTTTCTACCACTCTAAGGGGGGGCCAAAAACATCCTAAGACCCGCACCCAGGCTAAGAGCCCTGGAGACATTTGGACAAGGATCTGATCCTTCTCTTAGTGTGTTGCCTGTGGGTAATCCATCCTCCCAAGTCATAGCCACAGATGGAGGTTAGCAATGTGACGTCATTCCATGATGAAATTAAATTAAGGAGAGAATCAGGGAGTGGATTTGGTCAAAACACATCACATATATGCATGTAAAGCTCTCGACAAAGATGGAAGAAAAAGAAGAACGGATGGTGTCAAAAGTCCTCTGATAACCTTCAGAACATCCCTTGTTGCTGGGACAATCATTCTCATGGAACACCTGGTCTCTAACTGCTGCCAGCTGCTTCCTTTGGGGAGGCCATACTTGGATATATCTGCCAAGGCGTCATCTCAAATACACCCATTCCTCAGGGGTTGGAGGTCATCTTTTTCATCTTTTCTCATTTTCTGATCTCTTTCTAATTAACACAGGTAGAAAAATTACATTTGTATCTGCGGATACACTCTAGATTTGATCGTGTATGTGTGTGTGTGTGTGTGTGTGTGAGAGAGAGAGAGAGAGAGAGAGAGAGAGAGAGAGAGAGAGAGAGAGAGAGAGAGAGTGTAGAAATGAGAAGGGGAGGGAAAGAAAGGTAAGGAGAAGTCAAAGGACCCGTGTCAGGAAAAGAAATGTCTGCCAGCCCCTTTGGGAGCCAGAACCATCATAATTAACATGTACAGTGTGGTTGAGTTTAGCTTATCTGAACATTTGTTTGTGTCTGTGTGTTTTGATGCAAGGTCTCATTCTGTAGGACAGGCCAGCCTATATCATGCAATCCTCCTGCCTCAGCCTTCTGAGTCCTCCCTGGGTTTCTCACTTTGTAAATGGTGACAGGTGTCTCAGAGCACCTGATGCCCACCAACACCCAGCAGGTTGAAGCTATCCCAAAGAGATGACATGTAGACACTGTGGCTAGAGTCCCTGGAAGAAATGAAGAGACGGTTGATAGGAGGCACACCCAGGGTGGAGCTAGCTTCCACCCCATGGCCTTCAGGGTCAGACACCAGGGCCACAGGTCACCTTTGGGAGTGGGGAGCTTCCTTTGTGAATATGGGCTCCTTATTTAACCTGTGTCTGCTCTGTTTTAAATGAGACTGTAAATCGAGCTCAAGATGGGGCGTGGCTTGTGGCTTGATGTGAAGGTGCAGGCCCTTGCACTTATGCTGTGTGTTTGTCTGGGCTCAGTGAAAAAGGCAACTGTTTTGCTTTAGAAGACCTAAAAAGAAAGAAGGAGAGATGGAGGGAGGGAGAGAAGGAAGGGGAGAGGGAGGGAAGGAGGGAAGGAAGGAAGAAAGAAAGGAGGGAGGGAAGGGAGAAAGGAGACAGGAGAAGGGGTTAGGGAAGAGGAAAGATGGGGATGGGAGGAAACTACGACTGTCTTTGAGGAGAATAAATAAAAAGGAAGTTGTCTCTCCCATGTGTCTTTCAGTGATGGTCAGGAGTCATAAAGCTTGACATTGGACCACATGTGAGGAATGAATTACTTAATAAACACTTACAGTGTGACCCCTACTTGTTCTTACAGCAACCCCTCAAAGTGTCTGTCTTTACTTCCTGTACTGGCTGGTTTTGTGTGTCAACTTGACACAGGCTGGAGTTATCACAGAGAAAGGAGCTTCAGGTAAGGAAATGCCTCCATGAGATCCAGCTATGGGGGCATTTTCTCAATTAGTGATCAAGGGGGGAGGGCCCATTGCGGGTGGGGCCATCCCTGGACTGTTAGTCTTAGGTGTTATAAGAAAGCAAGCTGAGCAAGCCAGGGGAAGCAAGCCAGTAAGGAACATCCCTCCATGGCCTCTGCATCAGCTCCTGCTTCCTGACCTGCTTGAGTTCCAGTCCTGACTTCCTTTGGTGATGAACAGCAATGTGGAGGTATAAGCTGAATAAACCCTCTCCTTCCCAACTTGCTTCTTGGTCATGATCTTTGTGCAGGAATAGAAACCCTGACTAAGACACTCCCATTTCTCAGAAGCAGGCAGTTAACCTCAGAGAATGACAGAGACAGGAAGCCAAGTGGGAGCTGACTTCCTGAGCCTATGATTCCTGCTTTCCAATAGCCAGTGTTACCCACTTGGCTACACCGCCAGCATTCCCTGAATGCTGCCAAGTGCCAGGCAGTATGCCAGGTGCTTTGGATGGAGCTGTGAGCCAGGCAGATGCATGATCCCCTATCCCCGCTCCATCCAACTGGGGGCAGCACATGAAGAAAGCTAAGTATCATGTCACTCAGAGAAAGTATTAGAACCTAAGGCTTTGTGTGAGCACTCACACATCAGTGAAGCCTTTGAACTGGTCAATAAAGCAGGCCCTCAACTGGATAGGTAAGTGTAGATCTGGCTTCTGCCACACAGAGACACAGGTAACCATGCTCCCCAGACGACGCCAGTGGGCAGCTCAGATGCCTCGCCACACAGCCTGGGTTGTACCTGTCTAACAACATGCACATTTGTTTTTAGTTGGACATTCTGCAACACATCTGGGGACCCTATGGGGTACCCAAACATTTATACCAACAAAGTAAATCAAAACACCACCCCCAAGAAAACGGCAGTCACTCTTGCAGGTGTCCTGTGCACACAGTGCCAGCCATGCAGATGTTTGAAGACATCCAGATGTTTTGCTGTGTTCTTCCCCTACCCCACCCCCTTTCAGCTAGTTAGGATTTCTGGACTCTTGACACAGCAACCCTCAGCTCATTCCCATGTCTGCTGCCTTGATTCCTTCCTTCCCATCTTCCTTCTGTCCACCAGACCTTATACCCAAAGATCTCACTATTGCTGGGCGCACAGCTTTGGACTATTATTATTATTATTATTATTATTATTATTATTATTATTATTATTATTATTATTAACTAGGGCGTTTCCCTTTTCAACAACAGAAAGTGCGGCTGCAGGGTACCCTTGGCAGGAGACCAAAAAAAAGGGAAAGAGAAAAGGAACTTTTCTATTTTTTTAGTTTCTGATCCCTTCCAGATTCATTATAAGTTTAAATAGGGGGTGTAGGGAGAGTAATGAGAAAAAGGTCGGAATGCAGTTTGGAAAATCGTAAAATTATGCATTCCAGTCTGTAATACCCAGAAATATCTCATCCAGAATGCTCAGAGAAACTCCAAAGCTGGCTTCCTGATGAAAGCTAGACCTGAGGATTCTCAGATTCTTCCCAGGCATCATCACAAGATCTAAACTTCAGGTCGGGCGTGATCAGTGCACCCCATGTAATCTCTTATGAGTTTGTCTAGGGAAGATGTGGTTTTAGTCTTTTAACAGTCTGGGTGGAGTTTAGCTTCCCTAGTTGTGCAAAGAGCCCTAAACAGGCGTCAAGTGTTCCAGTGGGACTAGCCAGAGACCTGACGATTCTGCTTCAGAGAGTGTGTGGGGTGTGTAGAAAAAGTGGGCACTGACACTTGCAACTCGGCCAAGTCTCTTCAAGAACTGGGAAGTTCTACCTGAGTCTGACCACCCCAATGACTGTGGGAAACCTGCTCCTTTGGAATTTTCTAGAAGTATGTGTTTGTTGTTCATTTGTTTTGTTTTGTTTCTGTTTTTGTTTATTTTTCGAGACAGGATTTCTCTGTATAGCCCTGGCTGTCCTGGAACTCATTCTGTAGACCAGGCTGGCCTCGAACTCAGAAATCCACCTGCCTCTGCCTCCCAAGTGCTGGGATTATAGGTGTGCGCCACCACTGCCCACCATTTGTTTTTGTTTTTAACTCTGGATAAAATCATTTAAATGAACTCAGAACACTGGCTTTAAGGCACACAGCATCATGGCTCCAATGCCTATGTTCCAAGTAGCCGTGGATAAAGGCCTGAACTGCTCCAAGCGCAGTCCCTAACTGCACATGGGGACAGTCCCCAAACTCCTCCTTAGGTTTAATTAAGGAAATACCAAGTCTGTCTGCCTTACCCAGTGAGTCAGTTCAGCTCTTGGAATCTCTTACTTCAAATCTTATCTCTCGGCATAACCTATGTCTACCCCCGCTCTCCAGCTTTCTCTCTCAGCAGACTAGGCAGATGGCTCTCTGAAGGTCATCCAGTGCTCTGAGGTATTTGGGTGGATTCCAGAGCTGGAAGCTTCCCAGAGCCACTTTTTAAGTCACTGATCCCATTGAGCAAATATGGTCACAGTTCCCAAGTGGGTCACATCCCTTGCCGGCTGAGTTCACACAGGGAAATGTTGTGGAGTTTCCACAGACAGAGACTCTGAAGCCAGAAGTATGGAGGTCTCAGCTAAGGGGTCTGCAAGGAGTAAGTAAGGAGTTAGGACTGTAATTCAGACCTACTGAGTCACAAAACAGTGAGGGCTTTCTGCTCTTAATGTAACTCAACATGTTCAACCAATATGGAAGGTGGTAACACTTGACACAAATGGATAGAAGAATGGATGAATAGATAGATAGATAGATAGATAGATAGATAGATAGATAGATAGATAGATAGATAGATAGATAGATAAAAGGGTGGATGAATAGATAAAAGGAGAAATGAATGAATGGATAAAAGGGTGAGTGGATGGATTGATGGATGGATAGGATAGTTGAGTGAATAAAAGAATGAAAAGGTTGGTGGGTGGATAAATGGATGGATGGATGGATGGATGGATGGATGGGTGGATGGATGGATGGATAAAAGGGTGGATGAATACACAAATGGATGGGCAGATAGATAAATGGAGAAGTGAATGAATGGGTGAATGGATAGATAAATAGGTGAGTAGATGGATTGGTCGATGGATAGGATAGTTGGGTGAATGAAAGAATAAAGAGGTTTGGTGGGTGGATAAATAGGTGGATGTACGGATGGATGGATAGACAGACAAATGGATGGATGGGTGAGTGAGTGTATGATGGGTGAATGGATGGATGGGTGGGTGGGTGGGTGGATGGATGGATGGATGGATGGGTAGGTGGATAGATGGATGGTTGGATGGATAGTTGGATAGACAGACAAATGGATGGATGGGTGAGTGGGTGGATGGATGAACAAGTAAATAGATGGATTCCTGGACAGATGTGTGGTTGGGTAGAGAGATAAACGAATGGAGGACAGATTTTGAACATATGTGCTCCAAACTCTCAGAACTCAGGTTAAAATGGAGACACTGGAATGGTATCATGGGAAGACCTCAAGTTAAAATGAGAACACCCTAGCTCAGACCCCTCGACCACCGAGGGTTTATCTGCTGCTCTCATACCTGCCCTCCCCCTGAGAATACATGTTTCATAAGAGTAGGTCTCTCTCCTGCTTGCTTTCTCCTTACAGGGCCTGAGGTATATAAGTGCTCTTAGTATTTGATGACTTCACCCAGCTCTGTCAGTCATCACTCTAACTTTAGAATCTGATATTAGTGCATAGTACACCATTCGTCCACTGAGGGGTGAGGATCGGGCATTCTCCAACTCAGGCTGCCCTGAACAATTCAATTAAGGGAAGACCCTGAAGTTGCTTTTCAAAACACACAGCGTCAGGTCAGGTTGGTAAAGGCACCTGCTGACAAGCAGGGCAACCTGAGTTCGATTCCCGAGACCTTCCCAACCAAAGGCTTGAGTGGACTCCCATAAGTTGTCCTTTGAACTCTGCAGGCTTAGCTTTACCATGACATATGAGCTGGCGTACACACACACACACACACACACACACACACACACACACACACACACTAAATGCATGTAAAGTACTAGAAACAAACCTCATAGCCTGGGGAGAAAAGCACACTGTGGAACCATTTCCAGTATCCACTTCCCCTCCCTCTCTCCCTCTCCCTCCCCCTCCCCCTCCCTCTCACTGACTTCCCTTTGATAACCAATGCCATAAGGTCTTTGCTACATCTTTATTTGGGTCTGTTTGTTTGTTAATGAAAGGATGGTGAGAGAGTCAGGGTAGTGGGAGGAAAGACAGACAAGTGCTCCCTCCCAGTCCTAGGTCCTGGATTTGATTGAGTGGCATTGATAAAAGACCTACCCAGCTTTTTTGTCTCCATCCAGTAGGAGAGAGAGATAGGCTGGAGACAGCCTGGTTCAAACAGGAGAGGAGGCTGCTGGCCCTCAGGGCCCTTTGACATTGCATGGGGCCTGGCTCCTAGGCTGGCTGGAAGGCAGACAGACAATGAGAGGAAGTCAGATAGCAGGGCCAGGCTGGGGCCAGGGGGGGAAACCACCCACGGAGTTATCACTCCTAGGGAGTCCCAAACTGGAAGGAAGCCTCCCAATTTGTTATCTCCTCACACCGTGGGGACCGATGATGAATTGCCTTGTGACCCTGTTGGCTTCTCTAATACCCAATCTCCCTTTGTGGGTGGAAGTGTGGAAGGAGGTGAGGAGAGCAGAGGTTTCTGGGAAGACCAGAGGCTTTCTTCAGGGTGCTTGCACACACACATACACACACACACACACACACACACACACACACACACACACACACACACACGTGCCCCAAGTCTACTGATGTCATTGAGGATCTTGGGCCAGGCCACTCAGTAGCTAGGGGACTTTGGGGTTCTAACATCCAACCCGAAGGAACAGAGGGGAACATTTTCTTTTCACATTCTTATCTCCGGCCAGTCCCCAAATCCTGGTTCCTCTCACTTCTGCAACTGTGGCCTCACAATCCATGGTCTCCTCTCCCTCTCAACAGGTGTCTGGTGTCATTTCTGTCCCCTCCTATCACAGCAAAGTGGCGCTGCTAAACACAACCACTAGCCTTGACACTTACAGGCTGCTGACCCCCTGATGGTCTCCCATAGCTGTTCAGATAACATTGGAGGCTCTAATGGAAATGGCTTAGGGGCCATCCAGCTGTCCCCGCCTATCTCTCCAGTCTTCTTTCTCTACCCTTTGCCCTTTGATCTGGGCACCCACATGCTAGCCCTTCCCCAGAAAGGCTACATAACCACCCATCTCTTACCCTTCTCCTAGATGCCTCCCACTTTCCCCAATTCCATACCCAGGCTGTTCTTACAATTTGATATTCATGAGAAATTTTGCAGTTCTGTGTATGTGTGTGTGTGCATGTGTGTGTGTGTGTGTGTGTGTGTGTGTGTGTGTGTGTGTGTGTGTGTTCATGTTTGCATGTGTCTTGTTCATGGAGGTCAGGGGACAGCCTGAGCTGTCACTCCTCAGAAACCATCTTGACTTTTAAGACAGGGTTCCTCGTGAACCTGGAACTTGCTGGCTAGGCAAGGCTGACTGACCAGCAAACCCCATCACCTCTCCAGCCCTGGGCTTATAAGTGGGTGCCCATACACTTGGTTTCTTTTATACATGGGTTCTGGGGAGTCGATCTTGTAAGGGGAACATTTGCTGACTGAGCTCTCAGTCCAGACCCTATTGCAGTTTTAATTAAACTGTTCTATCATCACTTACGCAATGCTCAGCCTGCTTGGGACAGCATGTCCTCTGTACAGGATAGGGAAGCGATCACAGATATTTGGGGAGTACTCAGCCATACCAGTAGCAGACCAGGTACTTCCCATGTAGCCTCTCATCTCATCTCCTCATCAATGTATCAGGTAGGGCTTACAGTTATCCCCGACCTGCATCAGAGGTACTCAAGGCCCAGAAAGGTAAGGCGATTTCCCAGGGTCACCCGACTGTAAGCCGCCAGGGGTCATGGCCCTTCATGCTACAGGCAGACCCTTTCTCCAGCCCTGCTGTGTTGATTCTAAATTCACCTGAGGAATTCGAAGGTCAGCTAACCAAGGAGGTGGCCTCACTTGGTATTTGTGGCCTTCCCACCACATCTGTACATAGGGCATGACTGAGGATGCTGCTGTGACTATTGACCCTAAACGGGTTTGGTTCTTTTCAACTCCCCCTCCCTCTCCCCTCCCCCTCCTGCTACCTTTCTCCCTCCCTCTCCCTCTTTCCCTCCCTCTCCTCTTCCCCTCCCTCTCCCACCCCAGTCTGGCATTAATTTAATCGACAGAGCTCCCTAATGCAAGCCTGCTGAGCTCTTTATGGCCATGTAAGCCCGGTTCCCGCCACGATCCCATGCAGGAGATGACATGTTAAGTGTAGTGACTGTGTCACAGACAAGGACGCACACACGCAGTAAGCAATGTAGGGTACAGAGCACGCAAACAGGGCTTTTACCTTCTAATTCCACCTTCACGAACCACCGACTGCATGGATATGGTGGTGTGTGCCTGCAACCTCGGTACTTGGAAAGCTGAGGCAGATGACTGGAGTTCAAAGGTAGCCTGGGATATTCAGGGAGTCTGAAGCCAGCCTGAGCTACACAACAAGTTTCAGACCAGCCTGGGCTATGCAGGGAGTCTGAGGCCAGCCTGAGCTACACAAGTTTCAGACCAGCCTGGGCTACATAGAAAGTCTGATGCCAGCCTGAGATAAATGGTAAGACTCTGTCTTAGAAGGAAAAAGTCACGAGCCCTTTTCTGTGCTTCAGTTTACCACCTGTCAGAAGAGTTCCTTATACCTACATTGGAAGAAGACTTACTCAGAGATCAAGCCAAATGAGAACCCTTTTAGCTGTCACACTAGGCAGGATATCTGAACAGGAACTCCTCCTTGGATATGCTTTCCTTCTCTGAGAGTTGAGGGAACAGACGAGCTTGCCGCATCTGGTATCCAGCCCACTGGGGGGGGGCGGCGGATGTGGGGGGAGCTGGGCTGGGGGCTGTTGGGGTGACATTGTTCAGGCCTTGGAGATCCAAGGCGTTTGAATGGGTTTGGGTCCATCTGGAAGTCAGACATCATCCCCAGGCAAGGACCAATGCCAGCGTGTCTCCCCTTCCAAACACAAGGATGGGGCATTCAGGCAAGTCAATCAGACCTGGCTTCCTTCCTCTGGGAAGCCCAGCTCCTGAGAATTCTACTACAGCAGCTTTGCTGGTGGCGCCTGCTGGTGAAGAAACAGGTCACTGGACTTCTGAAGGCGCAAAACTGGTGCTTCTGGAGTGAGGGGCAAGGGGCCAGACTATGACTTAGGTTGTTGAGAATAACACAGTGGCCACTGAATGAACTCACAATCACACAGCAGGGGCCTGCACCTTCACATCAAGCCACAAGACACACCCCATCCTGAGCTGGAATTACAGTCTCATTTAAAGCAACAAGCCCATATTCACAAAGGAAGCTCCCCACTCCCAAAGGTGACCTGCGCCCCTGGTGTCTGACCCTGAAGGCCATGGGGTGGAAGCTAGCTCCACCCTGGGTGTGGCTCCTAACAACCGTCTCTTCATTTCTTCCAGGGACTCTAGCCACAGTGTCTACATGTCATCTCTTTGGGATAGCTTCAGCCTGCTGGGTGTTGATGGGCATCAGGTGCTCTGAGACGCCTATCACCATTTACAAAGTGAGAAACCCAGGGAGGATAAGCACTCGGGAGGCTGAGGCAGGAGGATTGCAAATTAGAGGCCCGCCTGTCCTACAGAATGAGACCTTGCATCAAAACACACAGACACAAACAAATGTTCAGATAAGCTAAACTCAACCACACTGTACATGTTAACTAAGGTAGTTCTGGCTCCCAAAGGGGGCTGGCAGATGGTTCTTTTCCTGACACACCCTTTGGCTCAGACAACTTAGAGAAAAATCATTGATTTCTCATTTGATAAAGGAGTGTGTGCTGTATATATGATATGTGTGTGGTATGCATGTGTAATGAATGTGATATGTGTGTGTCTCTATGTGTGTGTATGTGTGTATCTGTATATTTATGTGTATATATATATGTCTGTGTTATGTGTGTATGTGTATATTATGTATATTTATATGTATGTGTGTATATGTGTATGTGAATGTATGTGTGTGTTATGTATGTATGTATGTGTATATGTATGTGTGTATATGAGTATGTGTGTGTTATATCTGTATGCATGTGTATATGTGTGTATGTATGTATGTGTATATGGATATGGATATGGATATGTGTATATGTGTATACATTTGTGTATATATATGTGTGCATGCATGTGTGCACATATGTGTGTATGTATTAGTATATGTATGTGTGTATGTATCTGTCTATGTGTATATGTATGTAAATATGTATGTGTGCATGTATGTGGACATGTGCTATATACATGCATGCTTTGCAAATGAGTAAAGTAAATCTGGACATCTTATATCCTCTCCAGGGAGAGGTTGAACTGAGAGACATACTAAATGAACCTCTTACTTTTACCTACATGGTTTGAATTTCCTATCACTTCTGTATTTCTGTATCACTTACTTAAAAATAAATAAATAATAAGCAAACAAATGTCGCTGTGCGCTCCCCTCCCCATGGTGGCGAGCACTACCCTCCCAGGGCGGCGAGCACCCCAACCCCCCCCACCCCACCACCATGGCAGGGAGCAGTTAGGGAGAAGCCCCCGGCAGGCCTGCCACACTCACCTTTCCTCTTGGTACAGTGGTAAATTTGGCTGTGCTCCTGGGCCAGTGGGTATGGGTTGGGCGGGGGCAGAAGGTCCTGGGGAGGGCCGGAGACCCCATTCTCACACTGGTACTGGGACCCTAGATTGGATGATGTGGAGAGAGTTCGGGTCTCGCTGCTGAAGGGGCTGTGGTTGGAGGCGACTTTGTGCCTCACGGTGCTCCTGGGAACCACGGGATACTCTTTACTGAAAGGAAGAAGACAAAGAGAAAAATGTGTTCACCTCCTTGCTGAGCCTTGTGTCAACGAGTCCAACAGAAAAGTCAACAAAATAAGAAACTAGCGTGTGTGGGGGTGGGGGGGTGGGGGCGGTCTTTGATGATCCAGAGGCCAGTGACTCCTGGAGTCCCATGACACGAATGTGTGTCCAGCACTCACGTCTCATGTCTCGTACATCAGGCAAGTAGGTATGAAAACAGACTTATTACAGTCAGAAAAGCAAGAGCACTTCAGAATCCCTCTCCACCTTTCCATATGGGAAAGTATTCCCCCTCATCCAAATATCTTTGAACTATCCGAGTCAAAAGCCCGATGCACCGCCTAGACATTTAGACTTAACCTCTAAACACTTTTTAAAGGCAGTATCTTTGCCCAAGTAGAACAGACCACCCTGGAAAGTCAGGTGCAACCTTAGGTCATTCTAATTCAGACAGATCCCTGGTTGTAACCTCTACTTCCTTTCAAGTTGATGTCTTTGTCACACTGCTGTATCTAACGACTCTATGGCTTGGTTTCTCCCTTCTGTAAGTTGAGGGAAATAAACATCTCTAGTTCATGGGCAGGCAAGATGGCTTAGTGGGTAAAGGTGCTTGCTGTACAAACCTAGAGACCTGAGTTCAATCCCTGGAACCCACATAAAGGTGAAAGGAGAGAATCAACCCCACGAAGTTGTGCTGCCCTGATTTCCACATGCACACTGTGGTACGAGCACACCCCATGTACATATCACGCTCACCACGCACAGTCACACATACACACAACATCATCGTTATCGTCATCATCATCATCATCAAGAACAACAATAAAAAGAAGGAATCCTCAAGGGCTGGAGAGATGGCTCAGTAGTTAAGTTTGGTTCCCAGTACTCACATCACAACCAACGATAACTCCAGCTCCCGGGCAGCCAACACCTTCTTGTGGAGTTTGTAAGTATCTTTGTTCATGTGCACACAATCTCCTTCCCCCCCACACATACACATAATTAAAAATAAAAATTAAAAATTAAATAATTTTCGAGAGACTATAGTGTTGAGAGGGTGAATGGGGAGATTGGCAGGAGCCTTGTGTTAAGCAGGGAGAAGAGAGATGAGGAAAGGAGGTGGGGGTGGGGGGCGCAGCACGGAGGGGAGGATAAAGAAGATGGAAGCCACAGAACCAAATGCATTTCTCATGTAGCCCTCTGAGCCTCCATCCTGCCAGGTTCTCAGAATCTGGTCCCTCCGAAGCTGAGGATGTAACTTGGTAGAGTGTCCCAGTGTCCATCATTTGATCTCCAGCACCAAATTAACCTGGCATGGTGGATTACACATGTCTAATCCCAACATGTGGGAGGCAGAGGCAGGAGGATCAGGAATCCAAAATAATAACAATGACAATAATTTGATAACCATTATCCACATTTTCTAGAGTAGGTGTTTTATGAATTATAATCACAGTATTCTGAGAAATGTTAGGTTTCCACACTCAGCCAGAGACTCCTGGCACTAGACAGGCTAGGAACATATTCTGACCCAAGGCACATACGGATCAGGAAATTTGAAATGTCAGCGTTTATGTATTATTTATTTAGTTAGTTGTGACCTGAAATCAAATATCTTTTTATGGTGACTTTTTTTGATCCAAATAGATTTAGTCTTTCTGTGAGCAATCACATGTGTAAGACCATGTGCTTGAGGTGCTAACTCAGGTCCTCTCGTGCAACTGAAATAAATGTTTACTTGTGGAAATTAAAGCGTGCAACTCGGAGTGGAGGTGTAGCTCAGAGGTAGAGCACTCACCTAGCATGCATGAGGCTCTCAGTTCAGTTTCCAGCACTGAGAGTGGGGGGAGGGAAGGAAGGGTAGAGGGAGGGAGGAGAAAGATAGGATAGATAGATGATAGATAGATAGATAGATAGATAGATAGATAGATAGATAGACAGACAGACAGACAGATAGATGATAGATAGACAGACAGATAGATAGATGATAGATAGACAGACAGATAGATAGATAGATGATAGATTATAGATAGATGATAGATTATAGATAGATAGATAGATAGATAGATAGATAGATAGATAGATAGATTATAGATAGATAGATTATAGTAGATTATAGATAGATAGATAGATAGATAGATAGATAGATAGATAGATAGATAGATAGAAGATAGATAGATTATAGATAGATAGATTATAGTAGATTATAGATAGATAGATAGATAGATAGATAGATAGATAGATAGATGATAGATGATAGATAGATAGATTATAGTAGATTATAGAAAGATAGATAGATAGATTATAGATAGATGATAGATGATAGATTATAGTAGATTATAGATAGATGGATAGATAGATGATAGATTATAGATAGATTATAGATAGATAGATAGATGAAAGATTATAGATAGATAGATAGATAGATAGATAGATTATAGTAGATGATAGATAGATAGATAGATAGATAGATAGATAGATAGATAGATAGATAGATAGATTATAGTAGATGATAGATAGATAGATAGATAGATAGATAGATAGATAGATAGATAGATAGATAGATAGATAGATAGATAGGTGTGGATGTGACTCAGTAGCAGAGTACTTGCCTGACAAGCTTAAGGATCTGGGTTCAATTCCCAGCACCCCAATTTGTTAATCAGCTAATTAATAACAGGCTAGGGGTGTAGCTCAGTAGTAGAGTATTCCTGTGGGATATACAAGGCCCTGAGTTTTAATACCTGAATGCCAAAAATAGAAATAAAATAAAATACAAAGCATATGCTATACAAATCCCATATGCACTGCCAATAGCAAGAGCCACGGCACCCTTCCCATGATGCTGTGATGAGGCTATGGTTGCTGTGCCCATTTTACAGATAAGGAAACTGACTCCTAGGGTGATTAGACAACTTGCCCAAAGACCTAGAAGTGGTAAGGTACAACCAGAAAGAATTCTTTTTTTTTTTACCAGAAAGAATTCTAACCCACCTATTCCATAAACATGTCTTTCAATGTCTAAAGCAGAGACCTGGAATCAAGACCTCTTTCTATACACCAGGGATATACCCTCCTCTACTCTCCACCTCTATTATGAGGGAGGACATCACGGTGGCCAGGCCAGGGCCTCGCTGGAGCTGCCAAGTTTCCGTGACACTCATACCCACCACTCATGACAACCAAGAGTCTCTTAGCTACACCTCCCCCGGGGGCCTACGCCATCTCGGATCCTAGCTGGGTTGTGTACCACACATCCACCAGTCAGCCAGAAGGCTAAGCGAAGTGGCATTAGCTTAAGAGTGCTGGCTTTTGTGGTTCAAACCATGTAATGGAAAAAACAAGAAGAATAAAAGAAAAGGCATAATAATAATAATAAAACCGGTACCAAAGCCATCAAATCTCACCGGCAATTCAGCCCAAGTCTGCTGAGGTCAAGTGCTGGGCTGTCAGCACTCCAGGAGGAAGGGAGAAATCGTTTGGGGTTTTATATGTTTAACGGTGATGGTTATTTTTTTTAATTAAAGAAAATAAGCCTCCAAAAATATTGGCCGAGGGAATTTACAAGGGAGCAGACCGGCATGCTCCGTGGAATTCTCCTGTCCGGCCTTGCCAAACTGCAGAATTACTCACCCCAAGAAAGGCCAAACCCTGTTTTATAAACACTTCCAGAAGTGGAAAAGTGATATTATCCCCAATAACCACATGTCCCTCACAGCTTGTTTCTCTCTAAGGAGCTTCAAACATCATCCCCGGCAAGTATCAAGGACATCTCGTCTAGAGCCTGAGATTCTGTGTCCTGAGGCCATCCGACAGGTGTCAGGCTGTGGGCAAGGGAAGGTGGTGTGACTCCTCTGTCCAGTGAGATGAGAAACAGAGACAGACATAAAGACAGAGACAGAGAGAGAGACAGAGACAGAGAGAGACAGAGATAAAGACAGAGACAGAGATAGAGATAAACAGAAAGAGACAGAGAGAGACAGAGAGAGACAGAGAGACAGAGATAAACAGAGACAGAGAGACAGAGATAGAGAGACAGAAAGACACAGAGACAGAGACAGAGAAACAGAGAGAGACAGAGACAGAGAGACAGAGAGAGACAGAGACAGACAGACAGAGAGAGAGAGAGAGAGAGAGAGAGAGAGAGAAATGTCCACAGCAGGATGATCCCCACAGACCTTCTTGTGGACCAATCAAAGGATGATCAGTCAGAGGGACTGTTAGTGCCTGTCTGGTGGCATCAACATGGTGCCTTGGATGGGAAGGTGAGTTGTCTTCACCTGCAGCTTAAAAAATGTCCATGAAGAAACAGAGCATTGCAAAATTGCAGTGAAGGTTGAAAGGTGTGTGTGTGTGTGTGTGTGTGTGTGTGTGTGTGTGTATGTGCACTCGCGCCATGGAGGGTGGGTTTTCACCATAATTACCGCCACCACCATCACTATAATCATCACCACCATCTCCAACAGCACCATCGTCAGCATCACAACCACCATTATCACCATCAGCACCACCTTTGGTAGCACCAGCATCACTACCATCGCCAAGAGCATCACCACTGTGATCCGTGGGTCAACCACCCTACTGACGGCCTTCAATATCGTCCCTCTTTTGAGCCCAGATCATTCCTCACTTCATGGGAATATTTAACAATCACCATACAGACAAGAAAATTCATGTTCAGAGGGTCTGGGCTGAAAAAGAGACAACAGTGAGTGTTATTCAAAGTCCATTCTACTCCCAAACTCTTGTGGAGAAACTTGGAGGTGGTGGTGGGGTAGCTCCGCCTACACACAGCTGTACAGCAAGCACCTTTCTATAAAGCAGACTAAGATGACAGAGTTGGGGACCAGCCTCAAGAGGGCAAGACACACTGCTCATGACTGCAAGCCGCTCTTACAGTCTGTCCGTCTGTCTGTCCATCTGCCATTTCCATCCCTCGACCCGCCAACCAGCCTGATCCGAGGCACCAGACACAAACCAGATCTTGAGTTCCTCTGCTCTCCCTGGATGCCATAACCCACGAACCAGACCCTCCCTGACTCAGGCTCCCTGACATTCTGTTCCCCACAAGCAGGGAGTGTACTGAATGACGCCATTGTCCACGGGTCTGGGTTGTAAAAAACGTTACAAGGGAATATTGAAACCGAGGGCCAAACTGCACCGTGGGCCTCCACCAGCTAATGAACCTTCCCACTACACTGCAGCCCGCTGAATTGGCCTTTTCATGAAAGCAGGTGGCAGGGAGCTAGTGTGGTGGAGTGAGTTGCTTTTGTTCAGTTTTGTTTTCTCCGGCAGATGCTTTACCCAATTTCTGGCAGCATTTCTAAACAACCAAAGTGGGGTGCGGGCTGTAAAAACCCTGTTCTTGTGCTGTGATAAATCCCTCTTTCATTGACTCCGCATTTTCCTCCGAGACCCAAATTAAGACGGGCCAGGCAAATTCAGTGCCCCAGCGACCTTCTGATCCACTGGGGGGAAGTTATTTTGATCTGACATACATGGGCACCATGGGAACCAGGAGGGCACACCCCGGGTGACATGCCGCTCAGTGCAGCTAACAAATATATTTGGTTCTCGTTTCTCATGACAGAAGGGCAAGAAATCGTCACACTGTGGAAAATAGGCGCAAACACTTTACATAAATTTCCCACTGGGGCTGTGTGGTTGGGAGGGACCAAGATCTCTGAAGGACTGCCCTCTCTAGTAAGAGTCCTTGCTTTGCAGCTCTGGGGCCATAGGGCTATACATCTCTAGAAAGAGTAGCAGCAGCAACTGGTTCTGATGCTGGCCTGGTTGAGTGGATTCCCTGTACTCAAGCACTGAGCCACAGACGTGGTGAGTGGTTTCCTGGTTCCTCTTTCCTCCTTGCCTCTGTTTCCTTCTGTAAAATGGGATCATAATGGCAGTTGCCTCTAGGAGTTCTGAGATGGTTGATGGATGGGAAGGCTTATCAGGTGTGGGGACACAGAGCTCAGTAAAGGACAGAAGTCAGTAAAGGAGAAGAGGAGGAAGGGAGCCCAGGTTGTCCTCAAACTCAATATATATAGCCAAGGATGACCCTCAACTTTTGTTTTTGTTTCGTTTTTGTTTTGTTTTGAATGTGAATGGGTGTTTCGCATGACTGTATGTCTGTGTAACGAGTGTGTGTTTGTGTGTGTGTGTGTGTGTGTGTGTGTGTGTGTGTGATATCTCTACAGAGGCCAGAACAGAGCATTGGATCCCCTAGCGACTGGAGTTATATATGGTTTTAAGCTCTATGTTGGTTCTAGAAATTAAACTTGGTACTTCTGGAAGAGCAGCAAGTGCTCTTAACCACTGATCTGTCTCTCCAGTTCCATTTCATATTTGAAATTTCTATCTAAAAATTAGATCTATTTGTTTTATTTTGTGTATATGAGAGTTCTTGTGTGTGTACCTCATGTGTTCCTGGTATGCAAGGAATTCAGAAGAGGGCACCAGATCCCCTGGAAGGAGTTACAGACAGTGGTGAGCGGATAGGTAGGTGCTAGGAACTAAACCCAGGCCCTCCAGATGAGCAGGGGTGCTCTTAGCTGCTAAGTCATCTCTCCCCCAAACCTTTATCTTCTGATACTCCTTCCTCTGCTTCCAAGTGCTGGGATAATAGACATGCTCACCAGGCCTGGTTAATGTAGTGCTGGGCATTGGAAGACAGGGATTTGTGAATCCTATTCAATTACTCTACCAACTGAACTACACCCCAAGTCTCACTTTTGGGGGGGTCTGGGGAGGTTAGGGGATCTCATTCTATAGCCAAGGTGACTTCCAACTTCCGATCCTCCTGTCTCAGCCTTCTGAGGGCTAGGAGGACGGGTTCTCACTGCTCCATCCTGGACAACCATATGGAAGCAGCGCTTTGCACCCAGCAGGTTCCGAATGGGCTCTGAGCTGCCGCCCCACTGAAGGTATTCAAAGATCGAGTACTCTGGGCTTGTCATTTTTCTAAGGAGAGGTGTGCACTCACACCCACTATTTGAAAGGGGTCCAATGATCCAAAAGAGGTCTTAGCAAATGCTACTGAGACAGCTCTGAATCGTGGGGGAACCTGGGAACAGGGTGGCTTCCTTTATCTCTTGGCCCTTTGCTGCATTCTTCCATTTACAGGAATGGAAGAAGAAGAAGGTCCACCCTGCAGGACATCTGGGAGTCAAATGGAAGCAACTCCATGGAGAGCATGAATGTGGGATGTGCGTGTGGCTGAGCTCACTAGTGAGCTCCAGCTGTCTGTCCATCAAACAGTCTTCCCTTCTGTCTGACACACTGCACTGCACAGAACAGACTTATAGTCGATTCTCAAAGCCGACAAGCTTGCTGGCAGGAAGAGACGACTGGGTGGGCAACCTACTCACTGAACAAGTGTGAAGACCAGACTTTGGATTCCCAGAGTCCATGTAATGCTGAGTGAATGGGGCATCCTACCTGTGACCCCAGTGTGAGGGGGCAGAGACAAGGGATCCCAGGAGCAAAACAGGTGCCTAGACTGGCTGAGTTGATGGACTCTGAGGTCAAGCAAGGGACCCCAGATCAATACATAAGGTGGTGAGTGATTGAGGAAGACACCTTGCATTAACCTTGAGCCTACACACAGAAATACATACTCACATACACATGCACACACATACATACACATATACACATACACATGCACACACATACATACACATATACACATACACATGCACACACATACATACACACACCTACACATATACGCATGCACACACACTCTCATACAACACATACAGGTACACACACATATACACACAGACACACACAAATATACATATACACAAACATATACACACATACATATACTCACATTCATACACATACACATATACAAATACACATACATACATGCGTATACATATATACATACACTCACATACACACATACACTCACACACATATACACACATACATAGATATACACACATATACACATATACACACATACATACACAGACACACACACAGATACACAGACATACACACACATATGCACACACCTATATGTGCTAATAAGAGAAATAAGCAGATTTTATGGAATGCTCTAGAGGTTGACAGGGATTTAGCTTTCACAATTATTTACATTTGTCAAGATGTACATTAAAAAATCTATACATCTCGCTCTGGAAATCTAAGTTAAAAGGAAGGAATGTGAACAAAACTCAAATCTTAGGTTGATGACGCGCTCACTGAAGAGTTTGGGCTGAAATGGCTTGTTACTGGGACTTAGATTAAATTTCATCTGTCACAGTAAGAAGGATGACGGCCAGATGGACTGGATGGATAGATGGTTATATGGATAGACAGTGGCCTGGAAGAATAGACAGACAGACAGACAGACAGACAGACAGACAGACAGACAGACGAACACATGTGTGACAGGGCAGACATACAGGCAGAAATTTTGGTCTAATTCTGTGTTTTCTTCATATCTTGAGTATTTGACGATAACGTTGGTCAGGGCTTGTGGGTAACTTTAAAGCTTAACCGAACCTGAGCACAAAACCAAGAAAGAAAACCCACACTGGGACTCTGTCTTCAGAACTCAGGGTTATGCATCCACCTGTCTGCTCATTATTTTAGGCAGGGCTGCCCAATGAATCCCTCCCTTGGTCATTTGAAAGAACTTGTCCCAAGGAAGCTTTTGTCCCTTCCCAGAATTACAGACTGTCAGAGACATGTAAAAATCTGCTTTGTAACAAGATCCCTTGTAAGTATGAGAAATACTGCTGAAAAGTAGACAAAAGTACACAATGATGATGGTGGTGGTGGTGGTGGTGGTGATGGTGATGATTATAAAAATATGGAAACCTTGGCAAGATCAAAGCATTGAGCTCAACCAACAACATCCCAAAATAATCGACTAAACAAAAATATAAATTCCATGAAGGATATAAGCAGAGATTTCTCCAAAGAAGGCACACAAATGGTCAACAGGTCCATGAGGAAAGAATCAACTTCACTTTCTGGGGAAATGCAAGGCAATCTCACCCAGGGCTGTCACCTCAAGCTGTTAGGATGGCTGCTATCACAATGACAGGAGATAACAGGTGTTGGCGAGGAGGTGGAGAAAGGGGAACCCTCTCCGCCGCTGGTGGGGATACAGTTTGGCACAGTCATTATGGGAAACATCGCAGAGTTCCTTCAAAAGTTAAAAATAGAAGCACTGTGTGGTCCAGCAGTTCCTTGCTGGGTCTGTATCCAGAAAGAATGGAATTGGTTTTGAGACACCCTGAGTGAACCTGGAGAGTGTTGTGCAAAGGGAAAGAAGCCAGACACAGGAAGATAGGCTGTAAGACATCACTTCCTAGGAGGAGTCTAACCTAGTCCAACTTTCAGCAGGCAGAGCAGAGTGGTGGCTGCCGTGGGCTGGAGGAAAAGGCATGGAGAGATGTTGGTCAATGACTAGAGCGTTCTGGGCATGCAAGAGAAATGAGCTCTAGAAGGATGCAGAGCAGCACAACGTTGAGTCAGTGGGAGCTGCCAGCGTGCTGGCAATACACAGAGGGTAAGAACTAGGTGTTCCTAGGGGATGGGGAGGATAAAGGGGATGGGGAGAGAGAAGACTGATGAGAGGAAAGGGTAGGAGAAAGAAGGCGAGGGAAAAGAGGAAGAGAGAGAAGAAAACAGTAGTTAGCCCAGGTGATGCACCATCTTAATGGCCTGTTTCACTTTCTGTACATCAAAGCTTTACGTCACACTCTTCTATATATGAACATCTTAGCAAACACGCCTCAGGAAAGATGGTAAATGTGTAGAATGCCTGAATGTGCAGCTCACAGCGCCCCCTCTAGAAGTGCCCACAGGCATGGGTAGGGAGACAGGAGGGATGATTCTGCAGGTAAGAAAGAGGGGAGCTATCCAAGCATCCTGCCTGCTCCCCGACATTCCAGATGGAGTCTCCGCAGACAACCTTGGTTTTACAACATTGCTCATGGCTCTGTTTTCCACTCACAACCTCGCTCTTGTTGGAGATAAACATGTTTCCCCCGGGGCAGCCAGAATCCCAGGAAGGTGAGAGGGAGTCTGGGCTGCTACACAAAAAAAGTCTCAGGCCACTTCTCTGTAACCGGGATCGGCCTCTAGCCTCAAGCAGAGAAAGTAAGAGCACCAAGCCTTCTGAACAAAAGAAAGCCAGACATGTGTGGTCAGAGGCTGAAAACCGATTTACAACAGAGGTAGGAACTCTCCAACAGAAGAAATGAAACGTTGGAAGGGCCCAGCCCGACTCGTCCCTTAAAACTTTTGGATTTCCCCCCACCATGTATATTTCATATCTTTCTTGATATCATTTGATTTAGTGTGTGTGTGTGTGTGTGTGTGTGTGTGTGTGTGTGTGTGTGTGTGAAAGAGAGAGAGAGAGAGAGAGAGAGAGAGAGAGAGAGAGAGAGACAGGGTTTCTCTAAGTAGTCCTGGCTGTCCTGGAACTTGTTATGTACACCAGGCTGGCCTCAAACTCAGAGATTTGCCTGCCTCTGCCTCCCAAGTACTGGGATTAAAGGTGTGGGCCACCACTTTCATTGGACTTTAAAAAGGGTGAGGGACACTGTAGAAAGAATAACACATGGCCAAGCAAAGGTGGAAGGCAATGGTCATGCATAATGTGACCAGGCTGTGTGCCTCCAAGACTGTCACTGGGGCGGGGGTGGGGGAGGGTTCTTGTCTGGCTACTGAGTCCTAAGCTCCAAACTTCCTTCCTCTGGGTGAGGACAGCTCAAAATCTACAAATATCTATCTTGGGGACCACTTCCTATCAAAAGAGCAATTGGCTAGCTTCTGGTAAGACTCCATCAACACAAGCTGGGTGTCCTGAACTCCCAAATCCAAAATGCTCCACGGCCTGAAACCTTCTTTGAGCTGACAAGATGACACTCTGAGTGGAAAATCACACACTTGTTGCAAGCAAATGTACAAGGTACAAAGCCAGCAAGATCGCTCTACAGCTAAAGGTGCTGGTTGACGCCTAAGAGACATGAGTTCCATCCCTGGAACCCACATAAAGGCAAAAGGAAAAACACTGACTTCATGAAGTTGTCCTCAGACCATCATACACAAACATGTTGTGATATGCACACACATTATTATTATTATCATCATCATCATTATGTTTTAAAGTAGGTAGGGCTTGGGATGTGTTCCAATGATAGAGCATTTGCTTAGCATGTGCAAAGGCCCTGGAGTCAATCCTCGGGAAACAAACAAGACCAATTATGTAATTAAGTATATACATGAAGTAATTCAAAGAACCCACAGGCACTACAAAAATACTGTGTGATATTCCCTTCAGGCTATGTGTACAAGACATTGAGACACAAATGAATCTTAGGTGTGGAGTTGAAATCTCTTAAATGCATGCAGGAATCCAAAATGTACAAGACTTCCAAGTCTCAAAGGCTTCCGGGCTCAAACATTTTGGGTGAGGGATATTCAGTCTAGACCTCTGTGGCAGAAAGGCCACCAGTGCTCAAGGCCATTCTGTAGAAGAGAAGCAAGAAGCACAGGGGTGGTGTGTGTGTGTGTGTGTGTATGTGTGGGTGGGTATGTGTGTGTATGTGTGTGTATGTGTGTGTATGTGTGTATGGGTGGGTATGTGTGTGTATGTGTGTGTGTGTGCGTGTCTGCCTCAAGTTCAAATACCTACCTCTCACCCTGTAGAAGGGGTTTCCTCTCCTCCCTCTCCTTGCCCTTCAGAGCAGAAGTTCCTCCTATCTCCCCTCACCTTATAAAAGTGGGCTCCTCTGTACCCCTTTCACCTTGTAGTAGAGGTTCCCCTCCATCTCTCTCATCCTATAAAGGGGTTCCTCTGCACCCTCTCACCCTCTAGAAAAGGGGTTCTTTTCCATGCCTCACTCTGTAGAAGGGAGTTCCTCTCCACCTCCATCACCCTATATAAGAAGGCTCCCCCAGGGAATCCTTGGTCACAGAGAGGACTCTGCCTCTCGGTCATTTCTGTGACCCTGACAGGTGCACCTGCAATGAGGCCTCACTCAGGTAAGCACCCGTCTCGTCACCCAGTCAGCATTGGACATCACTGTGGCTCTGTGCTATGCTGTCTTTCTGTGTGAGCTGGATGGTTTTATACCTCAACATGTCCCTTGTCACTCCGTCTAGGCCTGTGAAGGACATTAAGAATCTTCCAGTATAGACAGAGTGATGTTGGAGAGGCTGCATGCAGGAGTTCAAGTGCTCAGGCAGTCAGGAGCCTGCAGAAAGCTGGCAGGCAGAGTGTATATCCTGGGAGCATGCCTTTCCTTCCTTGGGTCATGTGCCTCAGCCGCAAGCCCCGCCCAGATCTGACCCAGGGCTTACAGGCAGTACTTTCTCTTGACACCATACACTGCAGGTACGGAACTTTATATGGGTTTCCCTGAACTACATGACATTGGGAGTTCTTCAACAGCCGTGGAGTCCTCTGTGGAAGAACAGGGGTCGCCCTGCACTCTTTTCTCCTTTACGCATCCTTCAGATGCATCTCAGGAAATGAGGGTAACCCTATGTTCCCCTTCAGCTGGCTTGAGGAACACTGACTATGCGAAGCTTGTTTGGTTTTTTTTTCTACTGCAGGCCCCCTCCCCTTTCTAAGCCACCTGAGTGCCATGTGCACTGTCACCGGAAGCTGGAAACAGGCAATGTAAGTGCTTTTATTTTTTTCTCCAGCTCTCCCATGTTTATTATAAGTGGTGATGGCTCCTGTAACTGGACACCATAAATGAATACTGGGAAAAAGCTAAGTTGCTGTCATGTTTTTTCCAGACACAGCATCAGGAGAGAGAGAGAGAGAGAGAGAGAGAGAGAGAGAGAGAGAGAGAGAGCAGTGTGACTGTCCAAACCTTGGGCAAACCAGTTCAGAAGCGAGCTTTGTGGAAGAGCTGTGCAGCCCCCCCAGAGCCCTGCCTCTCTCTCTCCTTTCTTCCAGATTTCATCCCTCCTCCTCCTCGTCCTCCTAAAGTCAGCTGTCACCGGGTGTGTGGAGGACAGGAAACAGAATTACAAGATTAACAGTGAGCTGCCCTTTATCACAGTTGACTCCAAGAGCCACAGTCCTTGCTTGTCACTACCTACTGCAACCTGGGGGATGGGACAACAGCCCAAAATAAATTCTGAACAAACTTAGAACTGACGGTCCCAGGGAGATTTCCCCTGGATCAGGGAAAGTGTCCTGAGAATAGACTAAGATCCAGATTCCTTGCCTGCATTTTCTCAAGTAATTTTTGCAAGACCCTTAAGACTTGGAGGCTACACTTATTTGTGCCCATTTCACAGGTGGGAACATTGAGTCTCTGGAAAGTTAACTCAATTCCCCCAGAGTCGCACAATGACTTCTTGGGATAACCCCCTAGCTTTGACTGACCTTGAAACTGTCACTTTGGCCATTTTGCTTTCTCCATCATAGTCCCTAAGGTCATCTGCAAAAAACACCCTGTCTAATCCCCTAGAAGGTCTAGCCTTTCCTCGGTTTCCCAACACAGCTCCGCATGTGGCCACAAAGACCTGTGGTTCTTAGGCTGAGAGACTGGTTCCAACGGGATAAGCCGTGGTGACCAGCCCTTCCCTTTCTCTCCTTCCCCCTCCCTTTCTCTTCTCACCTCCTCTCTTTCTCCCCAGCCCCCTCTCTTTCCCTCTTTTCTATCTGACACCTGGACAGACAGAGACCCAGTCAAACAGGAATAGGAGTTGTGATGAGTACTGATTAGTATATCCATGTGCCCTAGTTCTCAAATGCCTGCCCTTTCCCCAACAGGTCTCCTTTCCCGTCTGACACCTGCTCCTGTGAGCTTCCAAAGGACAGGGAAAGATCCTTAAAGGGAGGAAGAGCCACCAGAAACCTTCTGATGTTGAGAGCTGGCCAGGGGAGGGAAGGGAAGGATGAGACACAAACTGAACACAGGTTCCGGGGCTACAAACAAGAAAAAGCAAAAAGATTCAGAGCAGACAGAGACAGCAGGGACCAGAGCCCGAGAGGAATGGTGTGGTCGGTCGTGGTAAGAGGTCTGCACCTCTCTCCACAGTGATAAGAATCTGGAGGGTTCCCAAGTGGACAGTGATCTGCTCCCACTGTCAAGGAGGAGGCAAGAAGAATCTGGCTGGAAGGGGAGCTCAGCCGTAGAACCGGCCTTTATCGTGTGCAAGACCCTAAGTTCAATTCTTAGCACAGAAGGAGGTACACTTCGTAGGCCTGGTGAAGCTGGAGAGGAAGGTGTTTCCTGACCTCTTCAATCTACCACACCCCTGCCGGAAGGATGGAGCAGGTGGGAGATACAAAGTAGCCCAGTTTGGACCTTCGCCTATAGTTCTCAGACAAGGCTTCAGCAATGGCTGTGGCTACCTCTGCAACAAAGTTACCATCAGTGTGGAATGTGACCATGAACTTGGCTCTGGATCCCGTGGTAAGGGGTGGGGTGCGGGGAGAACCTCAACAGTTGTATCTCTCTCTAATTAGACAGGATTTTTGTGGGCATTGACTCCTCTGACCCTAGAACTACAGTGACTGGCAATTTGCAGACACTTTTTAAAAATGCTGAGTTTAAATAGTCCCAGGGCTGGAGAGAGATAGCTGGGCAGTGAAGAACACTTGTTGCTCTTTGCTGAGGACCTGGATTAGATTGACAGCACCCACAAGGTGGCTCACAACCATTTATACCTCCTGGAGGATGAGATGGCCTCTTCTGGCCTCTGTGGCACTGAATTTACACAGCACACAGACTTATCTGCAGGCAAAATAGCCATGCAAATAAAAGAATATTTTTAATTAAATTAATTCACAACACACAGTTCTCAGCACAGTGTTTAGACCCCAAGACCATGGGCTTTCCATCCCTTTCTCTTATAGGGTCTTTTACCCTTCTTGGATGACTGTGTCCTGTATTGAACTGACCCTCCCTTTTCCTGTCTTCCAGAGCATCACCAATGATTTCATTTTATTTCAAATCATTAAACCAAGAGAGAAGGAAAAGAGAGACAGCGAGAGAGAGAGAGAGAGAGAAACACGGGTGTACCCATGTGCATGTGTGCCTCTGTGTGTTTATGTGCATATGTGTGTATCTATGTACATGTGTGTACACCTGTGTGTCTGTGTGTGTATCTATGTGTATGTGTATGTTCTTCCTTGTGTGTGCATGTGTATCTGTGCATGTGTGTGTACCTATATGTATGTGTGTGTACCTGTGTGTGTGTGTGTGTGTGTCTGCACATGTGCACACATTTGGCCAAGGGGATGGAGATGCAATTCCTAATTCTCTTGCCATGGAGTAGGTCACACTGGGAGTTGAGAGAGCAACTGACAAGACTGTACTTGTTCAGTTCTCCCAGTCAGACCCAGTTCTCTCTCATGTACGTTTCTTCCAACCCCCCTTTTATTTGTCAAATCAGCGGCTGCAACCACAGGATATGTCAAACCAGCAAACGACATTTAGCACTGGCTCCCAATCCACACCCCCAGCCCCAGCCCCAGTCCCAGCCCCACCCCCAGCCCCAGGGTGCCGTGGACACCACCTGGCGTCAAGTTGGTCTGTGTTTCACCCCCAGGAAATGGAGTTGTTAACTTCTCTCTCTCATTTATGGAGAGATGTTGCCGAAAGAACAGCCTTCATCGGCTGAGATGGATGGGAAGGAGAAGGGGGAAGGTCTCGGGAGGAGGAGGAGGGGGTGATGGGACACAACTCCACCATCTCCCACCCAGACATTCACACTGCAGGCTGCCCAAAAGCATCCTTCCAGATCCTAAGGGTTATGAGAAGAAGGGATGGGGGGCTAGGAAGACGGCTCATTCCACACAATGGCAGCTGTGTGTGCATGGAGACATGAGTTCAAATCCACAGAACCTGAGGCAAAACTGGACATGGTGAGACTTGCATGCAAAACCGGTTGTAGGGAGGTGGACACAGGAGGATCCCTAGAGTTCAGTGGTCAGCCAGCCTGGCTGAATCAGAGAACCCAGGTTCAGTGAAAGACTCTGTCTCAAAAATAAGGTGGAGAAGTGATTGAGGGAGGTACCTGTGTTGACCTTTGGCCTACAAACACACAGAGACAGACAGACAGACAGATACAGAGATGAGAGACTGAGACGGGAATGACAGATCTTTCTCTGTTGGATGGCAGGGATGGTGGGGGGGGATTTGTGGGGGTGCATTCAACCCCAATTTCTTACCTTTGCATCCGAGACATCCTGTGTAGCTCCAGGTCATCACTGCCCCGAAAGCCTTTGGCGAAGGGGTTGTTCTCAATTTTCAGCTGCGTGATCTGAGAGGAGGAGGGAGAGCAAGTTGGTTCACACTCGATTACCAAAAGAGAGCCTTGGGACAAGAGTGAATAACAAGTGTCATGGGAAAGAGACCCTAGGACAGCCCAGGGGACACAATGCAGCCATCACTGTGACAGGACACACCACTGCAGCTGAGGCTTTGAAAAATATCTTAGATCAGATCGATGCTGAAAGAAAGAGGAAACCTGGATTTGGTTTACTTATTAATTGAAGTCATATTCTACATTATCATCTGTGTGTGTGTGTGTGTGTGTGTGTGTGTGTGTGTGTGTGTGTGTGTTAGGCATTTTGCATTTCAAAGGAAATGAAAGCCTCAACATTTGGCCCCCTCTTCCTTAGGAAGCCGTGAGTGTTGACATAGCGACCGCACATCCCACACAATGTGGTAATCTCCCGATAGCAGAAAACACATCTTGATCGAAGCTTTCAAAGGTTCAGCCATGCCCCATTTCACCATTTGCAGACAGCACTGACTGGCCCAGGTGTAAAACGCTGCCCAGTTCAATAAACGCCAACAATGTCTGAGGTTCCCACAGATGGTAGCTGCCCCGTGGTGCTGACCCTCCGTGGTTTTGTAGGCAAGGAGGTGGGAATTCTGTCTTTAAACTCTGTGTCATAACCCTGCAGCGAAGCTGTGTGTTGGTTCAAGGCCCAACACTCTAATTTAAGCCATCAACACGTATTATACGAGTACGAACGTAATAGCCGATCCAGGCGGCGGGCTGCATCCATGTGGAATTTGCTAGAAGTGTTTCTTAAAAGTTGTGTGTGAGTTGAACTGTCACATATAGATAGAATCACATGATGGGCACCAGGGTGTCATGACCTCTCCCCTTCAGAGCCTCTGCCACACCTAAGAGGATTTGAATGCTGCTTGACTTTCGTCGCGGTCTATTCTGTTTTGCCTTATGTGTGTGTGTGTGTGTGTGTGTGTGTGTGTGTGTGTGTGTGTGTTATCCTGTGTGCATGCAAATTCACATGTTTAGGAGCATGCTTGTGGAGGCCCAAAGTTGACACTACAAGTCTTCCTGGGTCTCTCCACCTTACGTGGTATGGCAGGACCTCTCCCATGAACTTGCAGATTCAACTAGCCTAGCTATCTACCTTCCACAATGCCTGGTCTCCGCCTCCAGAGGAATGTGATTATAGGGACCCCAGCCATGCTAGCTCAGCATTTATGAGGGTGCTAGTGATTCAAACTCTGAACCTCTGCTAAGACAGCCCCGGCCCCACTTTTGTTCTTCTGAGACAGGATCTCTCACTGTGTAGCCCAGGCTAAGCCTCCAGTCAAAGGTCATTCTAACTGCTAGAATTACAGGCATGAGCCCCCAGGCCCAGCTATGAGTCTTATTTAAATCAACTCCCCTTTTTATTCAAAATTATTTAAACCATAAATACTGTTCACAACTGTATATGACAAAGGAGCATCCAGGTGTGCCAGAGTCCCTTGATATTCAACGGAAGGTGACAGACTCTCTTTGGTATCCACGGGAAGTCCTGAACCCGCCTTCTGGTTGGAAGGAGAAAGTTGATGTGATGCTGCCAGAGAAAGTTCTAGAACAAGCTAGTGCTGAAATAAAACTCTAACAGGAAACAAAAGGGTTCATGGGTCAGGCTGAGTTTCTCTCCGTGGCAGCATCGTATTCAACACTGAGAACTCTCTCTTCCATCCAGCAGTACACGCACTTTGGAAAATGAACTTTGCCTCAAACCTGATAAGCTAAGTTCAATCCCCAGGACCCACACAGGTGGGAGGAGAGAACCGACTCCCATAAGTTGTCTTCTGTCCTGACACATGCAAAACCCAACACACACACACACACACACACACACACACACACACACACACACCACCACCACACACACACACACACACACACACACACCACACCACACCACACACACACACACACACACACACACACACACTCAAATAGTTTCCTGATAAATTAAAGAATTACTGTTAGGGCCAATGAGATGGCTCAGCTTATAATGCACTTGCTAAGCAAGTCTGGCAACCTGAGTTCTAATCCTAGAACCCAGGTAAAGGCAGAAAGAGTGAACTTCTTCCAAGATGCTCTCCTCTGACCTCCACGGGTGCTGTGACATGTGCAAGTATTCACGTGCATGCACACACACACACACACAGAGACACACACAGGCACACAGACAGACAGACACACACACACACACACATACTTGCACGAGCACTAACGACAATAATAAACAGGTGGTCCAGTGTTAAGAGCACATACTTCTCTTGCAGGGGGAATCCAATTTGGTTCCCAACCCCTCACAGCTACCCATAAATTTAGTCCCAGAAATCCAGTGGCCTCTGTGGGCACCTGCAGCCACAGGTACAGACCTATACATAGACACATGCAGATACACATTAATTAAAAATGGGGTAGATCTTTTTTTAAAAGTGGTAACTTTAAAATATTTTGTAAATACGTGTGTATTTGTGCACACATGTCACCCCCCCTCGTTCTTCACCAATGACAAGCTCCTTTGCTCTCCCGCCCCACCCCGATGGATACCATCCAAGAACTCTCTAGTTTTCAGTAGTGGAGTTCTACCTCAGGACTAGTTTGTGATAGAACCTTCTCTAAGAACATCTACTTCCTCTTTCTAACCAGAAGGTGGACTTTGGGTTCAGAACTTCCTGTGGCTATCAAAAGAGAGAGTTTGCCATCCTTTCCTTGAATAATGGGTGATTCTGACAGGTCTGGATTCTCCTGGATTCTAGCCTCTGACTCTTGATCCTCCTGCCTCAGCATCCTGGGTGCTGTGCTGGCATCGCAGGCCTGTGTGGCCGTGCCTGCTGCTTTCTGATTGTGTCTTGGACTCTGCAGTATAAATTGGAGACTGTAAATCATTTCGGGAAGCTATCTTTGAAATGTGCGCGTCTGAATTCCTAGATCTGCCTGTCCTCCTGAGGTTCTGCCACACGGCACAGTCCAATGGAGGATCATTTTGTAAAAAATTAATTTTCGAACATTGACTGAAAGCTAGATCACGTCAAGCTGGCATGAATGCCGGAGATCATGTGTGCCGGAGATCATGTGTGCTGGCACACACCTGTAATCTCAGCATTCTGAAAGCTGATACAGGAGAATCAAGAGTTTGGGATCAGGGCTGGAGAGATGGTTCAGCAGTTAAGAGCACTGACTTCTCTTCCAGAGGTCCTGGGTTCAAATCCCAGCACCCACATGGTGGTGGCTCACAACCATCCGTAAAGAGATCTGACGCCCTCTTCTGGTGTGTCTGAAGACAGCTACAGTGTATTTACATATAATAAACAAATAAATCTTTATAAAAAAAAAGTTTGGGATCAGTCAGGGCTACATAGCAAGACCCTGCAGTGTAATAGTGGTAGCAGTGGTAGTATTAGTAGTAGTATTAGTAGCAGCAGCAGCATCAGTAGTAGTAGTAGTAATAATAATAATAATAATAATAATAATAATAAATTGGACTGGGTGTGCAGCTCAGTTGACAGAGTGTCTGCCTAGCATACAGAGATGTCCTGGGTTCAATTGCAGAAGCATAAATAGGTCATGCTGGCAGATATCTGTGGTCCCAGAACTCCAGCAGTGGAGACAGAAGGATTAAAAAGTTCAAGGTCATTGACTATATACTGGGTTGAAAGCCAGTCAGGGCTGCCTGAGGCCCTATTCTAGAAGAACAAAATAATAACTAGACCATTTAAACAGGACGGACCAAGTCCTCATCCCAGCCGCTTCGCGGATCCCGACCCGTCTTTGCAATAAATACTGAAGGCAAATGAGGATGTGAACCCAGGGCCCAGCCCAGAGCATCACTGTTGCTTTAAGAACTTAGGACCCAAAATTGGTCCAAGAAAACAATGAAAAGCATGGGCTTTATTTTGTCTGGGGGGTGGGGGGGAAGCTTTTTGCTAGACTGGAAAAAAATGGTTCAGCAGTTAAGAGCACGGGCTGCTCTTCCAGAGGACCCGGGTTCAGTTCCCAGCACCCATGTGGTCGCGCACAACTGTCTGTAACTCCTGTTCCAGGGGATCTGATGTCTGAACTTTATGGGCACCAGGCAAACACACATGCACAGACATACATGCAGGCAAAACGCTCAAACAAGTTTCTTTTTCCTCACACTGACTGGTTCTATGTCTCTTGAGGTCACAAGTTCACCATTCCTTAATTCATACAAAACCAAGATGGCAGGCAGGTGTGGTGGTTCACACCTATAATCCCACCATGCTCCTGAGGTGGCAGAATCATGAGTTCAAGGTCCCTCACTAAGACTCTGTCTCAAAAAAAAAAAGAGAGAGAGAGAGACAAAGCAAAAATCCACTGCATAGAATAAAAACTAATTAGTTATAGATACACTTAAACATTGATTTTTAAATATGTCTCCTTTTAGGCAGTTGCTGGAAAGAGAATCCAGGACTTTGCACACACTACTCCACTGCTGGGCTCTATACCACACCCACCTCGCTTCTTTCAGGGGTCGTATAGACCCCTCCAGGATATAATTGTAAAGCATCACTGGGAAGGGCTGGGTGATGGGTCAGGGGTAAAGTGCTCCTAACACAGGCATGAAGACCAGAGTGCAGATCCTATTGAATTCTGGTTCTGAGGGTACAGAGACCGGAGGATCCCCAGGAACTCACTGGCTAGCCAGTCTAGCCAATTGGTGAGCTCTGGGTTCAGTGAAAGCCCCTGTCTCAAAGATGGAGCCAGTGAGATGGTACAGCTAGTAATGGTGTTTGCCACAAAGCCTGGACACCTGAGCTCCATCCCCGAGACCAATAGAGGGAAGGAGAGACCTGGCTCCCTCAAGTTATCATCTGACCTCTACTTGTGGGCATTGTATGAGAGGACACCTACATACACATCACACACAGGCACACACACAGGCATGTGCATGTGTATACATACATACCATAAATAGACACATATGTATGCACACACACGTACATATATATATATATATATATATATATATATATATATACACACACACACACATACCCCACACAGGCACACGTGGGCATATATACCACACATACCACAAACACACACACACATGTACACACATACATATGTATACACACACACCCCATACACACACATACGTACATACCACATAGACACACAGACACATACACACACATACACGCCTCACACAGGCACACACACAGGCATGTACATGTGTATACACACATATCACAAACACACACACATGTACACACATACACACATATGTATAAACACATGCCCCATATGCATACATAAATACACACCACACACACATATGTATAAACACATGCCCCATATGCATACATAAATACACACCACACACACATATGTATAAACACATGCCCCATAAACATACATAAATACACACCACACACACAAACATACACAGACACATACACATATGTACACACATCACAGGCATACACACATACATACACACACACATCACAGGCATACACACACACACACACACACACACACACACACCAGAATTATCCTTGAGAAATCCTTCTAGACAGGCTCCTCTGCTGCTGAAACACATTTTCTTTTGCACACCGCCCCTTACACTATAAACCGCTCTATAACACCCCTCTTAGGCTGCATGTCAGCTTATAAGCCCCCAAATCTGCACACCTGGAAGCCTATGCCTACCAAAAAGTTCCAGGGAAACCTACTTCTATTTACCATACAAATGCACTCCCTTCCAAAATCAGCATAAAACCGGATATCCGGGGAAGGGAGAGAGTGGGGGTGGGGGTGGGGCAAAACATAAATGCCAACTCCAACTGGTGAGACAGCGGTTGTAAAAATTAATGAAAATAATTGTTGCAAATTCTTGCTTTCTGGAGGGGGGAAAAAAACAACTCATGAGAGCCAAAAATCTTAATTATGTCTCTCTATTAGGGGCTTCATTTCCTGGTCCCAACCAGAGAAACTTGTACCTCATAAATATGGACTCCATACCACAAGGACTTAAGCTGGGGCAAAGCTCCTTGGGATGGAAAAGTCAGTTAACATCGAGGGACACGTACGCTTGCATACACAGCCATTGTAGTAAGAACCGAGAAATGAAATACCCGAGTGACTTGTGTTTAACACCTACATATTTCTAGGCAGTGTGCTCGGAGCTGCTGACAACTGCTGTAAAAACCCAAACAGAGACGTGTTTCCCTGAATGAACGTCGGAGCTGGGGAAGATTCGAGTTTTTAAATATCTTTTTTTTTTCCTAGGCTGTCAAACATCTGGGGAAATAACTCCCAAATCCAGCTCAGGGTCACAGCTGGGCTGAGGAAATACAGCTCGCCATTAAGGGTTCCTGTGTTTGGAAGGTCTATGCCTTATCGCCTAAGAAAGGAACACCGCCACCTATGCACCCTACCTGGCACCTGCCTAGCATTCAGAAAACATCCTGGGTGCTGAGCTCGGTGAACCCCTTCGCAAACAAGGGCTTGCATTCCCCAGGTATTCCTGGCTGTGCACTTACCCAGGATATTTACCCCAAACTCATTCATCCAAGACAAAACAAGTTTGTTCTTGATTGACAAGGAACCGAGTGAACCACAAAGACCAGTATGTGTCGTGATTTTTCAACCGCAATAATAAGACCTAATTTTAAAATGCCGGCCATGAGGATTGCAATACGCTCAAGGAGTGATACTGAACAAACGAAGAGATTTCCAAATACATCAAAGTTCTGAACAGCGCTGACCTGCGAGCAAACTGTCCAGTGGCTAGATCCAGGTCATTGCATTGTCTAAAATGGCTCCAGGGATTATCTGGGGGTAATCCTAGCAAGGACTCCATGAAGTGGATGCTATTATCATTCCCATTTTACAGATGGGAAACTGAGTTAGATCCTGCCTTTGAATCTGAGCACTCATCCCCCCCCCATGGGGTACAGACCTTAATCCGCATAGTATTAACATCTCAGCGGGCTCACCTATGCCCTCGGTTGATTCAACACCCATTCCAACTGGGACAACAAAGGCAGAAGTGCCATCTACAAATCATAAGAAACCACGACCCACTTATTTAAGTCACAGGTCCTACATCCACTTGAGGAATGTTTTCAAGGGTCTTTAGCTTGCCTGGGAGATGTATCTCTTTTGGGCTCTTTGCCCAGAAAATTAGCAACTTCGGGGGCTCGACAGGTAAGAAATAAGAAAGATCCTCTGGAAGATGGAGTGGCAAAAAGTTGTCTCCTGATGTGCATGTACAAAATCTGCCCACTTGGCCTAAAAAGACCTTCGTGTGCACTTCAACTAGGGATCCAGACCCAACTAATTCAGAAAGCAACTTCAATGTAATCATCAAACACACACTGACAGACCTGTGAGACCTTTTAGACTGTGCTCAAAACTCATCCGTGGGTTAGCAAAATGGTTCAGCAGATAAGGGTGCTTGCCACCAAGCCTGAGGACCTGAGTTCAATTCCCAGAATTCACAAAAAGGTAGAAAGAAAGAACCAACTTCCACGAGTTGTCATCTAAACTCAACAAGCGTGCTCTAGCACAATGTATGATCCCCTCCCCCGACACACACAGTCCACATACAGAAATATGGCAGTGTTGGGGGTATGTCCATATGTCACACGTGACATAGCAACCAGTCTTTAAGGGGCCAGAAATGCAGCTCAGTGGCAGGATGTATACTTAGCAATATTTGAAGCTTCAAGTTCAAACCCAAACAGGCTCAAAAAACAAACAAGCAGCAATGTGCATACTGTATAAAGCTAAAAGCAAAGAGAGAGGAGGGACAGGGACAGTGAACGTCCACTATGCATGTGTCAACATTACACGTGTTGCATATATTATACATTGTATACAATGTACACATGTATACAATGTACAATGTATACAATGTATAATGTATACATGTATACAATGTACAATATATAACATTACCATGACACAGAACTCAGAACATACCAAGGATCCACAGACCCACATTTTTAAAGGTCATTTTATATGTGCACACATACCACCACCACCACCACCCACATCCTCTATGAACCTCGGCTTGCCTGAGGGGGAGGGGGATGAGATATTTGTGGCTCTTGTGTCAGCTCTGGAAGCCTTTAAGGCCACAGCTAAACAAGGGCTTGCAGAGCCCGTGAAGAAACCGATTTCTGGGCGCATGACATATAGTTCCGCTAAATCACAGCAACTGACTTCGCCATTTTGCCCTTGCTGGGGTCAGCTCTATTCCTTCCCTTTAAAAAAGTAAAGAAGCAATCGTGTTAGGGAGGAGGCAGGGGTTTCTTCTGAGGCAAAGAAGGAAGCTCTCCCTAGATCTGGAAGGAATCATCCATCACACTTCAGCCACCTTCGGTCGAATTCAGAGACTGTCCACAGTTGGCTCCAACAGAGGATCGGTGGAGATATTGTCTGCCACCGAACTGGCACCAGGATGACCTGCACTGGATGACCCAGAAGGAAACCTGCCTGTGACCCTTCTCTGGCCTCCCCTGTCAGCCTTAGAACCTTTACAGCTAACTTCACCCAGATGCAGGGGGAGGGGACAAGCTCCACTGAGCTCACATAGGGCTCTCCCGCCTCCAGTTACCCTGGGCTGTGCCACCTGCCCCATTGCCCTTGAGGTGCCTCTAAAAACCATGACCCTGTTCTCAACAGAAAAGGCAATCCTCACCAAAGGTAGCACTAGTCACTCATCCCAGCACAATGTCACCTTCCTCCTCCCTCTTTCTGTAGACTCGCACTAATTGTGCATAAGTGGATGACTAGTTTGGTTCTAACTAGAAAGGATAGGTGAGAGAGATCTTTCCTCACCACGAGTAAGATGCAAACAGCTCCAACTTGGCCCCTGCCCAGCCCCATGGAGGACAATAGCAGCTGAAGCTACTGTGGACCCACCCTCGGTCATAAAGAGCTGCATTCCGGTGAGGGCACTGCGCATGCGTCCACGTAAAGCCGCAGGCGGCCCCGTGGTGCAGGCGGGTGGAGACTCTCTGGCTTACCTTGTGATTCTGGTACGAAGTCACAGCGATAAAAGCTGTCTCCGGAAAGACATGGGTGCAAAACGCAGTGTTCTTTGAACCAAACCCATTATTCTCGTCCGCTTTCACGATGTGTAATCGGGGCTGGTATTTGTGCATGGAGTTCAGGATAATCTAAAAATAACAGAGAAAATGAGATTGTCAGAAGGGGAAAAAAATAATCAAAACTCCCTTTGTTTCCAACTAGATCCTTGCTCCTCCCCCATCTACACAGCCAATTAGCTTTATTATATGGGCTCTCGGAAAGAAAAAATATAGCCCTTTTTTCTCTCTCTCTCTCTTCTGTTTTGAAAAAGGGCCAGTGATTTCATTTAAAAGAAACATTTCAAAAATGACAATTTCCACATTAGAAAGTCAAGGTAATATTCCAGGAACCTACCCAAAGCACACAGGGCAGTAAATCAGAATTCTTAATAAAGTTTGCTTAATAAATTAACTCTGTGTATAAGGGCATTTCCCGCCCCCAACGGGAGCCTGGCAAGTCTGGAGGCAGGAACCGGCAGGGGACTGGGAAAGCTGGACAGCAGTATGTGGCAGTGAGGGACAGGAAGAACATATGTGCATATATACAAATAGCCTCGGCACATCCCCTCCTCAAACCCCTCAAGGGCTGACCCTGCCAACTGAGCATAGCAGTTTTAGATTTGTGAGGATTGGTGGCTCTTAATAGAACTCAAACCTGGGTCCTTTGTCTTGAAACATGAAAAGGAGTCGTCAGGCAGAGAGGGGGGACATAGTGCTATGGGTCTGTCTTCCTAAGATTGTGGGGCGAGGGGAGAACCCCACTGAAGCAGGGACAGGCTGTCCTGGAGGTTTCCTTTCTCTGAGTATCAATATTTGGGACTCAGAGGTGAATCTCAACATCTACTGGAAAAGTGGTTGTATTCTTCTCCCTATTTGAGCTACTCCCGAGAAGGGCTCACTCCAACTGCTGTTGGCTATTGCTATAACCACATTATTATTTTTTTATTAGTAGTAGTAGTAGTAGTATCATCATCATCACCACCACCACCACCACCATCATAGGCAGGACTCCTGCATATGCATTCATAGTAACAAAACTGGGTTTGTTTTCCAGATGATGCCCATATTTTGATGCCGGGGTGACTGTTAAAAGTCACCCAAAACTCTCTAATGCGACAGGCCACATTTACCCATTCCCCCAACCCTGCTTTTTCCTACAAGATCCCAAGTCCTAGCCGCAGCAGGATTCAATTCCCCCATCACTGAATGTCTGTATTGCTGATCCTGGCTTGCAGAACCGCCCCCCCCAACCCTGAAGCAAGGCCCTCAGGATGTAAGATTTGACCCCTTTGTTCCTGCTTGGGGGTGTCCAGCTCTAATTACACACACACACACACACACACACACACACACACACACACACACACACACCCTCTCCACCTCCCAGACTTATAATGACGCTGACTGACCAGTGGTGTGGCGACAGAGAGATGCACTGGGGCCCCCAGCTTGACTGTGCAGTCCCTGGGCCAGCACAGCCGTCCTCTGGGCTTAACCAAATTGCTTTGACAGCTGGGGACAATGTGGAGACTTCAGAATGAGGGTGATCTAATGGCCCCTAATTCCATCAGGGTGACTCTAGATTCAAAGTCTGGTGTAGAGTACTTCACTCTTTGTCCGTGAATTGCTGAGAGGAAACTCGGGGAGGAGGGGACAGCTAAGTGGCTCATATCTGTTGATAAGGCCAAGGACCCTTCCTGGAAGTCTACCCCAGAGTGACCCCAAAAAGTACTGTCAGAAAAACAGAGATGCAGCTTGAAGCTGAAATGAGGCTGTGAGACAGACTCAGTTGCCATGAGAGATTCCATGAAAACCCCTATTAAGGGTACAAGAACTCATGAGAAGGCAGCCCCCACCCCAAAGACCTTGAACCTACTTTCTGATTAGTAGCCACAGGAATACCCCAAGCCTTCTAATCCTGGACCAGAAGAGCCCCAGGCCATTTCTGCCCTGGGCTTACCATAAATTCAGTGAACTATAAGAAGTGCTCAGGATAGAACTTTCTACCAACAGTCCAACCCTCTCCCCTTCCCACATGCAGAACCTCTCAGTGGACCATCCTGAGTCCCTCTTCCCTCCCCAGGTCCTATTTGGCCTCTGTCGTCTTCACCTAGAAAGATGATTTCTCATTTGAACTTATTCCTAAGTCCAACCTACTCAGACCCTCATTTCCCTAAACCTCTATCCACAAGCAAACTGAATGAACGTGGGCATATCCTCTAACCTCTCCCCACCACCATCCCCTGCCCCTGGACTTCCCTTTGCAAGAGAAACCTTGAGTATCAGATGTCCAAGAATGAGCAAAGTCAATCTAGCAGAGGGCTCTGAATGGAGAATTCAAAAACCCAAAGTAACTGAGAGATTTGGGGGAGAGATTTGTTTTGTTGTTCTTTTGGGGAAAGAAGAATGAAGCCAGACTGAGAAGCACTGACTGCTACACACACATCACCTGGGAGAGGGGGATGCACACACACTCACTGTATCCTCACATGGTTTGGGGGTTCACCAGGCCCCTCTCTTGGAGCCAAAGTGATGCTAGGTTTTAGAATTCTGATCTAGCTTTGCCCTCTCTTTGAGGCAACAGAGTAAGATAAAGTCTGAAAGCACTGAGCTTCAAGAAGGCAATGGAACCAGAGTTCACTTGCCACCAGTATAAGAGGAGGCATGAGACCTGGGCGCTCCTTACCCAGGAAAGTTCAGTTACAAAGCGGAGTTTTAAAAGATGGGGAGTCCTGGAGTCCCATCTCCAGCCACCCATGGAAGAGGAAAGACAGATCCTGGGATTGACCACAGGAGGGGCAGAGGAGAGAGTGTCCTCTCAGTCTGAGAACCGTGGGGAGCAAAGAAACAGGAGCGAAAAGAAGGCCAGGTTCTGAGCGACAGAGAGGAGGCAAAAAGGTGAGACGGGATAAAGTCCCGATTAGAATGATAAAAGAGCAGACAACCCCAGCCCCGAGGGTGGGTCCCAACTAGCTGGGGAACCGCTTGGGACTAAGTAACGTGTTGTACTGGTGGATGCTGGAGAGAGCCCCAGGACTGTGGGGAAACAGAAGAGTAGGCAGAAGAGAGAGACCTGGGGAGAATTAAGGGGGAGGAGGTTTGTCCCACACGCTGTCCGGGGACAGGATACTTACATGTCCAAATGGATCCAGGTGGTTGTTGGTGAGCTTGAGTTTCTGGAAGGAGACAAGTTGTCGCATCCAGTGGGCTCCGGTTGCTGGGGAGTCCGGGTGCACGTAAAGGCGACCAGGCATGGCAGGCTCGGCCTTGCCAGTTACGGACCTAGGTGAAGGAGACAGGAGCTGCAACTGCGGGGCTTTCCACGGGCCCGGAGGTAGCTGGCCTGAAGAGAGCTGCTTATGAGGGCGGAGTTCTGGGTGCGTTCAGGTCTCCTTCATTTACAGCCCACGCTATATCCAAGAAAACCCCTGGCCTGGCTCTTCTCTTCTTCCCACCTTCCATGCCTTCCTTCCCCAGCCAGAGTGTGTGGGGCCTCAAAGTCTTGGGCTGCCTGCAAATTATCGGTGGTATCTGAAGATACGCACATGCAAAACTCTGGAAACCGCAAAGGCTTTTAAGGGAGCCAGCCTCTCGCAGCTTGTGAGCTGTGCACTGCCCACTGCCTGAGGGACAATGGAGTCCAGGCTTGAGTCTCCTCTCCTGACTGTTTTACCAGTAAAGCCATTGGCCAGTTTTGCAGTTTCATTAAAAAAAAAAAGTCATGTTCAAAGCAGGTAAGTCATAAAAAATAGCTGTAAATGATTTTATGCCCCCCGGAAATATATCCAGTACTTGGTAAAAATATTAAAAAAAAAAAAGTGCAGCCCAAGTGAGTATAGAAGTACACAGGGTCCCCTCACTTCCCACAACCTCAGTTTTTAGGTCCATGAAATGGGAGCTAGTGGCCGTGGTCCTTTTATATACAACGGAGTAGGCACAAAAGCCTTGAGTTTTAGTTGGAAATAATAATAATAACAACAACAATAATAAATTTTCTGTTCCGGTTGCTAGGAGTGAGATAGGCAACACAGCTTCCTCCCAGCCCTCCATGCCCTTTGGAACCCTGGAACCTACCATTTGTTATCAGCAAATTTATATCTGTGGTCGTCCGCAGGAACAATATCCATAAGAAGAATGTATTTCGTTTTGGGATTAAGGCCAGTCACCTTCACTTTGTAACTAGGAAACATCCGCCTGTGACAGAGAGAGGGAGATGAAGGGAGGAACACGCAAAAAAGAAGAAGAAAGGAGAGAAAGAAGTGGGGAGGGATTCGTGCCAATACTCAGACAACACTCAGAAGAGCGGGTCCCTGCTCTTCAGCCATTTTCCCTGAGAAACGAAGACCACTAGCCCCACTCCATCCTCGGTGAGATCCAGGCCGGGTTTCCCCTGAAGTTACCGGGAGGAGAAAAGGGCGCAGAGAATAGGGAGGCAGCCTCAGCAACTACAGGAACCTTGGAAGAACGTAGGGCCGGAGGGATTGTTGCCTATAGACTTTTAAGTTTAAAGAGACTCGCTTTCAACTGGATAATCTAGTATCAGGGTGCGGAGGAGGTTTATTCAGTACAAAGCTAGCCACTTGCTCACTCAAGCCGGAGGCTGCCATCCAAGGTGGCACCCTAGGGACACATCACCTTGAATACTAACTTTGGTCCTCCGCCCTCTGAGGCGCAGGTTAACCGTAGCTGCCAGAGCGGTTCCCAAGTTCTCTGGGTTAGTGACCAGCCCCGCATGGCCAGCGTGCGGTCACTCATAAATGGTCTGCAACTTCTCCACGGCTCTTGGCAGGTCTCCCTGGGGAGCTTAGACTCCCAGGCACTCAGGAAAGAAATTCCAAACCCCTTCACAGTCGGTTTTAGAGAGAGCCGAAGCCGGAACTAGAAAGCTAAAGCACACAACTCGGGTTGTGGTCCAGAACTCGGATTCCTAAGGGTTCCCCCATGCCTCGGCCCCACTAGAATTTTTTTTCCTTAACGTCTGGTGAGGACTGAACTCCAGAAAGCGAGGGATCCGGCTGGATTTGCGCACCAGGACAAGTCATTGGACCTAGGTTGGTGCAGCGTGGGAAGAGGTGAGAGAAGGCCTCTCCATCGCAGGCCGGGAGCCCGGACCTCCTCGTGTTTATCTGGCCCCAACAAGAGGCACCAGAGACGAGACAGTGCAGGCCTTTTATAGTTAAATCCTCTCGGCTCCAGCGAGGAGGAAAAGGCAGCAGACTGGGACTTTCCCTCCTGGGCAGGATGGGAAAGGGAACCTCAGATGTCTGATATAAACAGACCCACCGCCTTCTAGTTCACTAGGGCCTCGGGCTGAGCGGGGGAGCCGACATTGTTTAATTTCAAGAAATAATAAACGTCACCGTTGTCAGTTTATTGAGGGCGGTTTGGGCTGGAGAACCCGCGGAATCTGGAAAAATCATCTCCACCCTTTGCCTTTACGCACCCGGCAGCTTGGACCTACTGCCCTGGCCCCTGTCTCTTCGCACGCTCACACTGGGCCGACTCGTGGCCTCTTAATGGTGGGGACGCATATAGCTCAGGTCGCTGGGGAAATGAGTTGGTTCCCCCAGGCCAGCACACACAAATGCACACGGAAGATCCAGAGGTTGAACTGTTCTGTCACCCGCCAACCCCAGGCCTAGCCTAAACCTCTCTAGCTGAAACTCCTGGCGGCCTTGAAGAGCAGTTTTGGGCCCAGCGCGATGGCTGATCGGCTGTGTTTATTCCTGTCTGTGGAGAGAGCTCCGAGGAGCTCCCCGCTCGCTTTCAAAGACTTCACCCGCTCTCTATAAACAATGAACGAGGTAGCGAATACATTCAACAGTCCGGGGGTTAGGCAATCATCGGGTGGGACCCTGGAACTAGTCCAAGGTCAGAGAAGGTGGGAATAGGGGTGGGGACAAGGGAGTAAGTCCAAGTCTAACGACTCAAAGTCCTTCTCCGGTCTCCCCGGTTCTTCACCTTTTCTCCCCGCTCCCACCTTTCTCTCTGTGCACTTTAATCTTCCCATAAGATCGGGAAGGAACATTCTACCCAGAGGTAAGCACTTGGGGGGGGGGGTGTCCTCGTCCTGCTGAATGGACTCCGATTAAATATTGTCTCTAGTTTTTTTTTTCTCCCATAGCTCTTCTTTTCTCTTTTCTTTTCTTTTTCTTCCCTCCTTCCATGCCAGGAGCTGGCTCACCTCCCTGCCTTGGTGATGATCATCTCTGTACCCACTTCATGGAACTTCAGCCACAGTTCTCTTTCGTGAAGAAACACCTTGATTCCTTCCATGCCCTTAAGAGACAAGAGAAAAAAAATTCAGTGATGGGTCTTAGGGGATAATCCTTTCTCAAACTCCCCCTGTGTGCAGAGACCGAGTACCTGACAAAGTCTGTGTGGTCAAAGAAAGAGGGCTCTGACTTCTGGGAAGTAATGGGAACTCTAGGACAACCGATGACATCTGCCTCCAGCTCCCTAGGAAAGCTGGAGCTTGCTGTCCAGCAAAGCCTCAGCTCCCAGTACCTGTTGTCTCTTCCACCAGATCGAGGCCTGGGAATCATCCCCACCACAGAGCTCCTCCCTAGAGGACCAGGCCATCTAATTTGGATCCGTTTTTAGCTGAGACATGGTTGGGAAAGGGGGGGGGTAGTCACTCTAGAAAACCCCACTAGGATATTTTTGTATTGTCGCCCAGATGCAAAACACACAGCTATGCAAATACATCGCTGTCCATCATCCCTGGGTCTGAATATGAACCTACAAGAAATTTCAATATTAATGTTGTTGTTATTATTGTTGGAGACAAAGTCTTGCTCTGCAGCCCAGACAGGCCTGGAATTCGCTATGCAGCACATATAAGGGTATCAAACTCTTGGCAATTCTCCTGCCTCACCCTCCTAAGTGCTAAGATTCCAGCACATGTGAGCCACTATGTAGAATTTTTCAATTTTAAAAATGTTTTTCTTCTCAAGACCAAAAAAAAAAATCTCAGTATCTATATTAACAATCTTCTCAGGTTCTCTCGCCATATCTAGCACCACCGCCCAGCCTTTCTTTGACTTGGGGCAACCACTGAAGCCTTTTAAATTTTTCTTTTTCAACTGGAAGTTATTTCTAAAAAGCCGATACCAAAACAGTCAGACACAAATCTTCGTTGTGAAACAATTATCAACCGACTAAAAAGTGGACATGTTTTCCCTTTTCAAAATATTATGTAAATTCCCCCCCCAACTATTCTTAAGCCTCTTTGCTTATATTAAAAATTATACACACATCTACTGGAAAGCAAATCGAGATCAAACCTATCTCTCTGATCAAGTCTTCCCAATCGGCGCCCAGTGACATCTAGTTTTAAACCCACTTAGCGCACCCAAAGTGCTGGGCGCTCAGATAGCAGATCCCAGGGTGGGGTCCCCTTCCTCTACTCGGGACCAGCTTCCAGGCCGCTGGAGCTCCTAGCTCCGGGCTCCGGGTGCCTTGGTCCTAGCCCCCGTGTGCTCTCCTCCGCGGGTCAGGGAGCTCCTCCAGGCCCCGGAGCAAGATAAATGGTACTGCACGAGGGGCGAGGCGGGCTGCGCAGAGCAGGCGAGCCGAGGCGAAGGCTAAGAAAGATCTAAGGAGGGTCAAGCCATCGCTCATGCCGGCCTGAAGCGGCCGCTGACCCGACCCTTAATAAGGCATACCCAGGGCAGCTGAGAGAGAATTATCTGGGCCGTTGTTAGCTGACCCCAAATAGTCGGATAATTGAGAGCTCTCCAATAATGTAAATAGGTTTCTAAAATACGCAGGCCATAAAGATAAACGCCTCGATAAAGCGGATTGGAATAGAGTGGAATTGGGGGAGATTGGATGAGACTAGCCAGGAAGTGGGGAGAATAACTGGCCCTGCCCGACCCCTGCACCGCTAGCAGAGAGCCGGGCTCAGGCCTCGGTCTACACCGCTGGGCCGGCTTTTCTTACCTGCTGGGTGAAGGCGGCCTGTGGGGACGATGGAGACTTGCTGGGTGCCCCCAGAGCACTCTCGGGTTTCGAATCGCAGGACCTGTCTTTGGAATCAGGCTCCAGAGGCGTGCGCGCCAGGCCGAAGCCCTCATCTGTATCGGCCATGGTGCGCCCGGGTTCCTGTGCCCGCGCGAGGTTCTATTCTGAGGACGACAGGAGAGAGAGTTGGAAAGTGTCTAGCGACATAGGGGACAGCTGTTTGACCCTTCACTCCAAGCTGAAGGAGGTTTCTCTTCGGAAAGTCTTTTTATTGTTATACTTTCCGACCACGCACAACCGCTTGCGAAATACCCGCTTCAGACAGGGAGGAGGCGGCAAGGCTCCCCGCATCTCCCCTGCACAGGCTCTGGGTGATAAGAGAGCTGTCCGTCAAATTTGTCTGAACTCCTGGAAGAGCCAATAAAGATAAGGCGTCGGTATTTTTGGAAGCCATCGGGTAGAAACCCAAAACAAAACAGAAAACAAGAACCCTGTGCCCCTTTGAGAAATGGTCTTTGTCAAATCCAAGAGGCCATGCCAGCAATTTTTTTTTAAATGAAACCTCCTAAGAGACAATATTTTTCCACAATAGACAAAAGGCCCAGAATAACCCGCATCTTGCAAAAATATAAAACAGGGGAGAAAGGACTCGAAGAGATATACCCGGAGGATAGAGAAGAGTAACTCATCATGTTACAGGCCTTAAGATGAAACAACCTTTAAAATCACCTCTTCTCCTCTCCCCAACCCTAAGCAATACCACTTGAAAATAAATAAGTAAATAAGTAAAAGTAGCCAGGGAGAGCCGGGCAGTAGATCCAGATCAGAGAGGGGCCTGCTGGTTCTCCGCTGCCGGCTGGCGGGCTGTACCTTCCCGAATCTTTTTCAGATCGGCTGGCTGCGGGGGGAGGAGTGAACAAGCTAAAGGGAACTTCTTTGAGCTTCATTGGGGTTGGCTAACTCAAACTGCCGGCCTGTATCCCAGTCGGACAGCCTAAAATCAGTCCCAGATAAATCCTAGGCTGCAGACATTCAGTGGACTGCTAGGGACCGGGGTGCTTGGTAGGGCAGTCCCGGGGGTTCAACCGAAGAAGATAAAGCAAGCAGTTGAAATTGTTCGCTCAACCTCCTTCCTAAAGGAAGGATTTCTACCACTGCCTCTACCACAAAACATCAGCAGACCTCATATAAGAGATGACTCACCACAATTTTAGCAGCTTCTTAGGCAAAAAGCCTGAATCCCAGCCTTGTTTGAAGCGGCCTGAAACCTAAACCGGGCCACAGATAGTTTCTGAGGCCCAATTCTTTCTTCCTCTGGCCTTAGGAGCTTGAGGAAGACTGTCATGGGAGCCCCCATAATCTCATAACAAAGAAAAACAGGGCTGGAGCCCCCACGCGCTCTCCCATTCACGGTCAGCCATAGGGAGAAACCCACCGGAGCCCTTGCCAGGATCCCGGGAAGCTCAGAGGCTGGCGGAGAGACGAGCAAGATGTGGTTTGACAGAACCAGGCCGAGCGCGCCTTGCAAGCCTCAGTGCTGCTCACCGAGTCGCGGCAGCCTCCCAGGTCCCTCTTGCCTTGGAAGGCTCGGATAAAATCTCTGCAAGCCAGACTCTGCAGAGTGCAAGACCCGGCTGGAGTCCGCCATTCTCCGCTTCCCCAGTCGACTGTTGCTGCCTGCTCCCGCCCAAGCCGCCCGGGCCATCTGGTAGTACCGTTACCTCGCTATGTACAGCGGGCTGCATTCGCCACCGCCCCTCTTCCTCTTAGCAGGAAAGCCGGAGGCCAGGTGGGGGTGCAGGCATGGTGTCTCTGGAGTTTGTGCTGGGGACTGCTTGCCCAAGCTAGCTGCTCCTGTTGCTACGAAGAAGTACCCACCACTGGAGCCTCCCAGCGACTGCCCACCTCCAGCACACACCTCCTCCACAGCTCGCTGGCTGTTCGCTAGCCCCAAATACTTTTAAGTCGTCGGGCTCCAGAAGGTCTTAGAGGAACACGAGACCAAATAGCAGATCTGGGAGCATCCCTAAACAAGTGTCCTGCTCTGCCCTTGCACCCCCCACACCCCCCAGAGAAGAAAAGCTGGGAGACTTGAGAAAGCCTTGGGAATCAGCCAGCTGTTTTCAGAGAGACGCTTTCAGGGGTTAAAGTTCCAGAATTTGAAGTATGACTGTCTCTCTCTCTCTCTCTCTCTCTCTCTCTCTCTCTCTCTCTCTCTCTCTCTCTGTGTGTGTGTGTGTGTGTGTGTGTGTGTCCTCCCCTCCTCCCCTCCCTCCCTCCTCCCACCACCTTTCCTACTTTTTCACTAGATAAACCCCAAACTCTGGAACCACTACAGGACCCAGGACCTGCTCTGGACAGGACTCTAGACCTGCTGATTCCCCACCCCCACTCCCTTCCCACATCCCATCCTCTTTAACCTCCTTCCATCTCAGTTGACTGCTCTGAGCCAGTGACTGCAGGGAGGAAAGAAAGAAAAGGAAGGAAGGAAGGAAGGAAGGAAGGAAGGAAGGAAGGAAGGAAGGATGGAAGGCAAGCTACAGGAATCAAGGCAGGACTCTGGGAAGTCCAGTAATTTCAATGGCCCAGCCCTGCAGAGAACCAAGCCCTGGATGCATTAGGCGTGTGCACACACCCACGGGCCTCTGCAGCCTCAACTGATTTCTGTCTCCAATGCTGACCTCAGACAGAGAGCGGTGTGACCCTGCCTGGCCCCTTGCAAAGCCAGCACTAGCTGCCTTGACATCTCTCCTCCACTTCATACTCATTGCCCCCCACCCTACCCCAAGCTCTCTAGGACTTGGGGGAGAAGGTGCCTTAGGATGGAGTAACCAAGATCAAAGATGCCAAGAAATCGTTGTGTGTGCCCCCCTCCTCAAGACACACACTGGAGTGTACACAAAGCAGTGCCCAGTTTTATTAAAATAATCAGTCACTGAGGTCTGGCTGGGGGTTTTAGCTGCCAGCACTCCTTGGCCTGCCCTTCGTTTCTCTGAAGTCTACAGTTCAGAGGGTGAATGAAAGCAGCCCACAGCAGAGACACTGGAAGCAGGTCTTGCTGTAAGCGGAACCAGGCTAAGACAACACAGAAGGTTGCTGGAAACAAATGCCCAAGATCACATTCTGTTTCCCTCTCTAGCTTCCTGATAGTCTCCCAGTATGAGTCTTTTCTGGGACTCTAATTAGAGACTACATCCTTAGAGCCAAGGACTGGAGGGAGGGAGAGAGAGAGAGAGAGAGAGAGAGAGAGAGAGAGAGAGAGAGCCCCCCACAGGACTCCAGCAACATCATAGCCTCTGTGGCTGCAAAATTTGCCTCCTGTTCCTGCAAAATTTCGCCAGTGGACTTTGCAGTTGTAAACGTGGGGCAGTTAGGGGCAACCCCACCCTCTAGTTTCCAGGCCTGTTTTCACACAGACCCTGGCCAAAGCCAGCTATTTATTTGTGCAAACACCTTCTTCACGATTCAAAAAGTCGGCTAGGAAGCCTTTGAGGTTGAACAGAGGCAACCTCAACCTCGGGTGGAGGACTGAAAGCCGGTCTGACCTCGGAGAGTCTGCATCTCTGTTTGAAGGAAGGGGAAATCCAGACAGACCTCTCCAATCCCTTTTACATTCACAGAGATTTGAGGATAAAATTAATCCCCATAAATAATCAGCAGGCCCTTCCCGAGAGGGAAAATCTGGCCTTCCCCAAGCAACAACCCAGCCAGATACACTTCCTTCCCTGAGCTTAAGATGGTGCAGGAAGCCAGCCACCAATGCAATGTTGTTTTGAGTATTTTTCTTAAAACGTGGTGCACGAGATCCAGTCTTCTAGATGATAGAAGATAAAATCCAGTAAGGAATGGGTTCAGCCAGGCTTAGATAGGGTGGGAAGCAGGGGCTCTGGGGAAAATTAAGGCCTCCCTGTAGATATCTGTCCCTCCCTTTAGTTTTTCCCCAACAAGACTCACCTGCAATAACCTCACTCTTCCTTCAGCCAAGAAGCCAAACGGTTTCGCACACTGAGGCGAGGTAGCTCACAAGGGGTTTTAAAAGGACATTCCCCTTCCCAAAGACCCCCCCTTTTAGAAACGAAGACTTCTTCCAGGGTCTGTCAAGAAAAGCGAGGAGTACCTCCCAGCTTGTCGTAGGTTTGTGGTCTCCGACAAATTAAATATTACTGTTTATTGCCAGGCATACCCCAATAAAATAAAGAGGCAACCAGGCGATAGCGACTATCTCACCAGCCGCTGCTCCTATAGGGCTTGGAGACGTCACAAGTCACGCAACCAGCCCGCGCCTTGTCACGCTTCACTGGGGGGCAGTGGCGGGAGGCTGGCTTCTCTCCCCGTCTTCGTTTATCAAGGTCTACTGTAAGACTCAAGTCCAGCATGCCTGGACCTTAGGGGAAATAAAGAAATAAATAAACCCAGAGCCCCCTGGAGTAGGGAGTGTGGACAGGAGACACAAATAGAAGCAAAATCTATTTTCTTAGAGAGATCAAGAGAAGTAAGGACCGAGACCACCTTAGTCCCCATTTGTAAGGAAACCAAATGTTTCACAAGGTTCGCTGCAAAAGGTAAAGGCTTCTTACTTACACAGTTTTATTTTTCTGACGAAGAGGAGGCCCTTTTAGCTGGTTACATTTGGGGTGCCATATCTCATGCCCAGGTTCGTTCCTGTACTGAAATAAGGACTAGGGGCTATCTTAGTGGCTATTAGATATTTTAAATGTCTGCCAAGGTTCCTTGTAGAGAGAAAGGCCATTCGGTCTGCCGCTCCTTCAGCGAGATCCGGGGATGCAATGGGTCCCAGAGTGGCCAGACGGGGGCGGGGTGCGAGTGTGTGGTAGGGCGGGGTGGGAGAAGGGGTAGAGACGGGTGCACTGTGCGGAGGGAATTTTTTTTTTCTCCAGCTCCGGATCCTGCAGAGGGGCGAGGCGCTCTATTTTGTTTTGTGGCAATTACTTCTAGTTGGATCAATGGGCATAATTTCTAAGTGGTCGGGTGGGTCTGCGTAAGCTTCTACGCGCATTTGGAAACCCATTGGGTTTTGAGTTACGAAACCGCGCAGACTTTCTCCCACCCTGGAGGCTCCCGGCAATAAGCTAGGCCTGCCCTACACCGAGCAAGCGAGCGCCAGGCCTTCCCGAGGGTAAGTTCCCCCCCCCACCCCCCGCGCCGCGCGCGCTAGCGGCCCCAGGGGAGCCAGGCTTTTCATCTGGACTTGTCCCCAGCTTCGCCGGTCCATCCTGGGGTTTTGCGATCCCCAAAACCTTAGGATTCCCAGAAGCATAACTCGGTTCTGGTCGCGGTCCACCGAGGATTGGAGCGGCAGTGACACGGGTGGCCCTGCAACTGCAGAGCCAAGGTCAGACCCCAAGGGACAGCGGTCAGCAGTCTGCAGCGCGGACGCAGGACACCAGCGCTCATCCCTGCTCTCCTCCCCAAGACTGCAGGCTGCCCGGCCTGCTGTTCCAGCTTTGGTTTCGTTTCCCAGGCGAAGGATTCTGACCCCAAATCCACGTTTTCTCCCAAGAATGCAATTCAGAAGTCTTATCCCTCTATTTGAGTATGGTGACCTGTAGGGCCGAGGTGGGGCGGTAAACCCAGATCGAAGGTGCCCTGCGAGTGGGCCGAGTTCCTTTCACTTTCCCCCTTTGCTCGGTAATTTCGGGTGCAACTACCTGGAACAAGCCTCAAGAGTTCCACCAGTCCAGCTTCATAGGCTGGCCCCGTGCTCTGGAGAAAACAACCGCCGTGGAAAAACACTACAGCCTCAGAATGGATCTCAGAGTCTCGCCCCCTTTACCCTCATCCTCTGTGCGGAGAGGGCAGCAACACACCTCGCACCTCCCTTCTTTTTTCCTAGAGTTGCGCGTTTCCCCTGTCCCGCTCCCCGCTGGCTTTTCTCCGGCGCATACTTCCTTCCCCTTTGCAAAATTACCGCCTTGATCTTAAATATCTCGAAAGATAGGAAGAACCGGAATTCTATTAAAACAAAACAAAACGTAAGGAGCCAGTGTTGTTGTTATTATTACCATCATCATCATCATCATCATCATCATCATCATTATTATTTACATTTTTCCCTTTCATTTTAAAGTAAGGCAGAAGAGAGCACGCGGGAACACAGGCTCAGTTTAGCATCACTCCCCAATGGCCGCGTCCCTGCCTCATTTGGGTCTCCTCTGGGGTCAGAAAGTAGAGAGGAGAGCACACAGGCCTGGGAAAGTTAATAAGAATTCTAATGACAATAGAAATGACGAGAAAACTAAACTTTGGCCAACTTAGATCGCAGAAGGAAGACTCTGGGGGAGGGTGGGAAGGTTTTTTTGTTTTTTTGGGATTTTTTTTTCCTCAGGAGGTCACTTTCCCTCTTGCCTAGTGAAATCTGACTTTATTATGTGGTTTTTTTTCCAGGACTTCAGGAGTGCTCTTTCCAATGTTTTACTCAGCTCCCAGTCTCCCAGCCTTGGGTCTTCAGGGAAGAGTGTTGGCTGTGTTCATTATTATTCAATATTCGATATACCCTTCTAATATCCCTCCGGTTATGATTATTGCTCTTGACTCCGTGGGTGGACGACGGGTTGTTTTCTATTTCAAGTCAAGGATTAAGAGATAAGATGTGGAAATGTTTCTCTAGACAACCAGCTGTTAGGGGAGTCCTCACTCCCTCAAAGTAGCAGTTAGGTGACTGTAGAACTTGGTGGTAAAGGACCTGCTGTCCAAATCCCGCCACCCTCTTACTTTGGGTGGTCACCAGTCCCAAAGGGTGAGGGTCTAAACTGAGATGACCTGGAGCCTCTCAGGCTTTGGGACCTGTCCTGTACCCGGGGAATTTGAGTCCTATCTGCAACCCATAAGTCGATGAAAGTTCTGCGGATGTAGACACTGCTTCTACACCATCAGGGGCCTCAAAATGTGTGTATGTGGTGACCTTGTTGCCAGAGACTTAGGCTAATAACTCTAGGGCTGGGGGGATCCCCCTTGAGTGAAAAGAAACCTGTCTGGATCCCCCCCCCATACCCTGACTGAAGGGTGCTATGGAAACTTGGGAGTGCACTGTTCTCTGGGGCTCTGGAAAAGACAAATTTTCTTTGGCAGAAGGAATGGTGTCACGCTGTCGACACGAAAGACTATTTTTCTTGTTCCCTTTTGGGGGGGGGAGAAAGAAAGCAAGAAAGAAAGGAAAATTAAATCCACACGTGTTGGGCTTGCTCAAAGGGCCAGATTCAAAACCAGAGAAGAAACTGCAACTCTGTCCAATGCTGGCGGCCTCAGGGGGCCCTTTCCAGCCAACCTGCCCCCCTACACACACAAGTGAGGCGTCCCACCAGAGAGAATCCAACCCCAGTTTCATAAAGGGCCGTGCCTAGGCAGGGGGAGGGGAGGTTGATACTTCACCCCGGGTTGGGAAAACAAAGGAGAAATTGGGAATGGTTACTTTTGTACACCAGCTCGGTGTGATACCTCCAGGTTTAGGAAATTACAAAGGTCACATCAGACTTGTGAACTTGGGCCTACACATTCAAGAAACATCAGTTTTATCCACATGGATGTAGGTACCCTGATCTTCGAGGAGGATAATACATGTGGCCCTCCCTAGCTCTCTTTCCCTACCCCCCCCCCCAGTAGTATACGGTTCTCAGCAGGGGCCCACTGAGGGAGGGGCGGGCAGGAAGCAAAGAGAGTTGACACTCCTGCCTGGAGCTGTAAGTGAAAACTCTGGTAATGACTTTAGAGAGGTGAAGGGAGGTGGGGGTGCGGGTGAGGTTGAGGAGGGTAGCCAAACCCCAAAGTGGAAGGATCAGTCACCAAGACGATTGCTTGGTCAAGACCTCTAATTTTTCTTCCCCATCAGCTGGGGCTGCTAGCGGGGGGGGGGGGGGTACTCAATCCCTTCCTGTCTCACACTGCCTTGATAGAAGGCTCTGGAAGCAGAGACAGATCATCCCTCTATCCCAATCACAACAGGAAGAACACTGGTTAGGAAGTAGACTGGACTGGTCTGGGTGGGAGAGCTGTGTTTCTTGATCACTGTAGCAACCTCGAGCTACCTATAACACTCCCAATAGTGGAAACACTATCCACAGGGACAGTACATCAGTGTCCTGATGTGGACGGACACTGAAGTGTGGAAGCCTGAGGATGCTTCCACTGGTACCCTTGTATTTGAGAAAATTGATACTTAGTATCAGCCGAAAAATGATATTAAGTATCAGCCTGACTGGGGACCCTTGGCCGAATCACAGTCAGGTCTGGGACTTTAGGTGTCCACTCTTACCCCTCCCTTCCTTAGACGGCCTGGAGCAAGCTCTTCACGGGAGGAGGAAGTCAGAAACTAGAAAATTTGACATTAATGGTAAATGACACCGGACTCTCTTTGGAACAACAGGAAAAAAAAAAGAGTTAGATGTTGGACTCAACAGAGGAAATACTAAAGAAATATTCTGCTTGGACTGTTCCTTCAATTTTTTAGTGAGAGGAGAGGAAAGTGTTCTTTTCTGGAGGTAGGGGTGGGTGGTGGACAATACAGGCTACATTTCTTGGGTCCCTGTGAGAGGGAACAAGCTTAGAGAAAGAAGGAGGTACTGCCCTTCTACGCTGACAGCCCAGCTTGCCAATAAGCAACCCAGAGAGACAGAAGCAAGCGTGAGGGTCATGGAGGACAGAGGTCCAGACCCACTGGTGCCAATGAAGGCCTTGGAGCTGAGGGATAGCAGTTTTGTTACATGCTATGGATAGACTCCCAACTCTCTCAGAACTGGCCAGGGAAGGTGAATAATCGCTCCGACTGGGCGCCTAACCTCAGCAAAGCTCCTAGCTCTCTGTGGGGTCTACCTAGCTTTTCTAGTTTCAGCCTGGTGAGGCAGGTAGGGGCAGGGGCAACCACAGCATCTTCTATTTCTCCAGGTCTCATTTGTTTCTTTTCTTTCTTTCTTCTTCTTCTTCTTTTTTTTTTTTTTTTTTTTTGAGATGAGTCTCATGTAGACCAGGCTGGCTCCAATTCCTTGTGTTTGCCCAGGATGACTTTAACTCCTTGACTGTCCACTCCTCCTGCTTCCACCTCTCCAGTGCTGGGATTACAGGCAGGGGATGGGGGTGGGGTGGTAGTTGCTGAGAACCAAACACTAAGCACTCTACATTCCCAATTCTCCCATCCCCGGTGTTCTTGTATTCTTGTTTTCTCAAGACTGGTGTCTGTACACACACACACACACACACACAGATATTTTAGGCTCATGAATCTGCCAGCACTTGAGGTTCAAGACTAATGAACTTTTGCAGCAGGGCAGAGCTGCCTTGATGCGAGGCCCCCTGACTCATTCAGCCCCCATACAGTCCTGCCAGAGCGAGAAACATTCACATGTGTCCCTTGCTTTGCAGAAGCAGTTTCTGTGGGAGAATGACCTGGGTCATGGGCAGGCTCTCTGACTATGGAGTCCGGCCACCCTCACTCCACCCCCAACACCTTCGTCATTGGCTTCTTTAGCTTCTCTGCAGAACCTGGGGAGGGCTTCCGAGCAGATCTGTTGGGCTAGGTAAATTCAAAGGCCATCTTGTTGGCCTCAGCCGCTCCTCCAACCCGTGAGAAAATGTCCAGACTTCTTTGGGTACCTGATTTCTCTCTACCTCTCCCATTGACATCCAGCAAAGAAGTAGAGGACTCTGGTTTGCTGGCCCTTAGCAACTGGGGTTCTGAATGGAAGATGCTGAAATCTTGCTTTCCAAACCTGATGATTGTGTTCCCATATCCTGGCCTCTATGGAAGCTGTAAGGCCAGTACACACTGCCCTGGAGGCAGGAGGAAGGGCTATATTCGGGTGTAGGGAACAGGAAGACAGACCCAGTTGTGAAGCCTCATATCTGCATCTTGGTTTCTGGCACCCCAGGTAGGAGCTAAAAGGGAATCCCCCTGTGCAGAGGAAACTGCCCCAGCATGCTGCCCAGTTGTGGGCTAGCCTGCTGAGGGAGCCCTCGAGGATCACAAGACCAACTGTCCATAAGTTCCCCTCCCAATCACTCTATTTCCAGGAGAAAAGGCAGGTCGCCATTGGCCTCTCCACTGTGCTGACATCCTGGGACCCAAGTAGAGGGTTCTAGAAGGGTCCTAGACCATGCTCAAGTCTGTACCCTGTACTCAAGGCCAACTGAGGCCAGAAGCAGAGTTACCTCCTTAGAAGGGGGATTGAGAGTTTAGTCCAACTCAGTGCCTGAAATGGAGATTCTAGGGTCCCCACTGTCAAGTCCTGTCCCTCTGTTCCCTGCACCTAGGTTGCCTTACCACTCTACAGGGAATCCCTCCCTGGGAAGACTTCTAAATCTCCAGGATTTGGGGCCTTCAAGTCTTTCCTCTATTCCCAGAGTGCTGGAACTGTAAACATTGCCTGCACAGTCCTTGTATGCTGTGCTGGCGACGGAACCGGTTTTTTTTTTGTTTTGTTTTGTTGTTGTTGTTGTTTTTTGTTGTTCTTAATATTGTTCATTAGCACAGTAACAAATGCAGACATAAGAAGTCTAAATCAACCAATCGACTGAACAGTTCCTATTCCACTTACGGTTAACAGCATGAGGTATTTCACTACAGGTTTCCACAAATCCTGATTCAACCCTTGACGTAATTTGCATATAAAATAAAAAGCATTAACTACTGGTTTCCTACATGGTATCTTTTTTTTTTAAAGATTTATTTATTTATTATATGTAAGTACACTGTAACTGTCTTCAGACACACCAGAAGAAGGTGTCAGATCTCATTAAGGATGGTTGTGAGCCACCATGTGGTTGCTGGGATTTGAACTCAGGACCTTCAGAAGAGCAGTCAGCACTCTTACTCACTGAGCCATCTCTCCAGCCCTCCTACATGGTATCTTGTAGTCAGGTGTCCATTTTACATATACGAGGTAACAAACTCATCTTTGCAAACTTGTTAAATACCATTGTTTCCTTCTAAGAAGGAAAGACAAATTCCAATTTTTTTTTGAACAAGAAATACGCTACATAAACTGGGTTTTCAGTTCTTACATGATTTGTTTGTCACAGAAGAAAGCTGCTTATGATTTTGAAAGGGTAGGCGTGGGAGATGCTAAAGAGTAGGGTATTTCTATGACAGATATTATTCAGTCTTACTTCCCAGGATTTTGTTGTAACTCAAGGTATCTTGCTACAGTAGACAAACTGGTAATAGCAACTTTTAGAGCTGTTACTTTGCAAGATTAGCTGACTTTTAGTACAACAGGAAAGAATGCACATGTAGACACTTGTGTTCTGTTGATTGTAGTCTACTGTACTTTCAAAATCAGCTTAAATTTGTATAGGAACCCTGGGTTTTATGTGCAGTACTCAAGCTTTCTACTAACCAAGTCTCATCCCCAGCCTCTGCTGTTGCACTGGTTTTTTGTTTTGTTTTTTGTTTTTTTTATGACACAGTGCCTTGCTTTTTATGACACAGGTGGGCCTCACACTCAGAGATCCGTCTGCCTCTGCCTCACAAGTGCTGGGATTGAATGTGTGTGCTATCATGCCTAGCCTATCATTGAATATTATTAATGATTGTATGCCATTTAGTAAAGGATTCTGTGTCATTGTGTGGGCTCTCGGGGTATTTAAATATATGCATTTAAATAGGTGTCAATTTAGAGTTGTGTAAGTATATCTTTATGTAAGCTTCCTTGGAGTATTAAAACATAAATATGCATGAATACATTTGAGTATATACTTATTATTTTCCATTTACCTCCTTGTATGAAAACACCTCTGAGCTATAGTGTACAGGGGCACGGGGCACAGGTGGTGTAGGGTGATCATATATGTGTCTGTAATTATGGAAGGGCCATGTTCATATATGGATGTGTGTGTGTGTGTGTATAAGTGGGGTGGGGTGTGAGTGTGTGTATGTGTGTGTGACTGTGCATGCCTACGTATGCATGTGGGCATCACAGGTCAATTTGCAGGAGTCAGGTCTCCTCCTTTACCATGTGGGTCTTGGGGATTGAACTTAGATCATCAGACTTGGCAGAAAGCCCCTTTATGCCCTGACTCACACTCCCATCTCTCCATTTTTATCATCTATCTTTATAATTAGCATTTCACTAGCTGTTCCAGGTGTGGGCCTGAAGCTGGCCTCTGGCAGTCAGGTCTCTTAAGGCACAACATTCTAGAGGCCAGAAGGGATGTCTACAGACAGCCAGGGGCCACCCTTGTCTATATTTGGAAACAAATTCCACAGCCACTTCCTGGGAACTGGGCAAAAGGTGCCTGAAGAGGGGGGGAAACAAGTACAGCTGAACATGCCTCTTCCTGTCCCCCAACATATGGGGAAGCCCTCGACTCCTGGCAGGTTGGCAGGACCAGGTGTCAGGTGCACACAGGTGTATGATGTCAACAGTTAAAACACACAGTGGCACCAGGCAGTGGTGGCACATGCCTTTAATCCCAGCACTTGGGAGGCAGAGGCAGGCAGATTTCTGATTTCAAGGCCAGCCTGGTCTACAACATGAGTTCCAGGACAGCCAGGGCTACACAGGGAAACCCTGTCTCGAAAAACAAACAAACAAACAAAAAACAACAAACAAGCAAAACCACACAGAGGCTTTAATAGAGGAACAGAGTGACATTCTTTCTAGACGGACACACAGCATTCCAATCTTCCATAGCCTCCCAGGCTTCCTGGTCCAGGGACCAGGGAGTTTCTACTAACCCTTACCCCTGCCCATTCTTTCCTGGCTGCCTCCAGCACACAGCTCCAGGCAGCCTTCCCTCTTGTTCCCAGTGAGAAGGCCTGGGGGCTCTCAGAAGCCAGTGACTGCTGATGACAAAGTATGTTTCAAGGTGCCTCTGACCTGACCCGCCTCTCTTCCATGGTGTTAGAAGGAAGCTGTCTCACCTGCTCCCAGTAGCCTGGACTTACTTTACCACCAGCTGGCACGTCCTCAGCAAGAGAATCAAGCAACGAAACACCCAGGGCATTGCCACACGGGGTGGATTAGAGAGCACATGGTACACGTAGTGTAGTCTCATGAAAACATTAACACGTAACGCAGGGTAATGTAGTCACTGTAGCCAGTGATCACGCCTAGCCAGCCACAGATGCAAACCTGTGACTTTGTGGACAGAGATGACTCAGAAACTTGCACACTCAGGAGGACCTTCTCCTCACCCAACATCACACCCGGTCGGCCCCCTCATGGTCCAGCACATTGCACAACCATAATACGAATCCGCTGTCGGCCATATTAAATGTCTACAACATAGTGCAAGGGAGTTAGCACACCTCACACGTAAGTGCACGCACACACTGAATCCCGCTCATACCCATTAATTCGTGATTTACACACCCATTCATTCATGATTCACACACGTCTACATCTGCCGCACGTAGGCCTAACCTTGTCTCTTACTCACACACCCTCCCTTGAAGGGCATGGACAGGTTTGGTGAATCCAACTTAAGAGAATCTGTTGACTCAATAGATCCTGCCCAGCCTGAGAGCCACCCTTGGGGAGGACGGACATGTAGACTGGGAGCACACAGACCGAGCCCATTTCTATCTGCACCTTGACCCTCTACCCACTTTTCCTTGTCTTCTGCCAGCCTCACAGAAACCCTTGGGCCTTAAAGCAAATCAACCTGTTGTGCCCCTGGGAACCATGTGGACTCAGCAACCACTGGTCAGACGATTTCTTAATTCTACTCAAGGAGGGATAGGTATACAGAGGACCGGGTTTTAAGAGCCCAGCTGAGGCTGGGACCAGCATCCTCTGCCCCCTGTGTAAACCACACCACAGTGACTCCTAAGGGAGGACCTGACCGTGGTCCTCCACCCATCACCCGTGACAGCTCCCCCAGGGATTTCTGAGTTGACTGTTTTGATACAAACAAGAGACACCAAAGATTACCATGTCCCCGCATATAGCCCTCCAAAGGGCATCTGAAGGTCTTCGATGAAATCCCAACTCCACACATCCCGAAGGCTGTCCTGGCTCCTGTCTGTCGGTCCCACCTCCCGCCCAGCTCCCCTTTTGCCTCCACACCCCTGCACCTTCTGTTCCTCCCCCAGGACTTTACACACATGGTGCCTCTGTTCTTTTTCTCTGCCTCCTGACTGTTCCACTGTGTGTGGCTGCTGTTCCGGCCATTCGAGTTTATTTGTTTACCATACTTTTCACATAAGATAAATACAGGTGCAATCAAATATATCATCGCTTATATGATAGATGGATTCAGACCAGGTGTGAGATGTGCTCTCAGATCGGATATAATGTAACAAATTGATAATGTGCAGGGTTGCAACACTCTCTCCTTACTTACAACAAACAAAACAGCAGTCGGAATGATGAGAAGATTGGAGCAAAAATAGGACCTTGATATATACATATACATACACACATATATATATGGAGGAGAGGTCATCCAAAGACCCCTCTCTCTGTTCCTCTCCGTGGCCCTCGCCAGTCCTTCATTTGTCTTCCTTCCATCCCTCACCCCTGTCTCCTTTCTTCTACCCTCTGTCTCTTCCTAGGAGAAGAAGGCAGCTGATAGGTGAAAGTGGTATTTTTATAGGCTGATAAGGCCCCTCCTTATCTAGCAAGTTCTGTCTCATGCCCACCCCTAAGTGTCCCTACTTGACTGTTTTCTCCCTGAAGCTTTAGGCATCCTGGGAAAGGTGACTCCTGCCACCTCCCTGGGACTCCTCAGCTCCCTTTGCCTCAGTCCCCTCCTGATCCCCCCACGGAGGACTTACCCTGCCCCCAACCTTCCTTCCTTCACTCCAGAAAGGTGGCAGGTGACAGGAGATGGGGAGAGAGACAGGGGTGCGGGGGTGGGGTGGGGTTGGGGGCGTCTGCCTGTCCCTAAGGGTTCTCCGTACCATTTTTCTTTAATGACACCAGCTATATTAAATTCTGTACTCCGAAGTCTCTTAAATTCATTTATGGCCCATACTGGACCCTGAGCCATATTAACGATAAAATAAAATCCAGCATTTATACATCCAGGGTGTTGCCCGTAGCTGGTAGAAAACATTATGCTTCTAGCTGCTTTTGCTGGCCGGCCCTGTCACGTCACCCACACTCTGACCTTTTGGTCTCCACTGGGGGGGGGCTGGAAGGAGTGGAGGGAGTAGAGAAGGAGAGCCCTGCTCTTGCTGACTACAGAGATTTAAAAGCTGGAGAGCAAAGGGTTTTTTTGTTTTGTTTTTTTGTTTTTTTTTTTTCTGGACTCAGCTCAACTCAATGGCAACGTGTCTCTCTAAGCCACAGTAGGCCTGGGAATCAGGAGAGGTTACTGGGGTGGGAAGCCAGGCTGCAGAACCAAAGCTCTTGGATGTGGCTGTAAGTTCAAACTTCTACTCTGCCACTTCCCTGTTGTGTACGCCCAGCAAATGTTTTCCCCGTTCTTTCTTCCTTCCTTCCTTCCTTCCTTTCTTTCTTTCTTTCTTTCTTTCTTTCTTTCTTTCTTTCTTTCTTCCTTCCTTCCTTCCTTCCTTTCTTTCTTTCTTTCTTTCTTTCTTTCTTTCTTTCTTCCTTCCTTCCTTCCTTCCTTCTTTCCTTCCTTCTTTCCTTTCTTTCTTCCTTCCTTTCTTTCTTTCTTTCTTTCTTCCTTCCTTCCTTCCTTCTTTCCTTCCTTCCTTTCTTCCTTTCTTTCTTTCTTTCTTTCTTTCTTTCTTCCTTCCTTCCTTCCTTCCTTCCTTCCTTCCTTCCTTCTTTCCTTCCTTCCTTTCTTCCTTTCTTTCTTCCTTCCTTCCTTCCTTCCTTCCTTCCTTCCTTCTTTCCTTCCTTCTTTCCTTCCTTCCTTTCTTTCTTCCTTCCTTCCTTTCTTTCTTTCTTTCTTCCTTCCTTCTTTCCTTCCTTCTTTCCTTCCTTCCTTCCTTCCTTCTTTCCTTCCTTCTTTCCTTCCTTCCTTTCTTTCTTCCTTCCTTTCTTTCTTCCTTCCTTCCTTCCTTCCTTCCTTCTTTCCTTCCTTCCTTTCTTCCTTCTTTCTTTTCCTTTCTGTTTTGTTTTTTTTTGTTTTGTTTTGTTTTGGGTTTTTTTGTTTGTTTGGTTGGTTTTGGTTTTGGTTTTTGGTTTTTTTTTTTTTCAAGACAGGGTTTCTCTGTGTAGCCCTGGCTGTCCTGGAACTCACTCTGTAGACCAGGCTGGTTTTGAACTCCGAAATCTGCCTGCCTCTGCCTCCTAAGTGCTAGGATGAAAGACTTGAGCCACCACTGCCCGGCTGATTTTCTGTTTCTTGTGGCCTCTGTGTCTTGCTCTGGGCAGTGATTCTCATTCCTCAGTGGGCACTTGTGAAAGAAAAGAAAACAAACTAAACACACACACACACACACACACACACACACACGTAAGACTTGTACATAATCAGGGCTCGGAGACACAGCGTTGTCAAAGACCTCAGAACCTCAGAGGCAAAATGGAGGCAAAAGGAGAATTCCGCAGGCCAGCGTGCCCCTGGTCCCCTGGGGAAGAGATGAGTGTTGCTTACTAAAATTAAAATCTGCAAGAAGTTGAGCGTCCTCTGATACAGGCTCCTAGAGAAGGAGATGCTGTTGAGAGCAGAAGGAGGAGACCAGAGATGCTCAAGGCCCCAGACACCCTGGCCCCAGCTCCAAAGTGGGGCGGGGATAGATGATCTTTGCTACATTGTTATCAGGGGCCCAGCTGCCCTCAACTGCGGCCTTTGCCTCTATCCCAATCAGCACTTAACAGCCAAAACTAACCACCGACTCAGGCCCCAGTCCTACAGGAACAGACCTTTTGAGGCAGGGACTACGAATCTGTTTCCCAGATCCTAAACTATCAGATGGCTATGGTAGACTCCAGTGTGCGCGTGCTCCATGGTAGAGCGGTTGCTTAGCATGTTGGGGACCCTGACCTCCAGCCCCCAGCAGGGAAGAAGGGGAGGAGAGAGGGAGAGTAAAGAAAAGAAGGGAGAAGACATGATGAGAGCCAGTGACTCACCTGCAATCCCAGCACTCAAGAGGCTGAGGCCGGAGGATTACCATGAGTTTGAGGCTAGCTCAGGCTACACAGTGAATTCTAAGCCAGCCTGGATTAAGGTTCGACCACAAATAGACAAAGCACAAACAAAACAAACCAGATGGCCTTGGGCAAGAAAGAGACCTCAGGCCTACCGTCCTGGGATCCAGGGTTACTGAGACACCAGCCTCTGAGCCTAGTGAGGTCAGTTCCTGCTGTCTCTTCTTTGCCTCGCACTTCCTGGTTACTCCCCATTGGGGAAACACAAGAAAACCAAGTGGGCTATGAGAGATTAAGTGTGTTGGATGACCCTCCCCAGACTCCACATCCTCCAGGAGCCCAGCTAACACTGGCAAAGCCATCTAATCAGGTTCGTTGCCCCTGCCCAGCAGGATGTCGTATACACCCGGTGAGTGCAGTGGTCAGACCCGTCCAGCTACCCACAAACTCACAAGCAAAACTAAGCCTCATGCGGTTACTTGTGAGGAGGTATCATTACGCCCAAGACAGCAAATACAAGGCCTTGAGGTGACCCCAGCCCTGACTAGCCTCACATCCCAAGTTGGGAAAGGAGTCTGAACTTCCTGTTGCATAACTTCAGCCTTATCTTGAATTTCTAAGGGTATCAAAGACACTAGAGACCATCAATGACTCTGTGGCTAATAGCACTAGCAAGGGGTGCTCTCCCAAAGGGGAAATCATTCCTTGTGATGTGCTGAATAGATTTGGAAGGACCACCCCAACTCCCTGCTGGTGATCACCCACACAGAGCGCCCTCCCCAGCCTATGTCTCTCCTTCAGGATTGTCTTGATTTCCTGGGGCTGGTGTGGCTGAGTAACTTTTTTTAAGATTTATTTACTTATTGTATGTAAGTACACTGTAGCTGTCTTCAGACACTCCGGAAGAGGGTGTCAGATCTCATTACGGATGGTTGTGAGCCACCATGTGGTTGCTGGGATTTGAACTCAGGACCTTCGGGAGAGCAGTCGGTGCTCTTGACCACTGAGCCATCTCTCCAGCCCGTGGATGAGTAACTTAAATGAGAGAAATGTATCCTCCTACCTTCTGGTCAGTTCTTTCTGTGCGGTGAGGAACTGACCTTCCCACTACCAGGCAATGACGACCATTTGCAGCATTCTGACGGCATTCTGCATCCAGTGGATGCATGACCCTCATCTCTGCTTCCACGAGGATGTGGATTATCCTATGTGCTTACTCGAACACTTGCTCTTTTACGAGGATTCCAGTCTAATGGCGGGGCAAGGAGGCAGGGCCACCCTAATGACTTCATTTTAGTTTAATTACCTCTATAAAGCCCTTATCCCCCCCCCATGAGGTCACATTCCAACAGATGAATTTGGGCGTATTCAATCCCCAACAAGAGGGTCCTGTCATCTACCCTGGCTTACAGAAAGTATCCAGACATATGGGCCCATTTCCAAGGTCGGAATAGTTGACATCCACTGCCATGGGCCAAAAGAACCTCACCATGGTGAAGCTAATAGGAAAGAACTTTTTTTTTTAAAGACAGGATCTCATATAGCCCAAGCTGGCCTTGAACTCAGTGTGTAGCCAATCATGACCTCCAGCCTTCCATCTTCTTGCCTCCTCGCCTGGGTACCGGGATTGCAAACATGCACCATCACGCCATGGTTAGTGTCCTGTGATGCTGGGGAGCAAACCAGGGCTTTGTACATGACAGACAAGCCCTCTACCGACAAAGCTAATTATTAGCTAATTCTTCAGGCAGCTGATGTTCCCAACCTGGCCGTTCTTTTATTTTCATGCCCACTGGATGCCAGCTGTCTCTCAGCTTGGTGTGGGAGAAGGAGGGGGGTTCAGGAATTCAGGGTGCAGCAGATAGAGGTGTTTTCATGTAGGTCTGATACCTGAATTCTATGCCCTGATCCAACAAGGTGTAAGAAAAAACCAGCTCCCTAGAGCAGCTTTCTGACCTACACCACACACACACACACACACACACACACACACACACACACTCATGCATCCCATACATACTCTCATACCACATACACTCACACACACACCACACATACCACAAGTATATACAAACACATATACACACTTGCACATAAAACACACACTCACACTATATACACACACATACCATACACACACAATATTCATTCACTCTCTCAAACTTGCACACCACACAAACTCACACACATGCACACATGCACTTTCACATGCGCTCTCACTTGCACACATCTTTTAAACATACAATTAAATGAAGTCAGGCAAGGGAGACGTGAGTATCTATCTGGTCATGAGCAAGATAGAGTGGGCAATCTCCAGGGTTCTGGGTTCGAATTCCAGCACTGATAACTGCATAGCCTGTGGTCTTGTTGGTGTAGAAGCTCCTCAGGCTTTAGTTTTATCTCTAAAGCCACGATAATTACAGGCTTCTCTGTCGGTTGTGGATGTATTCAGTTCACAGGCAGGGTGCCTCCCACTTGCTAAACTTTCCATGAATATTACTCATGACCCATCTCTTCTTTTCCTCTGGATATCCTTTTTTATTATTATTCTAATTGCCTTGTTTTGTGAGACAGAGACTTGTCACAGAGCTAAGGCTGACCTTGAATTCACCGTCCTCTTTCTCCCAAGTGCTGACAACTACAGGCACATGTTCAACTCTTTAACCCCAATTTAAAAATATTATTTTAAATTGTGTGTGTGTGCATGTGTGTGTGTGCATGTGTGTTTGTGTGCATGTGTGTGTGTGCGTGTGTGTGTGTGTGTTTGTGTGCATGTGTGTGTGTGCATGTGTGTGTATGTGTGTGTGTGTGTGTGTGTGTGTGTGTGTGTGTGTGTGTGTGTGTATGTTTGTGCATGTGAGTGCAGGTGTCTTGGGAGACTAGAGGTATCAGATCTTCTGGAGTTGGAGTTATGACTAGTTGTGAGCTGCCTGACGGAGGTGCAGGAATCAAGCTCAGGTAATTCAGAAGTTCTGTAAGTGTCAACCTCTGAGGCATCTCTCTAGTCCTTTCATCTCAATTTTAAGACCTCACAAGGTATGGCTTTACCTGAGTGTTGGTCTTCAGAGCAGGGTCATGATAAAGCATGGGGAAATCACTTGCATTTATTCACCACAGATGACTTTCACCCAATTCTGGAGGCCCGGAAAAAACATTTCCTGGAGAAAGAAAATTTCCCACCTAGATGCCAGCTTGGGCAGCGTTGTGCTTCCAAGTCCGGCCAATGCTGCGACTGAGAATGAAGCTGGGACTGGAAAATGGTTTTGTCAACTCAAAACTTCCGAGGCAGGCATGCTGGGTAAACACATGGAGGTGGCTTGGGGAGTATCTGATGACAAGTCAGCTGACCTTCCCAGTTAGGCTTCTCCCCATCCCACAGGTCATGGAGAAGCCATGCCTGGATGCTGACCAAGCCACAGTGAATAGATACATCCACTCATCTCTTTTGAGCATCCACATTCAACCAACATTCCCATCAAGGAGATGTTTGTGCAGCCCACGTGGACCCAGGAACTCCAGTCTCTCCCATCTGAGCCTAGGTCAAAAGTCTTTCTTCCCTTCCCAAGCCCTCAAGAGCACCCCACTGTACAAGTATACTATGTATCCAGACGATTAAACAGTAACAGAGGTTGGAGCTACTCAAGGATGACCTCAGACTCTTCTGAGTAATGGAGGGAATTCAAGGCTTGGGGAATCTATGAAGGAGCTTTCAGTTTGGTTCATGTGGGAGCTGAAAGTGTAGAAGAGGATCCATCCATACTAGCTCATGTGTAACACTCAAAACACCCATAAGCAAAATAAGAAAACTTAACCTATAGGAGAAGACTCTTTAGGCAGAGAGGGAAAAGGCCAACCTGACAAAGTTGGTCTAGTGAGTGTCTGCAACTGTATCAGGAAGCAGGAAGCTGTGAACACCCATCACGGACAGCTTCAGCAGACAGGAAGGGTTTCTGATAGATTGGCCCCTTGGAGGAGCCCACTCATTGGACATGGCAGATAACTAACTACGTCACAAGAGGGAAAAGCCAACCAGGAGCCTCCCGGAGCTGGACGTGCTCGGCTTAGTTCACACCATTCCCTAGCACCCTCCTCAGCTCAAATGGATCCTTAGCTCACACCCACTCTGTGATTAAGAAGGAAATTTAGCAGAAGCGGCTCCGCCAGCCACGTGCTTGCTGCACGAACACGAGAAGCTGAGTTTAGCATCCCTGAACTTAAGAGCAGCACAGGACATGTTGATAATTCTTAGTGCGGAGGAGGTGGAGACAGGGGGATCCCTGAGACCTCGCTGGCTGGCCAGCCTTGACTATTCAGTGAGTTCCAGACCAGTGAGAAAGATCCTATCTCAATAAAAGAGGACATGGACAACACCACGTACACACACACACACACATGTATGTACACATACACAGTAACACATGTGCACACACATGCACACACATATATACATGCACATATGTGCACATGCACATAAATGGATGCATGTACATGCACACACATTCACACATACACATGAATGCACATACATGTACACACATGCACCCACATGCATACCCATACACACATGCACCCAGGTATGCATGCACACACACACACGCACAAGAAATTTAGCAGATGTGGATCTGAACTATATACATGAAATTCATTTAATTCTCTGATCTCATCTTATTCCAAAAGATCAGTCTCCAGGCTACCAAGCAGGGATACACAGTTCAATTCAATATTGACCACAGCATGCCTGGACCTATTGGTACTGAAGTTAGAGACTTAAGCAAATGAAGGCTCTACCTCACCTCACACATATTCCATCTGCTGGGGCAGCTCCTCTCAGAGCCCAACATTCAACATATGTGAGGCTCTGTGTTCGGTCCTCAGCACGGACCAAAAGAAAAGCAAATTAAAAGCAGCTTATATGATAAAGGGGAAGCTGGCTGTGTGGAATCAAGAATATACATATGTGTAGCCAAGTGGGGGGGGGTGCATGCTTTTAATCTCAGCACTTGGGAGGAAGGAGGAGGCAGATCTCTGAGGTTGAAGCCAGCTCGGTCTACAGATTGAATATAAGGACAGCCAGGACTACACAGAGAAACCCTATCTCAGAAAAGAAGGAGGAGGAGGAGGAAGAGGAGGAGGAGGAGGAAGAAGAAGAAGAAGAAGAGAAAAGAAAAGAGAAGAAATGACAAAAAAGAGTATACATCTGTGTGTACATGGGCATGTATATATGGACAAAAGATACAGACCCTCAGGGCTCTAGCAGGCCCTTTTCTAAATTTCTACCTCACTTGAACTCAAATTTAAAGTCATTACGGGGCTGGAGAGATGGTTCAGTGCTTAAGAGCACTGAATGCTCTTCTGAAGGTCCTGAGTTCAAATCCCAGCAACCACATGGTGGCTCACAACCATCTGTAATAAGATCTGATACCCTCCTCTGGGGTGTCTGAAGATAGCTACAGTGTACTTACATATAATCGATAAATAAATCTTTTAAAAAAGTAAAATAAAAATAAAGTCACTACAACCTGTCATTGTCTCCATCCGTGAGAGGAAATGCTGGAGGCTCAGCAGATAAAACTGGTTCCATGATATTTTTAGATTTCCTATCATTATTTTTTATTTATGTGTACATCTATGTGGCTGTGTATATGGTTATAGGAGTCCTTAGAGACCAGAGGCATCAGATCTCTCAAGAGCTGGAGGCACGGGTGCTTGTGAAGCCACCCAACGTGGGCCCCCTGGAAGAGCACCCTGCTCTCAGCTCGATAAACAATTCTTTCAGAACTCCACCTCACGGTGTGGATAAAGGCACTTGTGAGTAAAAAGTCAGGCACATGAAATATCTTTAGGCAGGCTCCACTTTCAATCACTGGGCATGTGCTGCACACAAAGAGATGAAGGGAGACCAGCACATCTCTGTTTCTGCAGGAAGGCTACCTTCTTGAACATGTCCTTTCAGGTAACCCAAATCTGGAAGCAGACTCATGGAAACACACCTGACTGGAGAGAACTCAAGTGAACCCTACCAGTTCACCCTGCAGAGGCAGGAGGATCACACGGATGGGAGACCACACTGAGGTGGCTATATAAGGTGACCGTGTTTCAGTAGGTAAGTAGGTAGGTAGATTGTACAAACTCAAATCTCTAGATATTTTAAGGAACAGTTAAACTGTATTCTTCCAAACTGCCAAAGCCAAGGAGATTGTCTTCTGCTGGTGTAGAAGGACAATCCTGACAAGCTGTAGATGGGAAAATCCACAGGAATGAAATACAAACTATGGTTTCCATAAAAGACAAAAGACAGGACAATGTCTGGCCAGGTGACTGTGCTGGGAGATGGGAAGATGACATCCTAATTCTCAGTAAATAGCAGCCCTTGTCATAGAGAGGAGAGAGACAATGTCTTTAATTTATGTGCTTCGTTTAAGAACCGTATATGTGGTCCTGAAGAGCTGGCTCAGCAGTTAAGAGCCCCGGGCTTCTCTTTCAGATTAAATTCTCAGCATCCACATGGGCAGCTCACAACCATCTGTAACTCCAGCTCCAGATAACCAGCTCCCTCTTCTGGCGTCTGCTGGTACTACACTCACACATAGATAAACGTACACATTAAAAAATTTTTGAAAAATTATAAACGTTGTATAACGTTTGTATTCTTCCAAACTGCCAAAGCCAAGGAGATTGTCTTCTGCTGGTGTAGAAGGACAATCCTGACAAGCTGTAGATGGGAAAATCCACAGGAATGAAATACAAACTATGTGTTATAACGTTGTATCATTTAAATTTTTACTTATTATTACTCTGTGTGTATATAATGTGGGGGTAGGGGGAAAAGTTCCATGATGCCATCCTTGGGCCAGAAGATAGCTGAGGAAGAGTTTGGTCCTCACAGTCCATTTTTAAGTGTGTTCTAAGGATTGAACTCAGGTTGTCAGGCTTATGTCTTCAGATAGCAAATGCCTTTACTCACTGAGGTACTGCATCAGTCTCTGTGTTGATGTATTATAGAAATCTTATAGTGTGCTACATAGAGGCATCGTTAAGTTTCTTTGATTCTAAATATGCCTGAAGTCAGCACCTTGTAAGATTCCTCAATTTCATGATCCAATGGGAAAAAATCCTTCTCCTTAACGTAATCATATATATATATGTATATATAATATATTATATATTAATTATATTATATTATAATTAGTATATTAATACATAATATATATAATATATATTATATATAATCATATATATATATATATGTATGTGCACATGTGTGTCCTTATGCCTTAGTGAGCCTATGGACAACCCTTAGGACTCCATTATCGTCTTTTACATGCTAGTTCTGGAAATTGAACTCAAGCAGTGAGAAGTATGAACCCCCTGCTTTTACCAACTGAACCATCTCTCTGGCTCTCTCTCTCTCTCTCTCTCTCTCTCTCTCTCTCTCTCTCTCTCTCTCTCTCTCTCTCTCTCTCTCTCTCTCTCTCTCTCTCTCTCTCTCTCTCCTTTTTACCCAGGTAGGTTCCTATGTACTCTAGGCTGACCTTGAACTCACTACATAGCCAAGAATGACCTTGAACTCCTGATCCCTCCCTTCCTCTGCCTCCCCAGTGCTGGAATTACCGGCATCTTCCGCCCACACCCAGTTTAAATCTCTCTGGGCTTTGTTTACACTAGGCACGTCCTCTACCCACTGAACTACAATCCTGGCCCCAACATGTTACCCGTTTTAAATATAGGTCAGTTGGAGTTAGAGTTCTGAAAGCTGAATGGAGCAGAGTCCTGCTGAACACTGCCAGCATGATACCAAACGACCACTACTTGCTTCCAGAAGTAGGTGTACAAAGATCAGTAAAGCCCGGTCGTCTTGATGATTCCACCAACACACGGCCAGGCTCTCCGGCTCTGACTTTGCCTGTCTTCCCAGCCTCTGCAAACTCCCCTCCCTTGGGGAGTGGCAGCGTCATGGCTACTAGGAAGTGACGTTTCCACAGTAAGCGGACCGTTCTTCTTACACAAAGAACATGGACTGACTTCATCTCCCTTCCCCCGTTGGCAGCATCCATAGCTTTGGGAGAAGCTGTGTACAAAGGCTGCTGTGAAATGATGATCATTGAGACGTGTGCGTGAGGCTCATTAAACCTTATAAATAACCTCCTAGTGACAAAATGAAAGGTGTGGGTGGGCACTCGCTGTGCATGCTGGGAATAATGACATTTTCCAAGAGAGAGTGGCTGAGAACAGATTCACAGATGAGCACTCAATTCCCATTCGAACCATCTGACAACGTTCACCACATCTTGCACCATGAACACGGGCCAGAAACTCTTCAGAACACTTTTTGTTTTATGAAAAACTGACTGCATTCGGGCTGGTGGTTAGCGCGATGACCATGGAAGGTGTGGTGTTCATAGTCAGAATTTCTGTGACAGAATTTCTTTGAGCTCACCCAGATGACCCTGGCGCTGCTACTGCCCAGGCCCTGCTGTCACCTCCATGGTCTCTGTCACCGTCTGAAACTTAGATCTAAGTACACACTAACCCCCTTATGTGTACGGGCCTGACCACCATGCGCAGGCGCAGACGTCAGGTCCTCCTGGGAATGCTCGCCCTACGTGTTCTCTTACAACCCTCGGGGTCTGTCTACTCATTATTGGAAGCACCGGGAATAGAGACCAGGGCTTTGCTCACATTGAGCCTGTGCTCCCAGCCCCTGAGCCACCCCACACCCAGTCCAGAAACATTTCTTACCTTCCAGGGACCTTACAAAACTCGACATGGCCAAACTTCTTTTAAATCTTACAATTCCATCACGGCGGTATCACCCCACTTACCAAAGCTAAGGCAGGTTAATGAGATCACCTGGATATAGTCACACTGTTGTCATGGAAACCAAGGTTTCAGTCAAGTTCTCATCAGAATCAGCCCTGAGTTCACCAGCCTGAATGCAGCCCTCAGGTGCCCCACAGAATTTCAGCTATAATCAGATAAATGTTCAGAAAAGATGTTAACAGTATTTTTACTTTGTATCTATTTCATTAGAAATGTAATATATGTGTGCATAATATATGTATGTAATATAAATTATAGTATATAATATATACATATTATAATATATATTACACACATACACAGTGTGTGTGTGTGGGGGGGGGGTGAGCTGCCAAGTGAAACGTGACTTCAGAAGAGTCCCAAATAGACGTTCAGTTTCAGAAAAATGAATAAAGGGGGCTGGAGAGATGACTCAGCGGGTAAGAGCACCAACTGCTCTTCCAAAAGTCACTAGTTCAAATCCCAGCACCCACATGGTGGCTCACAACCATCCATAAAGAAATCTGACACTCTCTTCTGGTGTCTGAAGACAACTACAGTGTACTTACATATAATAAATAAATAAATATTTTAAAAAAAGAAAAATGAATAAAAACTAAGACAGACTCAGGTGTAGGTGTCGTGACACACACTTGTAACATTGGCACTTTAGCACTTAGGAACTGGAGGCAAGAGTTCAAGGTTAACCTAGGCTACATACAAAGCTTGGGCTAAAAAAGGCTCTGTCAAAAAAAAAAAAAAAACCTAAATAGTGCTCAAAAATCACAAATAGAGTTCACTGTTGATTGGATTCTGAAGAACGGTGATATCTCTGACATGGAAATTCATATGGATGCTCAAGGAAACCATTACAATTTGTAATGGACAACTTGACATTAGCACACCTAACACTGTATTGTATCTGTATATGTGTTATGTCTGTGCACCACATACACGCAGTGTCCTTGGAGACCGGAAGAAGGAGTGGATCCCTGGAACTGGAGTTATAGGAAGACAACAGTCATCCCTCCTGTGTAGGTGCTGGGAACCAAACACAGATCCTCTGCAAAAGCAGCAAGTGTTCTTAACCACTGAGCCATCTCCTCCGTCCCTCCTTTTATTCAATCTCCACCTAAATAAAGTCAGTCATAGACCCAGGTATGGTGGTGGTATCCCTCTGTGATCCCAGAACTCAGAAGGCTGAAGTGGGAAGACTCCATCCCTCACAAACCAAACAAATAAAGAAAAATAAAAGAGACAAGAACAAGAGGCCAGTGCAAGTCTTTAATCCTGGCACTCAGAGGCAGAGGCAGATCTCTGTGAGTTCTAGGTCAGCCTGGTCTATAAGCAAGTTCCAGGACAGTCAGGGCTATTACATAGAGAAATCCCAGCTCCAAAATAAACAAACAAAAATAAAAAAAGTCACACTTCTGCCCAAAGTGTACTTCTATCATTTATAGTGAAAAATACAGCCCATTCCTCTCGTCTTTATCATTCCCCAGATTTTCTCATTTATCCCCTCACCCCTACAGCTCTGGAAATGCAAACCACCCATTATACCCTTAGGACTTGTCTGCAAGCAGGTTTGAATCACTAGCCCTCTCTCCCTCCCCCCCAGGACATGTTGTATTGTTCCGTTGCCACCGAAAGCAGCCAGCATCTTTCATCAGGTCTTCAGCATGGATTCTGGGGGCTTTATTAGCCCAAGAAAATGGCCCGACTCCAGCTGACATCAATGGGGTCCCATCGAGGAGTAAGAACGGAACATTTCCTGTGGAGCCCCGGCCTCAGACAAACCAGTTTGAAGAGAAGCCAGTTGGCTTGACTAAAGCTACCAGCAAGCTATTTTTGACATAAAAAGAAGCTGATAACTGATTAAAGAAATTTTAAACACAGCTAGTTGGGGTTTTACTATCTTGGCCTTAGTGGCCAGGAGACAAAGACACCGAAGTCAGTCCAAGTGAATTATTCAGAAAACAGCTTCGGAGGTTGGAGCCAGCTGTTTGCGGAAAAACAACTGTCTGCATAGTGTTTCTTTTCTTCATTTCTTTCTTCGACCCACATCCGTTTATAGAGGAGAACAAAGCCTTCCAATTTTCAGGGCTTCGCACCCCCAGAAAATTGGCACAGCAAGGAATAAAATCCCATTAACATGAGTAGAGTATGTCCCCTGCCCCCAACTAAACTGGTTTCAAAAGTTAAGATAAAGCTCTCTGAGCTGCTTTGGGTATATCTGGGACAGGAAAATAGAGACTGCATGTCTGGGGGAATTAAACATATTGAAAACAATGCCTTGAAAGTGGAATTTTATTTGTTGTTGTTTTTTTTTTATAAATCATTATTTTATTATTTCTCTCTCTCTCTCTCTGTGTGTGTGTGTGTGTGTGCACACACACACGCATGTGCTCGCGTGTGCGCAAGTGCATACTAGGTATTGAATCTCATGCTATGTGCACATGGAACATGCATGGACTTGACCACTGAACCACACTACCAGCCGTTGGTCCCAAAGTCTTGTCTTTTAAGTAATTTGGGAGGAATTCACCCAGACTCTCGATTCCACCCATGTCCTGTGTGTCTCTTCCTTACAGACTGCTTTTGCAAGGCAGGAAACTATTGATATTTTTTTTCTTTAGGACTTTCTGAGATAGCCCAAACTTCTGAGGGACCTGTAGCCAGCCATCATGTCAACTCTAGAACAGGCCAGTCATGCAGTTCAAGTCTCTGTTCCTTTTTGTCTCCTCCGAGCTGACTGGGGCATCGATAGGAAAAAATAACCAAAGAATTGGTGGCTTACTTTGAGTCTGTGAAATGGGCAATAGCGAAGACTCGATTGTCTCAGTACAAACGGCTGGGGTGTGTTCTCATTGACTAAGGCCAGTTCACAGTGTCCCAGCATAATGCAGCAGAGATGGTCTCTCTCTGTGTACTCCATAGTATAGCTCAGAATAAGCCTCCTCCCTCTCTGCTTCAGTCCGTAGGTCGGTCGTTACCAGCTTTAACCCACATGCTCCCATTCTTCAGGGGAAAAACACCAAGACCCAAGCAGGGTCTGGGCTGTTCAAGTGAACACATGCCAACTCTGGCATTGGAAATACAGTGAGTGGGCCTATGAGAGGGCTCAGCCAGTAAGGGTGCTTGCCACCAACCCTGACAGTCTGAGTTCAATCCCTGGGACCTACGTGGTAGAAAAAGACCAGATTTCTACGAGCTGTTCTTTGACCTCCATACACATTCTCCCTCTCTCTCTCTCTCTCTCTCTCTTCTCCCTCCCTCTCTCTCTCTCTCTCTTTCTCTCTCTCTCTCTCACACACACACACACAGTAAACAAATGAATAAATGTAAAAATACATTTGAACATACATTGTGCTTATTTTTCTATCTATGTGCAAGAATGTAGGTGTGTGATATGTGAATCTGTGTACTTTTCCATACTTAAACATTTTTTTGGCATTAAAAAAAAAGAGTCTGCAGAGTTTGTGTTAATGTTGCTACGAGAGGCATGCTTGTGGTCTCTTCATTTTTTTATTTTAGAGGAAGGAGCAATTTTTAGTTGCTAATGACCTCATACAAAAGAGCGTTGTGTACTATCCAACTATGTGGTGACTTACAAAGAACTAAGTCATTTGCTCCGTCTATCTGGTCTACCTGGAGGGAACAGCCCCACCCCAGCCTGCAGATCTAGGAGTCAGCCAGGACAACACACCAACAGGACCACGGAAGAATTCCAGGAGGGCTCATCACTCAGTGGTCTCATCTTTGTCCTATGCAATGTTAACAAAACCTGGCTAACTACATGGTGCTAGGAAAAAAAGGGAGTGCATTACTTCTTTTTGTAATGATTTATTTTTATAAATTGCTGTTTTGCCTGAATGTATATCTGTGTGCAGGTATCAGATCCCCTGGAACTGAAGTTATAGACAGTTGTGAGCTGCCATGTGGGTGCTGGGAATTGAACTCCAGTCCTTTGGAAAAGCACCTAGTGCTCTTAACTGCTAAGCCATCTCTCTGGATCCCCTGGGAAGACACTTCTATGTTCAAACACTCATTTAAAATGTCCACTGATTATAGTCCATGGGCAACATTACATTTGCAGATGAATAGCATCAACTTTTCAAATGTGACCACACACATTCTTGAGCTTAATATAAACTTCTCTTCTTTAAAAAAAAATGTAAAATGTGTATTTTTAATTTTTATGTATATGAGTGCCTGGCACCAGTGAGGCCAGAAGGAGGCATTGAATCCTCTAGACCTGGAATTGCAGGCAGTTGGGATTTGTCATGTGGATCCTGGAAAGTGAATATTGCAAGGACAGTGGGTGCCCTTGACCACTGAGCTGTCTCTGCAACCCCTCCTTCTTTACTGAAGTCCACCCACACACAAGATGGTCAAGTTCAGGTACTTGTTCTAGCCGCTCAGGTGAGAACACTAGCAGCAATTTGAGGTCTATAGTCCAGCTCAGAACCACCCCCAACCTTTCTTTTTGTGGGGAGGCAGGGTGAGAGAGAGAGCAGAACCCTAACCAGTTGATTCTCCAACAGTGCACATTCTGAGACACCTCTGCTGATAAAGGAAGCCTGTTTCTTTGGTTATTTTTCAGTAACACTGGTACCCACTTCATATCAGGGAGGCTGAAAAGCAACATAAGGAGACTAGACTCTTAAAGCAGCTAAGGGTCATTGGGTGACTTTTTCTGGGCTAGGTAAAACTCTCCTTGCTTGACATACCTGTGGCTATATTCAGTCTTCAAAGGAAAACTTTAAGGTGAGAACCAAGAAAGAAAGCCCATTTTACAGATTAAAAAAAAAAAAAAAAACAAAAAACCAAGGCAGAAAGGTTGAAGCCCTCACCAGGATCACAGAACTAAACTAAAGGGATGGGTGTGGTGCTAGCTGTTGGTACTCACACAGTAAACCATGACTGCACATTGAAGCTGAAGGTTCAGGGTTCAAAGAAGATGAGGTTACCCCTGATCAGATCTGGAAAATGCACCCCAAAGGAGCTATCAAGGAAATGACCTAGGAAGAAGTAAACTGGGGTCTGGGGGTGAGGAGCTGGGCTGGAGATGAGTTCACCGAGCAGAGCTTTATAAAATAGTTTTAATTTTGCAGTAAAGAAATACATAAGAAACTAACCTACACTGGGTACCCCGGGCACTCGGTGCCTTGGGTTACTCGGCTTCCCTCTGCAAAATCAAAAACCAAGACCGCTGGCATTTTCCTGGGATGTTGCTGAGACAGCAAAGGAATGCATTTGATGTCTGAGGGTATCACCTGCAGAAGCGAAATCCTGAGATAAGAGGAAATTTGTTGAGAACTGTGAGCCTGTGCCTCAGGGTTCCCTGCAGGAATCTTGGCTCCACACCCGGATCTTAAGCAAGAAGTTTTCCAAAGTCAAACTCTCTCGCCCCAATCAGGGTTTAGCACCGGGCCAGGAAGTAAGACCTGCCAGGATTTTTGGGAACTGTTAGGGAAACCTGAGAAACGAACAGGACTAGGAACCCGTGGGGTCCACAGGAGGGCTTCCTGTGAACAATCGAGGGACGGACGTGTTTGACTCAGACGACTCCATCAATCCCACCTTTCAATCCACTGCATGTCTCCGCACTTTTTGCCTTTGGCTTTCTAAGGGGGCCGTTGGTCCACATCGATCCGGACTTGGCTTTTCTGTTTCCAGAAGTTTCTTTCGTTGCTTCAGTTGTGAGTGGCGGTAGATGGGTGGAGATTAACGGCTGGCAGAGGGGTTGGAGAAGTGGGCGGAAAAGAAGCGACGGGGAGCATGAGGAGACTTCGCTAGCAATTATTTGGTTTGATCACGTAATTTGAGTTTAAAAACATCTGTACTAAGTACGTGAACATGGTCAGGAGACTTGCCTAAAGAGCCTCTGTGTGCACACCTGTAAGATGGGACTAAGAACAGCTTGCTTGCAGGCGCCCATATGAAGATGGATGAATTGTCTTTAAAGCGATTGACACAGCACGGGTGGATGATGAGTGTTCCTGAGTCTGTGGCTATTATTTTGAAAGGGAGAGGAAAAAGGATGGAAGATGGAGATATGGGAAGACCAAGGAAAGACCAAGAAGGCAGCAGCCATTTCCTGCTATCATTCATTTATGTGTGTCTGTGTTTACATATATGTGTGTGTATGTATACACACACAATTATTTACAGTGTAGGTAAGACAAGCATGAAACAAAGCAAGCAATCCTCCAAAAATGAGCTTCCCTCCCAGACCATTTAGAGGAATCATGGTGATAGCTGTGTGTCTTGAACACCTTCTTGGAGGTCTCCATCACAACACACACACACACACACACACACACACACACACACACACTCCACTCACCACTTCATATCCAGAACCTTGCCTTCAGTTCAACCATCTTTTGGCTCTTTCTGGCCACATCCTCACATTGAGCATGCTCTTAAGGTATTCTTCTATTTGCATAATAATATGCCACTGCCTTGTTTGCATAATTAGCTTAGTCAGCCTCCCTTTAATCCAAACTTTATGGATCACAAAAGTGCCCCAGGAGTCACTTACAAATGAGAGGCCACAACACGGAGTCTGTATGGCTGGACCCTACTGGCCCCCAATAGTGGCTGTAGCCATTACCCAGAACCACTTTTCCTCTACATCCTCAACAGGACTGAATGTGAACTTCAAATACCCTCTCCACCAATCTTCTTACCAGATGTGTACTTCAGAAGCGCTGGGTGACCATGGGATGAAACAGGGCTCAGTAGCTTGTGGCCCTAAGCCTTTCCTGGAAGTCTGAAACTGAGCCTTGGGGCTACTACCAAGAATTCTCTCCTTAAATTACCCCTGGATGGTCATATACAGGAGCACCTGGTGCACCCCCCTACCCCACCCCTGCAAATGAAAACACAGTGCCTCATGGATCTCTAGGAAGCTTCTGCACATTGAGGGTGAAGGAATGAGTGTGCCTTGGAGGGTCACCCTGCCACAGATATGCCTAGATTTTCTCCCAGTATCATTTGAATGGCTGGCTGTGATTAGAACCCTGGGGAGAAAAAGTCTCTGGTAAAGAAAGAAGGTTAGCAAAGGTGGATGAGGCGGAGGCTACTCCTGGGGGGCACAGTGGTCAAATGTTAATATTCTCATCACTTAGGGGGAAAAGGCCAATAGTGTAGCATTCCCACATTCTTTGTCAAAATTTAAAGGAGTGAGGCTGTTAGATGAATGTCGGCAGCTCCCAGCAGCGCATTACGGATCACGGAGCTTTTCATTCACAGGTATTTATGGGGTTATATTTGCCTAATAAATATGACAATAGATGGACAGCTGGTGAGAAGGGGGAGACCCTGGACTCAAAGGCAAAAAAAAAAAATTATAGAAATCTGTCATCCTGGAAGGGAACTAGGTGGTCTCAGAAGGGGCTCAGTCCTCAGTGGTTTGTTGGCCTTGAAACCTCTGCTCACGCAAACACGGGACTCGAGCAGATAACTGGTATCCGAGGATGCTGGTATGCACACGGTGATAACGCACCGGGGTGGACCCAAGCTGATAAGTGCTGCCTCCCGGCCTCCAACTGGGCAACCATGTTGACTGTAGAAAGCAGGGGGTGAGGGGAGCGTGCTTAGTCAACTTTTGTACCCCTTTTTTTCTCTTGTACTTCCTGTCCTGGGGAGAATGGTAGTAATCCAAAAACAAGACTCCTTGATATAGTTATCAAAGCCTTCTCCTCCTTTTGAATTTCGCCAGGCCGATGGGATCTGTCTCTAGTCCAATATGCCACAACCAAGAAAGTTTAAGCTCGACTTCGGCACGTTCTAGGCTAGAAAGCAGAGACCAGACAGTTGAATGGGAAAACGAAAAGGGGTGTGAACTATTGTAAGGGAGACAAGTAAAGGATACAGCAGAAGAAGTGCCTTCGAACTACCACCACCAGCGAGGAGGAAAGAAAGAAAAAAAATTGAGAATACCAGCTCGGCAGTACAGAAATGCCAGGCATTTGTGAGGCCTCGAGTTCAATTCCCAGTACTTGAGAAGTTTAAAGTAAAACATGTATGTACGAGGAAGAAATAAAAGCGAACATAGACTGGGAAAGCAGGGTGGGAAAGGGGAGAGAAAAAAGAAAGGAAGTGGGTGAGAAAGAAAACGGAGGCCGGGGTGGGGAAAAGAGGGTAAAGAAAAGAGAAAGAGAGAAAGATCCAGGAGCAAGAAGAAAACCAGAGGCTCCCAAAAGGCTAAAGAGAGAGGTAATCAGAGAAGCATTCCGACCAGTTTGTTAAATTCTTCGCAGGGAACCCGCGCATCGGAGGCGCGCACACCCGACCTCTTAAACACCGTTTTGCTCCCGGCTATCCTTATAAACAATATTTTTCGATTAAACTTAATTAGCCAGCCGGAGCTAAAAGGCCGGCTGGCTGCAGGCTGGAGGCCAAGGGTCCGAGTGTAGATGTTCCTCTTAGGCCGACACGCTCGGTTAGGTTCTCCTTTTGTCTAGCCGCCAAGCCCACCGGGTTAAGGACAGAGCCCCAGGCCTGTGCCTCCCTGCACCGGAGCTCGGAGGCTTTCCAAGCGCGGAGAACCAGCCGCGTAACAACTCGTGGTCGACTGCTCAAAACCCCAACCCTCCACGCTGCCGTCAGTTCTCTAGCCGCTGGACATAGGGTTTGTTTTATAAGGTAAATCTATAATTTACACATTTTTGATTCTGCTTGTGATTCGGCCCTCCGAGGTCCTGGGCCGTAAAACCCATGGGGTCTGGCAGAAGGACTCCCCCCCACTTCATCCCCCCCCCCCCCGAGGCCCCGAGTCTCCCGAAGTTCCTTATCTGCTACAAATAACTGTGTGGAAAGGCGCCAAGACTAAGAAACCAAACACAGCTCTCTTGCCTCCCAGTCACCGGTCCCTCCCGAGCCAAGGGACAACAGGATGCCGCGCCGCGCCGCGCCGCGGAATATCCGCTGACTGTGATCTGCGCGCACCAAGGGCTCAAAACACTTGGGACCCTGCTATCTTTTCTAGCAAGAAAAGCTGTGTGTGTGTGTTTGTGTGTGTGTGTGTGAGAGAGAGAGAGAGAGAGAGAGAGAGAGAGAGAGAGAGAGAGAGAGAGAGAGAGAGAGAGAGAATCCCAAATCCTAATAACAGCAAAAAGCAAGCACAAGCGAACTTTTAAACCACAGAGCGCTCCCAAGTAGAGACCCACGCTTTTCACAACCTCAACCCTCGCGAGTGAGTGTGTGCCGACTCATTAACTGCAAGGGCGCTTTCACCGCGCTTCCCATAGGAAAGCGCCGAGACCCATGCGAATCGCTGTGCGCGCGCAAACAAGCATCTGTCCGCAGACAATCACGAGTGAATTATCCACAGCCTGGAAAGTACAAACAGCACGCGCCAGAGGAGGTGTTCGGCATGTGAATAATTCCGTGCTCAAGTGCCCCAGACTCCGGGTTTGCTGAGTCCCTCAGTGTGCTCTACCTTTGGGGCAAATTGCTTGCAGCAGTACACTGGATTCAGTGCGGCCGCGCGTCTCCCACGCAAGGTAGATGGCGTTGAAAAGTGTTTTTATCCGCGAAAAGAGTCTTTTATCCGCTGCCGGTTGGTAACTGCGCAAACAAAGCCTTTGTGAGGTTCCGGGGCGGAAGGCATCCCTGTCCCTCCGCGCGGAACCACGGAAAGGGAAGGGTGGAAGAGCGTTGCTTTAAGGTCCCCGTCTTCTGCCCCTTCTAGCTTCCTCTAGGTTAAGATCTGCACATTGTGGCTGCCACTGCATCAGTCAGACGCACTAAATAGCTTATTCCCACACAGTGCGCAGGCCTCTTCCCTTGTTCCGTTGGCTGTTAGCAGTCTCTCCAAAGTGGCAGGACCCTGCGGGGCGTCTCCAAAGCTCCGAGCCTTCAAATACCACCCCTCGATGGCTTTAACAGAACTGAGGCCGAGCCACCGCCCCCGGTGAAAGAGAAAGTTCGGCCGCTGGGGAGCTCAAGTTGGGGCACTCCAGTCCGCAGGCTCTGGGGAAGAGAGTGGCCTTACAGAGGCAAAGCAAGTCCTGGCTACCGCAGATCTCTCTCTCAGCGCGCACGTGTGCCCAGAATTATAATACAATATAACACGTCGTAATATCGGGTATTATACGCACCGCGTTTACCTTCCTTTAGGATTTGTATGTTGTGTTAGGGTGTGCTTATGTGTTTGTTACGACGTGCTGGGACGATATAGCATTCCCTGGCCCAGATGCCCCGCACCTACTCGCTTCCTCGACCTCAAGTCTCACAACAAAAGAACAAGCTGGCAGTATCCATTTCTTAAGTTGTGCACAGAGAGGGGGAGGCTCTTTCCTAAAGTCGCCCAGCAAGAAACATAGGGCAGAGCTTAAATTGGAACTCATAGCCCAGAGACTAGCCTAGGAGTAAAAGGGAGGCGTCCACCCACACAGCCCAGAAGGGAATATATCCTGTACCACACACCGCAGTCTCTGGAATAGCCTTGCAATATAGATTTATTTTATTACATTCTCACCATCTGGTTGAGGAGAGAGCGCCAGACTGCATTCTACAACTTTCTGACTGGGAACTCAGCCTGGGAAGGCTTCTCCAGCTCCCAGGGAAAAGATTCAACTGGTCTCCAGCCTTCCACTCCTCCTGCCCCTCCTCCACAGCTTCTCCTAAAAGTCACCTTCACTGGATCAGAACGGAGGTCAGAGAAGCTAAAACAGTGTTTCTCAACCTTCCTAATGCTGCGTCCCTTTAATACAGTCCCTCACGTTGTGGTGACACTCCCTCCACGCCATAAAATTATTTTCATTGCTACTTCATAACTATAATTTTGCTACTGTTACGAATCGTAAATATCTGCGTTTTTCCAACGGTCTTAGGTGAGCCCTGTGAAAGGGTCGTTCGAATCCACACCCCCCAAGGGGTCGCGACCCACAGTCTGAGAACCACCGGGTTAAATTGTTTGTCCAAAATCACTCAACAAGTAAAGGGTTCAGATCCAACATTCAGACTCCAGAGCCCCGATCTGATTAGTTAGGAACTCTAAGGGGGGGGGGAACTGAGCAACAGGTTCCAAATAAGGGACTCGGCTTTGGAAAGTTAGGAGCATCCTTGGGATGCAATAAAACCCTGTATCTCCATTCCCAAGGAGAGGGGCTCATAAATACAACTGTAGCTTCTGCCACCGGAACTGTATTCCAGGTTCCCAACTGTAACAGCTTGGAGAGCCACGAGCTTCCCTGTGGATAGTAGAGCCTGGGCTGCGTTCCATTCCTCTCTCCGGTCCTTATCCCATCTTTGTATATCTTAAAGGGGACAGAGGGTGGTACCTTCAGATGCTACCACAGGACACTTGGCCAGGGTGGTCACTGTTGCCCTCAGAGGATGACCTACACAACCCACCAACCTCAAAGCGGTTTCAGGGAAGATTTGGAATCTTCTGTCCAGCTCTCCCACTTCCAAGCAGAGGTATATACTGACAAACAGGGAGCAGTGTTCAGCCCTGTGGGGTTATTTTCAGTCCAGGACGTTTGAATATTTTCTGTCCACATATCCAATTTGTGAGGGAACTCCCCAAACAAATTTACTTTGTGTCTGTGTCAGAAAAAGTTCAAGAAAAAAAAAACACTGATACATAATAACCCCCACCCCAAAGGTTACAAATCGAATCTCTAGAGATAAGAGCATCCAATCGTACCCTCAACCGGGCGGGAGGAGTAAATAACCCCATCCTAACAGTCCCTTGGTCAGCTCTCGCAGGCTTGTCAAGTCGGGCCTGAGGCTCCTACAATGGCTAAGTGCGGGCGAAGAGCTTTCTTCTTCCTTTATCCCTTTTAAACCTTACTTTTATTGTTTTTTCTTTAAGAAACATTTTTTTCCCTTTCCAGAGAAAATGTATGCATTAGACTTGCCATCAGAGGACGGCAGAGGCGGCACCCAAGAAGATTCTTCACTCCATCATCCGAGGCCACCTGATGCAGTTGGGGTGGACTAAGCTTAATTTACAAATCAGCTTCTGGACCTCCCGAGTGCATCATAGGGACCACTGTGGGCAATTCCATTTGAGAACTCCACTAGGTGATCTTAGGGTTTCTACCCCAGGCCACCAAAGGACCCTGAATCCCGCAGAGTTCTGAGAAGAGACCAAGGTGACCACCTCCATGCTGGCCAATACCAGCACCACCAATCCTACCTCTTTTCCTCTTCCCCACCCTGCTCCATTCCAGTTCTGCCGTCAGGATTGAAGTGTGGAGGATCGGAAAGTGACTGGAAATTTCAAGAGAGAGTGGAACTTTTGGGATCTTGAAGGAAAGAGATACAATCTAGACCCGGGTCTCCGTAAGATCAGATTTTGACTGTGAGACAAATCCAGAATATTTAGAATAGTCCTCATTACTTCTAGACAATTGGCTGATTGGCAGATTTGGGCAGGGAGTTCAAGGGATACCCGAGGGGGAACCGTCCTGCCCTTGAGGCCAGTTCTTGCCATTCTAAAAGAGTTGATATCAGCCCAGCCGGATTTTTTTCCTTTTGTTTTAATTCAAAATTCGGCGGGTTTAAGATGGAATTTCCAGTGGGCGCTGGTGGTCCCTTGCCTTAGCCAAGTCCCCAGAAGCAAATCCCTGGGTGTTCAGCGGGGTCCCCACAGTAGAGGGGAGGATCTGGGGAGCGCAAATGGGGCAGTGCGCACCCTGCAAGGTGACGTAAGTGGCGCTGATGAATGCTGCCCACTCCATCAAGGGGTCCGCCCGGCAGCGTGGGCCGCAGGGATTGCCTCACACGCCCGAGTCAGGCCCAGACACCTTCAGAAATGTTTTACTGAGCGCCCTCCCCGCGATGGCGACGGCAACCTCGGCGAAGCTGAGAGACTGGCCTCAGAGCCCCCGCCCCCGCCCCTTCCCGCTTGGCCTAGTTTTTGCTTTTCTTCCCAACGCAGTTTGGGTGGCTCCTGGGGCCAGGAGCCAGCCTGCAGCTGTGACCACAGACATGTTAAGGAACTGCGCAGGCAAGAATCAAGAATCTGGCAGGGAAGAGTCACCGTGGGTCTCTCCCACCAATCCTGGGGACTCCCGGTAGCAGAGAGTTGTCCCAGTCATCCCTGTTCTGCAGGGCCCTTGACATGACCTGAAACTATATAACCAAAGAATTAGTCTTGAAGGGATGCTTCCCTTACCGACCAGGCCAATCTCTCAGTACCTGCCAGGTGTCTCAACTCAGTCCTAAATGATAACCACAGACATCTAACATCTCTGAAACCCTTAGGCTCCCGAGTTTGTACCAATCCCACCCCCACCCCCACCCCCATCCCCAGTTTTACAGATATGGCTTTGAGAGCTGCACTAGTGCATGCTGGGATAGGTTGAATGTGACTGCCTGATTGGAGTTGTGGACCATGCTGCCTGCTGCATGCAAGGCCCCAATTTCACCAAGTTTGGAGTCCTCCCAACAGCAGGAAGAAGTCACCTTAGTCCCCCTCATCTCCACCCTAGTCAGGAATCTAAAGTCAAACAATAGAGTTAGACCAATAGTAACTTGTGTACCAAGGCTCAGCACCCACTGGGGCATCCCACAACCCAAGGTCAGCTTACTCTGGGGCCTGGGGGAAAGGGATTTGCTTGTAATCCCCTTTAAGACCTTAGCATCACTAAGAAGTTAGGTGAGATGTAAAAAACACTGAAGAAAGGCCACACCAGAGGCAGAAACCAGCCACACCAGACAAGTCATAGATAGCCTTGTTGTCATTACAGAGAGACAATTGCCCTTGGTTAGGCTGCAATCTTGGATCTTGGAAGGATGATATCTGGTTCCCTGCCAGCCTTTGGCTACTATACCACCAGTCAATGTAACAAATAGAGAGAGAAAAGAAGGGGGGATGTAAAGAAAGAACTTGGGGGTGAGGGTAAAATATCTTGGAAATAATACACCAAGAGGAGGAAACAGGACAGTTTATCTGCACCCCCAGCCCTCACTGCATGCCTGCTTAAAACCCCTAAGTAATTTTAGATCCTGTCTTCAGTTAATATATCTCTCTCCCTTTCCCGAAGGCTGACAGGGAAGCATCAGGACTGCAAGAGTTGTTGGGAAAAGGGTCTTTAAGAGTTTCCACATTGTTTAGCGACACAAAAGTGTTTGCGGTTCCCGGGGACCCTCCCCCTCCCCCACCCCTTCTCCAACTCCTTTTGCTTCAGAACTGCAATTGTTTGAGGGGGCCTGTGCCACATAAATCCTGCTTCCAGATTAATCTCCCAGCTCTGCTCGCTTGCTCTGGGGGTAGTGATTTTTTTTTCTGGAGGGGGGGTCTTTAAAGAGGGCACAGTGCAGAGATTTATTAACAAGGAAAAATGGTTTATTTTTATAGTTGACCTTGGAAGGTGGGGGTGGGAATGAGCCAAGGAAGGGAAGAAACTTAGTGGCTCAGAGGACTTGGTTTTTGGGGGGCAGGGGGGTGCTATTAAAGATTCCTGCTGAGGGTTTGAACTTTTCTCTTGGCTATGCTTGGCTGGGCCAAGAGTCAAGGCAAATGTTGGAGGGACTAAGCCAAAATGTGCTGTGTGGGACTGTCGATGAGGGCGTGTGTGTGTGTGTGTGTGTGTGTGTGTGTGTGTGTGTGTGCGCGCGCGCGCGCCAGTGGACAAGCCTCTTCAATGTCCAGAAGCCAGGGATTGAAATGCCCCCCCCACCCCAACTGACTATGATCTTTGGGCCAAGTGGAGGGTGTAGACACACTTTGTGCAAAAATTGTTTGTGTTGGTTTGTTCCTGTAGACAAAATCCACAGTTTCTACGAAGCCCACTAGTGAAGCAAACTGTTAAATTGGCTCCTTTTGGCTGACCCAAACCTTCAGGGAGGGGTGTACACTCACCTAAGCTAGTGACCTTTTTGCTGGCACTACTACTGGTCCAGTGCTCTAGAGCTCTCTGTAACCAGTTCTGGACACATTTTAGACTCTTGAGAGGGTTATCAGGAACACCCACTCAGGAAGCCAAGGGCCATGATGTGACTTTGAGTCTGAGGCCGACCTTCTAATCTTGAACCCTTGGCTAAATCTCTTAGGGACTCAGTGTTTCTTCAGACCTTTGTTTGGAGATTGAGTCTCCTCTTGGGAGTCCAAGCTGGTCTCCAACTTGACATTCTTCTGCATTAGCCCTGGGAGTGTTTGGATGATGGGAGATGACACCAGCAAACTCTTGGAAGGAGTGTTTTGAGGTCACACAGATGACTTCCCTGTCACAGATGACTGCCTTGGAGTGCCCAGGGACCTGTACACTGTCCATAATGATCCCTCTTTGCATCGTGTGGATGCCTTTTTTTAAAAAATGATTTTCCTTGAAAAAAAAAAAGGTTTGTTTGTTTGTTTGTTTTTTAATTCTTAAGGTGATTTTGCAGCAACCTGGAGGTCCTGGGCAGGTGAAGACATCCGATTTAAAGCAAACAGACGAAGCTTAACTTCCGGACTGAGTGTCCCAGAAAAGGACCCCAGCGAGCCAGGAGGTTGTCCTGGCATTAAAACTGGTCAGGGTCGCCTGGTGTTTCCCCGCAGAGCGGGGTGAGAGGGCGAGAGTGGAGAGTTCCCTTTGATTGTGGGCACAGACTGTCCGGCTCCGTGGCGTCTGTCTGTCTGCGCATCTGCTCCCCGGGTCCCTCTGCCCCTAGTGAACTCTGTGCGGGAGGCCCAACGCAGGAAGCAGACCCCAGGGCTCAGGCGCGGGGAATACAGTGCCGGCCACTCTCTGACGGGACCTGACTGAGATCTTGGTCCTTTCAAGCCGCATGTGGAATAAAACTATGAAAGGTCTCACTGGAGCGTTTGGAGACTTCTGCGAACCCACATGATCTGGCTTCCCGAATGTCTCCCCTGGGTGTCAGGACACCTGCTCAGAGCCTGTGCCATCCGTTGTCCCTCACCAGTTGGAACCTACTTGGGATTCCTCCCAGGGAACCATGAACTCTGTTCAGACTCTCTAGACAGTATCAAAGTTTTCTTAAAAAAAATGATTAGTTATCCAAAAGAAGGCTCTATTTCATAAAGACCACTCCATTCCGCATCATGTTAAACTAATGACAATCTATTTTCTTTAAAAATTCCAGTCTCCCTGTCGAAGAGGCTGGGACCAGAGACTTAAGGCAATCTACCCAGTAGTCAGAAGAAAACGCGAACTCCAATCCACTGACATTAGACTCAAAACCCTTATCATGGACCGCTTCACCACAGGCAGGTCTTTACAAGAGCACCCCTTTGGGTAGGAGATGCTAGTTTCACGGTAAGACAGGAGTGCACATCACTTCAGCCCAGACGGCTGAGATGCATGAGTTCGTGACTGACAGGTGAGGTCCGTGCATCTCATATTGTTTCTCGCTTCTCGCAACTTAGCGTGCACAGGCCCAGCACCCTCTTCTTTGAAATTGCGAGAGCATCCTCCCACGCTATGGAGCCCGTGTGAGCTGGTACCCATTCCGGACACACCTGCTGTTGCTCCCACTCCCACCTCCCTGCCCTAGGGTGTCCCTAAAATAATAGACTTGTGTCTGCCAGCGTGGGTAAGAAAGGAACAGATTAACCAGGGCTGCCCAAGGCTCCCCATCCACCTGGCGACTTACCTGGTGGTGGCGGGATGGACACTGGACTGCGCTCAGAGCCTAAGCTTAGGCGAGCACGCACCGGGGCTCGAACCCCTCCATCAGACCGGTTGCGGACGGCCGATAAGTAGGAGAGGAGGGCAGCGACCTGCCTGGGCAGCTGGGGCCCGGTCCGAGCTCCCGGGGGCCGGCTGCCTGCCAGCGGCGGCGCTCAGGACAGCGACTAGATGCCTGGCCAGGCCGTTCTGGTTACAATCACCTCACACACCGCCTCATTCCGCCCCCACCCCATCCTTACCCAGAGTCTGAAGTCACACCTTCTCAAGCCTAGGAGCTTGGCCCGGCGTGGGGGCGACGAGTGAAGGCGAGCTTGTTAATCCGCAACGCTCAGGCAGGTCCCTACAAAGGAATATTTTGGGGGGTGGGGGTAACACCCACCGATATTGAGTAGGTCCGCCGCCCTTCCCATATCGACCAGGAATTAATTTTTTCTACTCAATTAACGGGGACGGTTGTGTTTCTCATTATTTTCCACAAGGGCTTTTCTCTCTTACATGTAATTAAGAGGAAGAAGAAAGGTTAATTTCATCTGTTTGGAAAATTTTACCCATTGCATTGAAAGCTTGAGAATTGGGAGTTTTAATCATTATTTTTAAACAGTCTTTGGAGGTGATGGCTTATTTTGCATGCAAATAGTTACAGATTTGTGCCCTGTTCTTGGTCAATAGTTGTTGGGACACTCGTCTTGAGTGGGACTCTATATTTTCACCCAGGTTCAGGATGGGTCTGTGGTGAAAGGTGATCAGAAGTCCGGTCCTGATCAGAGAGGGTGGGGAGCCCCCACTGGCTTTGTAGTCTGTCGCCCAGAGGATAACACACTGGACCTTCTTCAGATGGCACCATTTCCTCCATGTTTGTGGCAAACTTTGTGCCAGGCAAAAATTGCAAATGCACCCCTAGAAAGGCAATTTCTTGTCTGGCCCTGGAGGAGAAGCTCTAGCTATAATGATACCCAATTATTCTGCAGTAACTGCTATCAAACTGTGTTTCTCTGACAATCTGTAGACCCAGAGGGAAAAAACGTAGGACTCCTAGGAGTCACCTTGTTTCTCCTCTCTCTCTCTCTCTCTCTCTCTCTCTCTCTCTCTCTCTGAGTGAGTCTATTTCCCTTTCAGGAGCCCCGGGCTGGAGCCAGCCTCTGGGGTCATGAAGGCTGTGTGGGTCCTCCCCTCATCTGGAGAGCAGGGCCCAGGATCTTCAGAGCAATTAACCTCACCCACCCTCTCCTTACCAGTTTCCTTAAATAAATGTGACAGACATGAGCCTAATGATCCTTGGGGGGAAGATCTATATGCTTCAGGGCTCTAACACATGGCTGCCCCCCTCCCCAGGTCGCCAGGCAGACGGACTTCAAAGCACAGAGGGTTGGTGCCATTCAGGGCTTCCTGGCTTTCAGGAAACAAACAAGCAATCAGCCCCCGTTATTTAGATGATAACAACCACGGACAATCACACTAATGATGGTGATGATGGTGATGGTGGTGATGGTGGTGATGGTGATAATACTGATGATGCTGGTGGTGGGAGGGGGGTCGAGGTGACTATGGTGATTGTAGTGATGATGATGGTGGTGGTGGTTATGGTGATGCTGATGATTTTTTTTTCACACCAGTTGTCTAAGGGGTTCTAAGCTAGGGAGCTTTTACATGCACAAATTCATCCCTTCTTTGCGAAGTCCAGGGGAAGGGGCAATCAATTGATATCCTCCTTTTAAGATCAAGCACAGCTAAAGTCATATCTATACCTTTGGAGCTAGTTACGGTAAAGTGAGTTCTGATCCAGATCCACTGGGCTTTTTAAACAATACTATAATTGAATTAAAAACAAAATTTGAATGTACATGATCAGAAAAAAACAAAAACAAAAACCAAATGAACAAAAACCAGAAAGCTGAGCGTGGTGGTATAGGCCTGGAGGAATCACTACTCCAAGGTCAACTTGGGCTACAGGTGGGAGCCCTGTCCCCTAAAACAGGAGAAATGAGGCAGCCAAAGGAAGATGCAGTGACCCCCAATCTCTCCTGCCCTCAAGTCTCCTGTCTCACAAACCACCCGATGGTGTGTGGGGATTTGTGAGTCTGTGTTAGTCTCATTTACAAATGAATCCAGGAGGAGCCCTGTTCTTTGCATTTTTTACTTCTGACATTTGGAGGGATGGGCTTTTGCAAACAAACAAGAGAAGCAAGGGGGCTTGGTAAAGTTGTTTTGCTGGGGGACAGTGCAGGGGTAAGTTTTGCTCATAGTAGGGGCTTAGCAACAGAAGGTGAGAATGGCACTGAGGGAGGGAGGGAGAGAGAGAGAGAGAGAGAGAGAGAGAGAGAGAGAGAGAGAGAGAGAGAGAGAGAGAGGCGCAGAGATATCAGAGAACCCAGACATCTGTCGCATTCCTATGGGAGATAGCGGATGTCCCAGGGACAGAGTAGCTCATCTTCTCTTGGCATGGGTGACACCAGCTTGTATCTCAGGGCACACTTTTAAAGCCTTAAATGGTCTCCCTCGGCGAGGGCAGAGCCAAATTCCCTGTGAGCTTAGCATAGAGGGGCAGGAAAGCCTTTGGATTCTGAACAGCGGGACAGGACACAGACAGCCTTGCCTATTTTGGTTCTTGCTGTCCCTGTGTGCTCCTTTGCCAGGACGCAGAAGGGTGTCAGAGAGCCTCACCCCAGTGCACTTCCCTCCTTGCCCCCCCCAACACCTTGTGACTTCATAGTTTTGAGCGGTTCCCTCCGATGTGTTTTACTTCCAATCATGGTGGAGAAATTTTTCTCAAATGCTAAACAGGATGCTTTCTTAAATCTGTGACGCTCCAGGGAGAAGCTGCCGACTGCCCGGGCAGGTGGCATGAGGGCTTTTCAGAGGAATTTCAGAAGCACTGTGGTGCAATTGGAGTGGACAGAACAGAATGGCAAAAGTTGTGGGTTCAAGGAAGAGGAATTGACCATGACCTTCAGGAACCTAAGAGCCTTCAGAGAGGCTCTCAGTGCCTCCACCCTGGTCCCCCGCTACCCAGAGTCCAGCAAGAGGAACACTCCCCTCAGTGTTCTGATTTCTCTTTGATTGCCCATTTCCCATCATCAATATCACCTGCATCTCTCTTCTTCTGTCCCCTTCCTCCTTTCCCCCTCCCCTCCCTCTGTCAGTCTGTCTGTCAGTCTCTCTCTCTCTCATTTCCCACTTTATCCCTTTGCCCTCTGTAGCCCCCTCCCCCTTCCCCATTCCCTCCTTTTTTCCCCTCTCTCTTTAGATCTCTGTTATTTTGGGGAGGGAAAATTATAATGAGAAATGCATGCCAAGTCTCTGGGGCCTCCCAATTCAAAGGATTTTGGGAAAGGGCCCTCAACAGAGACAGCAAGTTCCGTTGACAACAGGAGGGGGGCAGAGTGCAAATTGAAGCCATCCCACCCCAGGCATTCTGCAGTTTATTTTAGAGGTCCATGCGTGCCTGTTTCATGTCTAGAAGAGTTTTCTAAAGAAATAATCAGAACCGCAGGCAAATGTTTTATCTACAAGAATGTTCGCACCACCAAGGCATCTAATAAAAAAAAAAAAGCTAGGTACTTAGAAGCCTCAAAATAAGAGGCGGGTGCGATTATATTCTGTGTAGAGGTGGAATACTATGCAGCCACCAAAAGTCCAGTCTTCCATCTTCCACGAGAAAAGTCAGTGACAGAGTATGCAGTTTTGGGATTCCATTTGTTGAAAGGGTGTGTGTGTGTGTGTGTGTGTGTGTGTGTGTGTGTGTGTGTATGCATGAGTTTGTGGCACATACACATTAACATGGAAGTGGATATATCAAGATGATGCTAAAATATGCAGGATGCCAATGCTGAGAAATGGAATGGGAAAGAGTTTGGGAGGTTTGGGCCCAGAGTTTAGACAGAGAAACAGACAGACAAACAGAGACAGAGAGACAGAGAGCAGAGGTAGAGAGACCGAGACAGACAGACAAAGATAGACCGAGACAGAGATGCAGAGAGACAGAGTGACAGAGAGCAGAGCTAGAGAGACAGGGAGAAACAGACAGACTGACAGAGACAGAGAGACAGACAGAAAGACAGAGACAGAGAGATGCAGAGAGACAGAGAACAGAGGTAGAGACACAGAAAGAGAAAGACAGACAGAATGACAGAGACAGAGAGATACAGAGATACAGAGAGAGAGCAGAGGTGGAGAGACAGAGACAGACTGACAGAGAAACAGAGACAATCAGAAAAACAGAGAGGCAGAGTCAGGGAGAGAGAGACAGAGAGCAGGAGAGAGAGAGAGAGAGACATAGAGAGAGACAGAGCAGAGGCAGATATAACCCTCGAATCTCAGGCCCCATCTCTGGACGGCTCCATAGCCTCTGAGTGTCCCTAGCTGAGGAGCAGGGTTCATTCAGGAGCCTCTGAGGGCAGATTACATTCAAACCATAACAACAAGCGACACAGCTCTATAGATTCTGTTGTTTGCTCTTTTATATTTAAAATAAATGTGGACTCCTGCGAAAGACAGGACCTCACTTGTTTGCTCCGTAGGGCAGCATCGAAGCTTCCCCAAAGGCTCTTGATTCTAAACCACTAACCTGACAGGAGCTCTGACAGAAACAGGGTGCCACCTGCCCAGCTTCCACGTTTGGTGGCGAGCTTTGGCAGCAAGAAGCTATGCAAGAGGCCAGGAGTTAACACAAGTTTGTCGCCCTTTTGGAAAGGGTCTTTGGGCCTGAGGGACATTTGGTTGCTATTACAAAGGAACAAATCCAGCTACAATGGGAAAATGGCCAAGTTGGGTGTTTCAGTGGAGAAAAGCCCAAAGGCCCCTAGGCTAAGTAATTACAGACGCCTGGAAGCCTTCCCACAGGGAGGCTGAGTCCTGAGGTAGGGGAGCTGAAGGCCCAGAGGCACCACCCACCAATGCCTTTATTTATTCCAGGCTACTATACATCAGAGCAAGAAACAAATCATGTATGTACTATCTCATTTAACCATGCGAGCAATGCATCTCATTTAACCATGCTAGCAATGCCGTGCTGCAGTGAGCAAGTCCCCTCCACAGGGGCAAGGCACAGCAAGGGCAGATGTAATTACTGAGAGTATCCCAGGCTCTGGGGTGCTGCCTGCTGAGCGTGAATCTTCAAGTTTTTTATTTAACCCATGTGCATTTGATACACTTCTCGTGGCTGCAATAAGATGCCTGGCAGAGGTACTGAGAGGAGGAAGGATTTGAACTTGCGGTTTCAAACTGTTCTATCCAGTGCTGTTGGGCTCTATCTGCTTGAGCAGAATATTATGGCGCTGGGTCTACCTTCTATTGACAGACAAGAAACAGAGAAAGGAGAGATAGGATGTGCTCAAGAGATGTGGCCCCAAGGATGTTGCCCAGTGGCATACCTCTGTCAGCTAGATTCTACCTCCCTCCCTTTTCCCTCCTCCCTCCTCCCTCTTCTTATCTCCTGCCTCCTACCCCCTCCTGAAACCCCAGCCCCACTTCCCTCCTCCCTCCTCCCTCCTCCCACCTCCCACCCCACCCCCACCTCTACCTCCCATCTCCCACTTTCCACCACATTCCACCTCCTACTCCCCACCCCGCCCCAACCTCCCTCCTCCCACCTCCTCCTTCCCTTCTCCCTCCTCTCATCTCCCTCCTCCTCCCATTCCTCACCCCTACCTCCCACTTCCCTCCTCCCTTCTCCCACCTCCCATCTCACTCCTCCCTCCTCCCATCTCCCACCTCCTACTCCCCACCCCACCCCTCCCTCCCTCCTCCCTCCTCCCATCTCCCACTTCCCACCACATCCCACCTCCTATCCCCCACCCCACCCTACCTCCCACCTCCCACTTCCTAACTCCTTCCTCTCTCTTTCCTCCTCCCACCTCTCATTTTACTCCTCCCTCCTCCCGTCTCCTACCTCCCGTCTGTCTTCCAATAATGCCATCAGCAACCCATCTAGGGGTTAAGCCCCAGTCAGATCACAGCACTCAGGATCCAGTCACTTCTTGAAAGGCTGGAAGTTCAGAGATCCCTCTTCCATGTGAGGCTTTAGGGGACCTGAATATTCAAAACATACCTCCTACTTTTATATTTTTGTGGTTTTAAAGACTTGTCCTTCAGAATTTGACAAGATAAATTTCACATTTATTTTGCTGAGAATGTTGTAAATGAGTTCATTTTAAAGTAACATATATAATTTTATCACTTATCATCAATTAAAGAAAATTTGCATATTGATGACATGTTTTCATTTACCTTTAAATAAAGAATTAAATTAAGCTAAATACTGGATAATGCAATCCATAGGACATCTCTCATGTTTTTCAGAACTGATCAATATATTGATTTTATGCTTGTCAGTGCTGAGTGCCCTGACAGGGTCTCAAATAGTCTAGGCTAGCCTCAGACTCACTACTGAGCTGAGGATGACCTTGAGCTCCTGATCCTACTGACTCTACCTCCCAAGTACAGATGACGTCTGTGCAGTGCAACCCTGTTCTTGCTGTGCTGGAATTTGAAGCCTGGGTTTCCTGGATGCTAACAATCAGGGTACCCAGTCTACAGCACACCGGGAGCCTCTGAACATCAGAATCACCCGAGTTTTATAGAAGGGAATGGGAATTGTCTTAGTCAGGGTTTCTATTCCTGCACAAACATCATGACCAAGTTTGGGAGGAAAGGGTTTATTCAGCTTATACTTCCACACTGCTGTTCATCACTAAAGGAGGTCAGGACTGGAACTCAAGCAAGGCAGGAAGCAGGAGCTGATGCAGAGGCCATGGAGGGATGTTTCTTACTGGCTTGCTTCCCCTGGCTTGCTCAGCTTGCTTTCTTATAGAACCCAAAATTACCAGTTCAGGGATGGGTCCACCCACAGTGAGCTGGCCACACCCACAACGAGCTGGCCCCACCCACAAGGGGCCCTCCCCTCTTGATCACTAATTGAGAAAATGCCCCACAGCTGGACTCATGGCGGCACTTCCCCGACCGAAGCTCCTTTCTCTGTGATAACTCTAGCCTGTGTCAAGTTGACACAGAATCAGCCAGTACAGGAATCAAGAGCCATTCCTCCTAAACATTGGAGATAGTGACACACAGACTGGGGCCACTTTCTGGCTACAGTCAGAGCCTGGTCACCAGCCTGACACAGCCAGATCTTTTTGTCACTCAGATCCTCATATATGTATGCATGTGTGCAGTCCCAGGTCTGTGGTGTGTACGAATGATCTCAAGTGAGTATGTGTGTGTATGCATGTATGTGTGCATGTGCCTGTGTGCATATGTGTGTGTATGTGTGCATATGTGTGTGTGCATGTGCGTGTATGTCTACATGCGTATGTGTGCATGTGTGTGCATGTGCATGTATGTGTGCATGTGTGTGTATGTTTACATGTGTATGTGTGCATGTGTGTGTGTGCATGTATGCATATGTGTGTGTCCAAGTGTGCATGTGTGAGTGTGTGCATATGTGTGTGTGCTTGTGTGTGCATGTGTGTGTATGTTTACATGTGTATGTGTGCATATGTGTGTGCATATGTATGCATGTGCATGTGTGCATATGTGTGTGCCCAAGTGTGCATATGTGTGTGTGCATATGTGTGAGCATTTGCATATGTGTGTGTGTGCTTGTGTGTGTACATTACTTGTGCATATGTGTGTGGGGGGTGTAGGCTTCAGGTTAGGCAGAAGCCATCCACCCTATTTTATTTTATTTTATTATTAAGATTGTATTGTATGGTTATTATATGTGTTTGCTTGCACATGGATCCATGCACCACATTTATTCCTGGTGCCTGAGGAGGCCAAAAAAGGGCATTGCATCCCCTGGTACTGGAGTTACAAATGACTGAGCCAGAAGTCAGGCATGGATCCTTTGGAAGAGCAGCCAGTGTTCTTAACTGTGAATCATCCCTCCAGTCCCCAAATCTTCATTGTTTTTTAAAAAAGAAAAATCTTAAGAGGACCTGGCGAGATGGCTGAGAGGTTAGGAGCACTGGTTACTCTTGCAGAGGACTCCATTTTGACTCTTAACAGCAACATTGCACACAGTCGGTAACTCCAGTTCCAGGAGCTTTGATGCCCTCTTCTGGCCTCTGTGGGCACTGCAAACACAGTGCGCACATAAGAACATGTAGGCAAAAAAACGCTCATATGCAAAAATAAAAATAAATACGTATTTTTAAAAAATGAGGATGGGGAGGTGTCACATTGCTGCTAAGTGTAAGTGGGGGAAATCTCCACAGATTGTTGAGCGAGGGGACAGTGGTACTCCAGAAAAAAAAAAAAAAAACAAAAACAAAAACCCAAAGTCTCCTGGCACTGTAACATGGATTCTCCATGGAGACTTTGATGACTTCAGAGCTGATGAGTCTAGCATGCAATTCAGTATTACCCCGAGCCATTCATCTTAGTGCAACACAGACTCTCTTAGAGACAGGAGCTGATGCTGAGGGTGTGGGGTCGGGACAAAGTCATCTGAATGAACAGGAGATCCCTGGAAGTGAGTTGCCCGCCTCCACTCTGCCTCCCCTCCACAGGCTAATCGATGTCCTGGCCAAGCTTGTGGACTAATACGTCTGGACTCTTGTACTTTTGACCTAGCTCTGAGATAACAATTCTTCAGCTCTATCTCGGGGGCGGTTTTAGGCTTTGAGAGTCCACTTGATAAATAGACGACATTTTATTTATCTAAATTTCTGGAGGAGTGGTGTTTAGTTTAAAACGGAGGAATGCAATTTTTAAGCCATTTATTTGCCGACGATGAGTTCAGACACCGACCCAGCCTGCGGGAGCAAAAACAGCTCAACAGGGGAAACTGGAAAAGAGAACGCAACCTCTCCAGGCCTGGGTTTCTTCCCACCTTTCTCTGTTCTTCGGGGATTTAAGCAGGTGTTGTTTTTAACTGACATTGTTACATTTCCCATCTGACCCTGGGGTTGAAAACACCTTTGCAGCGCCCCTCCCTTGTGATCATTAAGTAACACAAAAAGGCTAGACAAGGCTGTACTGAACCAGTCACAGTCCTGATGCTGTGCCAAAACCGGCCGAAGCCATTTAAGGATAGAAAGGTTTATTCTGTTTGAGGGTGCAGCCCGTCACTGAGGGAAGGTACCCCACAGGGCATGAAGTCACGTCAGATCTGCCATCAGGAAGCAGAGAGGCAAGGACTATGGCACTTAGCTTGCCTCTTCTTTCTATGCCGTTCATTCCAGGTCAGAGCCTGTAAGAGGATGCCACCCACATTAAAGGTAGGTTGTCCTTCATTAATTAACCCAATGCCGGAATCTCTCAGGCATATGCACACGCTTGCTTCTATGGTGATTCTGAATATCACCAAGCCGGCTATCACGATTAACGACCACAGTTGCATTCTTTCAAAATACCCAGGTAGGGCCTTCGAGATGGCTCAGTAGGTAAAAGTGCTTGCTGCCAAATCTGATGACCTGAGTTCAATCCCTGCCTCCCCCCCCCATGGAAAGACTAAACAGATGCCTGAAAAATTTGTCCCCTGACCTCCATACACATACTGCATTATGTACACACACATATATGCACAATCAAGAAATAAATGTAATAAAAATAATTTAAAATTGAAGCCCAGGTAGGCCATTCAAATAGCAAGAGCCCTTATCCATACATACCCATGTATGACACAGATCCCTTACCCAATGGATCAGCAGCCCCATTTCTAAATGCGCAGTGACAAAGATTTGCATAGTGGAGTGTCCACAGGGTAATTATTGTAGCATTTGAAGTAGGGAAAGGGGGCTGGAGAGATGGCTCAGCAGTTAAGAGCACTGACTGCTCCTCCGAAGGTCCTGAGTTCAAATCCCAGCAACCACATGGTGGCTTGGCTCACAACCATCTGATGATAATGAGAGCTGATGCCCTCTTCTGGTGTGTCTGAAGACAGGTACGTATAATAAATAATAATGAGGAGGAGGAGGAGGAGGAGGAGGAGGAGGAGGAGGAGGAGAAGGAGAAACAGGGAAAGACTGGAAACCTTTAAAAGCAAAGCCCAGATATTGGAATCTGGCTCAAGAAAGCATTAACCTCCACAGAATACTACACAGCCATTAACAGGGAGAGGGAGAGGGAGAGGGAGAGGGAAAGGGAGAGAAGAAGAAGAAGACCCTGCCATACATTTGCTAAGGGACAGTTAGGACCCTTCATTACGGGTCTGGCATGAGCCTGGACTTGTGTGCCTAGGTTCACAGGAAAAGAACTCAGTGCCCCAAGAATGAGATGGTGGTATCTGGTGACTGCCCTGGGCTGTGAAGATGAGCTTTTGGGACCAAAGTGGGCAGGCAGAGCACACTCCACACTCTATGTACTCTCTCATGAATACTTTGGGAACCTGACTTACAAAGCCCTGAGATTGTCAATGTACAATGGGAGAGCCAGGTTCTTTTTGGGAAAAGGATATTTAAAGAGACCCGCACAGGCTCCACTGTTGTGGATGTCGTCCTGAGTGCTCGATGCACTTCCTCCTGGCTGCCCACACGCACTTTCTGCGATTTCAGAGACAAACATAAAAGGATTCTTTTATAGATGTTTTACATAGAAGGAAGGTGACGGCTTTCCCTTCCTCAGTCTCAGTGGCACCGATTCGATTCCTTTGTGCGCGTTCCCTTTCTCCGAAGCGGTCATTCGAGATGGAGGGAGGGGAGGGGGTGGGGGGGAAGGGGTACGGAAGACACTAATAAAATAGAGGTTTATGGGCATCTGAAAACCAGGAAGGGGGTTTCCAGATGCACGAAAACCCAGGCAGAGAGCAAGGAGAGGCTCCTGGTCTAGGATGCAGAGGGATGCACCCCTGAGGTTTACTACTACTCTCCCCAAGTTCTCCCTGCAGACGGACCCCAAGCGCCCCGCACTGTCAAAATCGCAAGACTTAGATCATCTTCCCAAGATGGACACATCCAGACATTGAGTGAAACTCCTCCTGGACTCTTCGTCCATGGCTCGATGACAAAGCAGCCAGTGTCTGTAATCCAGTTCTAGGGGATCCATCGCCCTCTTCTGGCCTCCAGGGGTACTGCACACACACGGTGCACAGACATATGTGCTAGCACTTGCACACAAAATAAGAATGAAGAAATCTGTTTCTCCATAGTGTTCATCGGACTCCCAGTGACTTATTACACCCGTGGATCAATGCTCAGTCCTCATCAGAGAAGTTTCAAATTGCAGTTGATGGTGATTGGCACAGAGACTCTCAACGGTTGAGAATAGGAGATTGCAGAACGTTCAGCCCTCATCAGGACCATCTTTGTGGCATCCATCCCATCCCCGCCTCCTAAGGCTCAAGGATCATGGTAGGAGAGAAAGCAGAAAAAGTGTAAACGCCCAAGGTGGCTACCAGAAACAGTGTCTTCTGGACACGGAGAGTGTGGTATAGACAGGGCAGCTGTGCATATGAGCTCACAGCCATTGTGACAGCAAGCACAAGACGTGTGCGAGCCAGATCCAGACCAAATTCCAGCACGGAGAGACGAGGTAGGCCTGAAGACTCAGTCCTAGCTGAGGAGCAATTGACAACTGATAGCTGCTGGAAGAGGGAGTATTCATTTTAAAAGATATATTTATTTATTATATATGAGTACACTGTAGCTGCCTTCAGACACACCAGAAGAGGGCATTGGATCCCATTACAGAGGGTTGTGAACCACCATGTGGTTGCTGGGAATTGAACTCAGGACCTCTGGAAGTGCAGTCAGTGCTCTTAGCCACTGAAACATCTCTCCAGCCAAGTATCCGTTTTTTTTTTTTATGTGTGCACCCCATAAATGCCCACAAGTCTACTATGTCCCAGTGAAGGCTACAAACTGGACATGATAGGTGTAAAATAAAAAATAAAAACAGGACACAAAGATGGGTAGGCAGAGAAGGGGGTGGTTCTGGGAAGAGTTTGGGGAGGGATGGATCTGATCAAAACAGGCTGGACGAAATTCCCAAAGAAAGAACTAATAAAAAACTTAGAAATCCATCTCTCGGTCTGGAGAGATGACTGAGGGGAAGTGCTTACTTGTTGCTGCACAAACATAAACATCTGAGTTTGAATCCCCACATCCAGGTAACAATCCAGGCACAGGAGAGTGTGTCTGTAACTTCAAATCTCAGAGATGGAGGAGGGCAGATCCTGGAGGCTCCCTGGATAGCTATTCTTGCCGAAAGGGAAGTACCAGGGTCAGTAAGAAACTCCATCTTGAAAATAACGTGGATGGAGTATTGAGAAAAATACGCCAGCGTCTCTCCCAGCCTCACTCCACATGTATCCACACTCGCTCGCACAGGCTCACATACACAAAAACACATACATGCATGAGCACACATGCATGTGCACACATGTATACATAAAAAATTATTTGCAGGGCTGGAGAGATGGCTCAGCGGTTAAAAGCACTGACTGCTCTTCCGAAGGACCTGAGTTCAAATCCCACATGGCTCACAACCATCTGTAATGAGATCTGACACCCTCTTCTGGTGTTTGAAGACAGCTACAGTGTACTCACATATAATAAATAAATAAATCTTTTAAAAAATTATTTGCTTTTTCTTGCATAGGAATGCCTGTCCACGGATGGGTTTAAAAATCTCAGTCAAGTGTCATGGCCGTACCTCGGCAGAGCTTCCTGCAACTGTGGGGTGGGATAGGCATGCACACCTGTACACCTCACAGATCAAGAGAAGGGATCAGAGCAGCATTACCATCTCTTCCAGAACACACAGCTGGGAAGGCATAGGCTAGTGTCCCTCCTGATGCTGTGACCCTTTAACGCAGATCCTGATGGTGTGCTGACCCCCAACCAGAAAATTACTCGCTACTTCAAAATCTTAATTTTATTATTGTTATGGATCATAATGTAAATATCTGTCTTAGTCAGGGTTTCTATTCCTGCACAAACATCACAACCAAGATGCAAGTTGCTGTTCATCACCAAAGGAAGTCAGGACTGGAACTCAAGCAGGTCAGGAAGCAGGAGCTGATGCAGAGGCCATGGAGGGATGTTCCTCACTGGCTTGCATCCCCTGGCTTGCTCAGCTTGCTTTCTTATAGAACCCAGGACTACCAGCCCAGGGATGACTCCACCCACAATGGGCCCTCCCCACTTGATCACTAATTGAGAAAATGCCCCACTGCTGGATCTCATGGAGGCACTTCCCCAGCTGAAGCTCCTTTCTCTGTGATAACTCCAGGTTGTGTCAAGTTGACACACAAAACCAGGTCAATATCTGATATACAGGATATCTGATATGTAAAAGGGTTGTTCAATCACACGTGGTTGCACCTCCCCCCCCCCAGGTTGAGAACCACTGGTGTACAGCCTAGACCAAGTCCTCTGTCAAGCCCACCATCCCTCCACTGTCTATTATGTTATTCTGTCTGTCCCTTCTTTTTAATAAAGTTTTTTTTTTCTATTTACACAGCAGTCCTATCCTTTCTTGATGATATCTTGTGATGTTCTCACTAGAAGTCTTATAGCTCACGGCCATGTCCTGTGAGTCCAGGCTCTTCTTCTCCCACTTAAGTTCTTTGGGCATCCCTGAGCACACAGGTGAGCCTTCTGAATGTCCAGGCACCAAAGACATTACCAGGGCAGTCCTTGACATGGAGGTGGCCCATGCTGTATAAAGGACAGTTTTAACTTAAGAAGAAAATTCAAGAAACTTTTGTTTTGGGCTTGGTATATCATGATCAAGGATTTGTAATCATTTAAATGTGAGCTAAGGTCTCAACTCTTGGGTCTCTGGATGGTTTGGGGGAAAGAACGAGGCTTTGGATGTTGGGGATGGAGAGAATGTGAGGACCCACCATGGGAACTCACAGTTGTATGTGGAAGCCAGGGCAGGGCTGCCCTGCGGACATGTCTCAGGGCTGTGATGCTGACCCTCATGGTGGTTTGCCCCTGCAACCCGTGATGAATTATGAGGCTACTAATGGACTTTAGCCAGTCAGATGCAAGGAAATGTTTTCCAAACAGATGGCTGCTGACCACTGGCTTCTAGAGATGCCGTCTCTACCGGACAACCCAGGGCTCACCATGGACCTGTACAACACAAGGCTAGCAATGCTGTGTGGTTTCCAGGGCCTCCTCAGAACTCCAAAGCATATCTCTTGCCCCGTTCATTACAAGAGAAGACAGCATCAAAGGAGAAATCCTACTAGTCTCAATAGTGCCACAAGGAAGCTGGACAGCCACATGGACAGCCACGTGGACAGCCACGTGGAGAGGTTGCAGAGGTAGCAAGATGCTGGACCATGCCTAGCTTCCAGTCACCCCAGCTGAAGCATCAGGTGAGATGCCATTTTGGATGCTAAGCCCATTTGATGACTGTAATGCTAGTGTTCCCCTGAAGCCATTGCACAAAAGACCCTAAGACCAGAAGAAAGTTCTTGAAAAAGTTTCTTGGTTTCTAAGAAAAAAATTAGAGAGACCAATGGTCTCTCCTTCCATATATATTTTCAGGTCAGGTCTGGGGAAGGGAAGAGAGGAGAAAGAGTGGAGGGAAGAAAGGAGAGAAGGGGAGGGGAGGGGAGGAGAGGAGAGGGGAGGGGAGGGGAGGAGAGGGAAGGGGAGGGGAGGAGAGGGGAGGAGAGGAGAGGAGGGGAGGGGAGGGGAGGGGAGGGGAGAGGAGGGGAGGGGAGAGGAGGGGAGGGGAGAGGAGGAGAGGGGAGGAGAGAGGAGGGAAGAGGAAAGGAGGAGAGGGGAGGGGAGGGGAGAGGAAAGGAGGGAAGAGCAGAGGACAGGAGAGGAGGGGAGGAGAGGAGGGGAGAGGAGAAGAGGGGAAAGGAGGGGAGAGAAGAGCAGAGGACAGGAGAGGAGGGGAGAGGAGAGGAGGGGAGAGGAGAGGAGAGGAGGGGAGGGGAGGGGAGAGGAGGGGAAAGGAGGGGAGAGAAGAGCAGAGGACAGGAGAGGAGGGGAGAGGAGAGGAGGGAAGAGGAGAGCAGAGGACAGGAGAGGAGGGGAGAGGAGAGGAGAGAAGAGACTGAGAATAACTGGCACTTCAGAGAAGGTTGGGTTAAAGAAACCTGATGTATGATCCAATGCCTGAGATTAGTAATCATTGAATGTCAAGAGAGCATATTTTAATTGCTGTGGCAACAGCCATTAACTCACAAAAAAAAACCCCCAAAAAACAAAAACAAAAAAAACAAAACCTCCTGGTATTAGAGAGGATAGGTGTGAATTAGCTTGACTGAGCACCTCCACGGTGCACACATATTTTAAATTACATTATGGATGACTAACGATTCCCTACACTGAGGGAAGTCGATGCATTTTAAACCATGAGTCTTTCCACCACATAGGGGAAGGCCTAGGTACACAGCTCAGTTCACACCCAGGAAACAGAGAGTCAGGCAGGAAGTAGTGAAGGATAATAAGCCCTGAAAGATGCATCCCTCACTGACCTACTTCCTTCAGTTCAAGTTTGCCTGGAAACCTTGGAAGGTTTTCCAGAACCTTCCAAGATAACACCATAACCAGGACCAAGCATTCCCGTCATGGGACACTTTTACACCCAAATGATAATAGTGTTTGTTTCTCAAAGGAGGTTAACCTGGGTGTTTGTTCTACAGAAAGAGGTGGTATAAGTGTGTGTGTCTGAGTGTGAATATGTGTGAGTGTGTGTGAGTATTGTGTGTGCATGTGTGTATGAGTATGTGTGTGAGTGCATATGAGTGTGTGTTTGTGCTTGTGTGTATATGTGTGTATAAGTATGTGTGTGCATGTATGTATATGTGTGTGCATGAATGTGAATGTGTTTATGAGTGTATTGTATGTGCATGTGTGTATGAGTGTGCATGTATTATGAGTGTGAGTTTGTCTGTGCATGTGAGTATTGTGTGTGTATATGAGTGTGAATGTGTGTGAATAAGTGTGAGTAATGTATGTGCATGTGTGTATGAGTTTGTGTGTATGAATGTGAGTATGTGTGTATTCATGTACGTGTTTGTGTATTGGTGCATGTGCATGTAAATGTATGCATGTGGAGACCAGAGATCTGGTGCCTTCCTCAACCCCTTTCTATCTTATTTTGTGAGATGGAGTCTGCCACTGGTCCTGTAGCTCCAAGATTTGGTTAAAGTCCTGGGCTGCAAATCCACTGGATCCCCCTGTCTCTGCCTCCCCAATGGGATCCCAGGCACTGTACCTCTCTTTTACAAGGGTGCTGGAGACTGAACTGAAGTTTTAGATGGTTGTGAGCTGCCATGTGGGTGTTGGGAATTGAACCTAGGTTTTCTGAAAACACACCCAGTGCTCTTAACCACCCAGCTACCTCTCTATCCCCTTAAATGATATGGAAAGTCACAGGCCATGTTGCATTGATTTTGACTCCGTGAAAACATCGCATTAAGATGCTGTTTGTTGGGAATGCCGTGGTGGATCCCAAAAATCCCACCTTAGAGACCTCGATGGCGTCTCTATCACCCTTGTGTGGCATCTGATCCAAGTTGTCTTGACCTTGAGGTGGTCAGGCTGGCCCCACTGCTTTCCAGGTGACAACCCACGGTAGGTTTCACCGCCATCCACACCCAGCATGCCACACATTTCACACCCTCTTTCAGTCTCCATCGAGTCCATTGGGAGTCATAGCCCGAATTTAGGACCTGGTGGCTTGTGGTCAATTAGGAGTCTGGCCAAGGGGAGCCAACTGTTTACAGTCCCTGCCTTGATTGGCAGGTCCACCCTCCCTGACTGCCTTGAATCTTGCCCGTGTTTTGAAAGCAGCTTGGAAACACCCAAAACTCTGCCAAATGCAGGCTCCGCTGTTTACTGTTTGTCATGTGGCCTCACAAGTTCTCCGAGAGGGACAAAAACCAGATTTGAGGTCCTTTCCCTACTGAACACACACCCTAAGAAAGAGTCTGCATTTGGGTGCATGAGTCTTTCTTCTTTTAAAAATTGTTAATTTATGTGTGTGTGTGTGTGTGTGTGTGCACATGTGCGTGTATGTGCATGTGTGTCTAAGTGTGTGTACATGCATGTGCATGTGTGTGCACATGTGTGCATGCGTGTGCATGGTTGCATGTGTGTATGTATGTGTGTGTTCATGTGCATGAGCGTGTGTGTGTGTGTGTGAGAGAGAGAGAGAGAGAAAGAGAGAGAGAGAGAGCATGTATGTGATCGTGTATATGCTTTACAGGCACCCACCTGCTGAAGGCACTCGGATGGAGATCATAAGACAACATGCAGGAGTAAATTCTCTCCTTCCACCATGTAGATTCCAGGGAAGCAAGCGCCTGCTCAGCCTTTTGCCAGTGCTTGGCTTTTAAAACATCTGCAAGCCTCATTAGGTCATCTTTAAACTACCACAAGTGACAGCACTCGGGCTGGAGAGGTGTCACATTTGTCGCTGAATGGCTGCTAGAAGAGCCCTGTGCTCCAGGTGGCACGTGGATGTTTGAGGCTGGGAGCAGGCAGATGTGAAGAGTCATCTGGGCATGGAGAGATAACCAGAAGTTTGCCTGTCCTCTGTCCCCTCTTCCCAGGCATGACAGCTGTAGATACATCCAGACATGATCCAATGCCTCCAGCCACCAGTCACACTGAGGACCACTAGCTTTGCTTAATGCCCCGGACATTGTAAGGACTCAATAAACTCTCCCTCATGTTAATATTGCTGTTATAACAGAGTCACACATTTACTGGACATAAAATCTTCAATTGCTCAATTAACGTAACTCTTCTGGCATTTTAATTGTCTGTGGAGGGGTCCGGTTTCTTTTTCTACCCACAGGCCCTGTGTGTCACATGTTCCATTTAACCTCGGATGCAAACTTCTTCATATTAAGAGCCTTCGAATTTGTCGCGTATCAAAACACCGATGAAATTTGGCCATCTTTATTACCCCGTAACTCCTCACTTTCTCCTCTTTCTCCCCATTACAGCCTCACATTGAACGGGCTGCAGCAGATCTCCCCCCCCCCTTTATTTTTAAAGCCCTAATTTTATACCAGGGTGTTTTTGCACAGAGCCCCCAAGAAAGACGGCAGAAAACTCGAAGCCGTTCATTGGTGGGCACAAGGGAGTTTGAACCCCAGGTGAATCACTTGGAAAATGATGCTATTATCTGATCCGTATCCATCCCACATTGTCTAACATGGGCACAATGCACGCACTGTCCCCTGCTTTCTATATTGAGTCCCTGCAGCCAGCCTCAGGAAATCTGAGAGCCCCGTGCACCTGGCTAAACGCTCTCCCTGTCTCTCTCTAAATAATCCGAGTCTCCAGGTTTTCGAGTATCGACCTGAAATGACTTACAGTCTCCAGAACGTTTTTAAGTAGGGAAATAAATTAGAGCAGTAATAATCATGACAATTATACAATAAATGTCCACCATTGTGAGTTTCCCGGTGGACTTAATAACGTTATTTTGGTGGTGGTGGGGGATATGGAAATTCCACACGCAAGGCAGCTGGTGACATCATCAACGCCAGTGAGAGGCTGGTTTCTAAACACCGGACGGACGGCACCGAGACACAGAGTGAGCAAAGTGGTACCTGGGCATTCTGATTGTGTTTGCAAGGCTTGAATAATTAAAATCGGCATTTGCGACATAAATCTAGGGCTTTGTGAATGTTCTGGATTAGCAATGCGTCTTCCTTCCCTCCCTTCCCCCTCCTCCTCCTCCTCACCCCTCTCTGGTTCTCTCTTTCTTCATCCTTTGTCCTCTCTCTCCCTCCCCTCTCTCTCTTCTCCTCTCACTCAATCCAAGACAACCACAGCTGGCCAAACCATCTCCAAGTCCCCACTTCTAATAATCCCAGCTGCAGACTGAAGAAAAATAGGTCTGAACCTAGGAATGACAGGCGGTCCCCAAACAAGACCTTTCCAGGAAGGCTGTAGGCTACAAAGCACATTAGCATCCTCCAACTGGGTGCTAGTCTGGAATTCTTCCATCTGAGTAATGGGAGGGGAAAGGAGGCAGCCACGAACCAGTCAGACCCAGTTTCCAGTAAGGATGCCACTAGCCATTGGTGCTGCACTGTGCTAAACCCATTAATTCACCTGTACAGTTCCACTCTTCCTCTGTTGGGAAACAATTATTGTACCCATTTTACAGTTATGGAAGCTGAGGCCCAGTGGGCACAAGCACATGCTTGAGGTCATCACAGCTTTCATCAGGAGAAGTAAGGAGGCACACTCGGATCAGGTCACCACAGAACTCGAACTCTTAACCTTAATCCTGTCACCAAGGCAACACATGCAGAATGGGGGTGCTGTCCTGCCCAGGATTGAAAAATCCAAGACTTGGTGGGGCTTAGTGGTGCACGCCTTTAATCCCAGCACTTGAGAGGCAGAGGCAGGAAGATCTCTGTGAGTTCAGGGCCAGCGTAGTCTATATAGTGAGTTCCCATACAGCCAGGGATACAGATTGAGACCCTCTCTCAGACACAGACAGACAGACTTAAGAAGAAAAGAGAAGAGAAGAGAAGAGAAGAAATATGGCCTAGATCTCTCTGGGTTACAGTATGAGTTCAAGGCAGGTTGTCTCAAAATAAAAAAGTTTTAAAAAATTATGGGACTGTTAAGAGACTGCTCTTCCGAAGGTCCTGAGTTCAAATCCCAACAACATGGTGGCTCACAACCATCCGTAATGAGATCTGACGCCCTCTTCCGGGGTGTCTGAAGACAGCTACAGTGTACTTACATATAATAAATAAATAAATCTTTAAAAAAATATCACAGGGAGTAGTTGGAGATGTCCTTTAGCAGTAGAGCACCTACTTAAAATCCTCAGGGAGGGTGCTGGGGGCATGGCACAGTAGGCCCAAGTTCCAAGTTCCATCCGTTTGTCCCACACTGAAAAGCCAAACCAAACACACATACACACGCACGCACGCACGCACGCACGCACGCACGCACGCTCACAGGCAGCCAGCCCATGCCACACTCAGATTTGCCTCAAACAGACTTGTGGTGCATTTTCTGGTGCGGGTTTTTCTCTTCGCCTCCAAGCAGACAAGGTCTCTTCCTTTCCAAGTGATTGAGAGATCGTTTTATCGATGAATCTCCAGCGTCCCTTCCACCTTAGACCCAGTTTCCCCTTCCCGCCCCCACCCACAGTCTCAGACCACAGTGAGACAGTCCTCAGTTTGAAAAGTGGGCTGACGGATACCCAAGCAAGGTGGTCCTGAGCGGGGTTCCGCTTTCCTCAAACACAGGGGTCCCTCTGTGAGCGAGAGGTGCTCTTCATGCCAGGAGCAATCCCCACACCTTCCTAGGCGGTAACTGCTACCAATTCCATTAAAACAAGACTCTTGGCTGCCACCTCCTGGAGAACCGTTGTAACACATAGACGTAAATGTGAGAAAGCCGGGAAGGATGTGGGTGGTACCCCTCCTTTTTTGTGGTGCCCTGCCTGGACGGCTGTGCAGGGTCACCCTGATAATTTTTCATTAGATTGTTGGGAAGATAATCTGGTCTTTCCCAGCAGTAAATCCTCCGCGGCTCACAGTGCACAGCGTACACCACACACAGGCTCTTTAGCATCGCCCTGGTTCAAACACGTTGGGGGCTGCCGTCTGTTGTGGCCAACGGACAGTGATTGAGAGACATCATAGGATTCAGTTCCACCTTATCTCAGTCAACTGCAGTCCATCCCCCTTCATCCCCCCGCCATTCCCTCTCCCTCCGTGCTTTCGAGTAGTCCTCTTGGTCACTTAACCCCTTTCTTGTCCTCAGGCCAGGAGAAGAGACAGAGCTCTTTCTTTCTTTCTTTCTTTCTTTCTTTCTTTCTTTCTTTCTTTCTTTCTTTCTTTCTTTCTTTCTTTCTTTCTTTCTTTCTTTCTTTCTTTCGTTCTCTCTCTCTCTCTTTCTCTCTCTCTCTCTTTTTCTCTCTCTTTCTCTCCTAAATTTATTTATTGATCATATGCAAGTACACTGTAGCTGTCTCCAGACACCCCAGAAGAGGGCAGCAGATCTCATTACGGATGGTTGCGAGCCACCATGTGGTTGCTGAGATTTGAACTCAGGACCTTTAGAAGAGCAGTCAGTGCTCTTAGCTGCTGAGCCATCTCTCCAGCCCTACAGAGCTCTTTCTGAGCCAGTTCCCCAAACTCTCTCAGCCTTTCTCAGACACTTTGGGCTTCTGAGACTCCTTGGGCGGTCTTATAAAATGTTTACCATGCTTGAAAAGCTTTGTACCCTGACAGAAAGTTCTGGAACAGGTAAGGGACAGGAGGTCTGGTGTCTGGGTTAGACTATTACTTTGCTATTTATTTTTTGGCTAATTTTTTTTTGGTATTTATTATTTGCTATTTACTGTGTGACATGAGGAAACAACATGATCATGCTGTGCTTAAATTGCTTCACAGATGAGAAGCTGGTTTTTATTTTTAAACAGATCACTCGCTGCTAGCTATCTATCTAATGACTGTCTTTCCTTTCTTTTCCCACTCTACTGGGAATACAGACTCCACCACTGTACTACATCCTCAGCCCATTAGGACCCTAAACCTCATAAATGGATAGATGCCTCCCTTTTTAGATAGGGGCTCACTAAGTAGCCCAGGCTGGCCTCAAACCCACAATGCTTCCGTCTCAGCCTCCCAACTGTTGGGGTTACGAGTGTGTACCCTGTATCCAGTGTGGTGGGGAGAGGGAGGGATGAGTGCCTGTGAACCTGGAGGTTCAAGATCAACCTTTGACATCATCATTTCTCAGGACATTTTGAGACAGACTCTCTCCTCGGGCCCCAGAGCTCTCTGATGAGGCTGGGATGTCCACAGTGCCCCTGGGATCATCTGTCTCCTCCCCCCAGTGCAGGGATTAGAAAGCCTGAGCCACCATATCTGGCTTTTCCCATGGATTTGGAAGCTGAAGCTCCGGCCCTTTCTTTTGCACAGCAAGCAGTGTTACTGATGGTGTCGAGTCCCCAGCCTTTCCGGTCCACTTATAAAATGGCCATTTATAGAAACAGCTGGGGCTCTGGTCCTGTTTACTTCTGCATGGTAGGCATCAGCCGATGTCACATGCATCCTGGCTTCTGTGGGGCATAGCTGCGGCACTTGAGAAATGTTTTGAGCTCCACAGCTGTTGCGTCTCCAAAAACAAATGCCTTTAAAATGAGATGAGATGCTAGGGGCAGCTGGAGGAGGTGCAAGCTGGGGCGCTGGCTGACTGAGCTTCCTCTGGAGGTCCTCCTGTCAGTCATAAGGTTTTCTCTAACCACCATGTCTTCCTGGCCTGTAGAGTTTGAGGCAAAATCAGGGCATGCCGTTTCCCAGCTTCTCCTCCAAGGGTTCCGTTCCTCCCAACTCTGTCACTGGCTCAGGACTTCTGGAGCCATCTCTGTCCCTGGGAGATCTGTAGCTCATTGACATGGTCCTGGAACACAGAGTCCAGGCCTGGGTTGTTACTGGCTAGGAAACAGTTGTTTTTGGAGCAGTCTGTGCTGGGGGCTGGCGGGGCAAGGAGTCAGCTCTAAATGCCAGTCTGAAGGTCGGCAATGCAGGTCTAGGGCTTGGTTTGCAGCCTGCAGAGGGCCTGTGAGGTTGGGGTGCAGTGGGGCTTCACTTCTGCAAATCTGTCCCTACTTCCAGTCTCCACATATCTCTAAATGTGAATGGGGAAAGAATGTCTTAGAAAATGAAGTTTATGCAGCAATCCTGTTATCTCTGCACTTTGAAACCTATCATTTAGCTGAAGTGCACAAGGGCCCTCCCACTCAGGGCACTGATTTCTGTACCTGTAGAATCAGAATAGAAGACGGATCCTGAGGGCCTTGGAGAAGACTCAGTCAGCGAAGGGCTTGCTGTGAAATCCTGAGTTTGATTGACAGAAACCATAAGAAAAAAAGAATTGAGGGACAGAGGGAGGAAGGGAGAGAACACAAGAAGGAGGAGGAGGAGGAGGAGGAGAGAGGAGGAGGAGGAGAAGAAGATGAGGAGGAGGAGAAGAGAAGAGAAGAAGAGGAGGAGGAGAAGAGGAAGAGGAAGAGGAAGAAGAAGAAGAAGAAGAAGAAGAAGAAGAAGAAGAAGAAGAAGAAGAAGAAGAGAATCAAGAGGGTGGTATGCATCTTGTGCATCTTAACCTCAGCATTCCATTGCTGGGTTCCTGGGGCCTACTGGTCAAACAGCCTGGTCACCTCAGTGTGCTCCAGATCAGGGAGAGACCTTGTACTACAACACAAAACGCAAGGTGGATCATACCTGTTAGCGACCTCTGTCTTCCACACATACATGCACACACATATATGTATGTTCTCACACATGTGCACAGACATATGCACACTTTTGCACACATGCCCACATCTATGTGCAGTATAACACATGTACACATGCACATTTGTACACACACATGTATGGACACACACTCACACATGTAAACCACATGTATGCATACTCTCACACATGTGAACTTTCCTCTATACCTGCACACAAACTCATGCATGCATACACACACACATACACACGCACACACACACACAAACGTGTCTAAAGTTGAGGGTGGTGGCTCACATATGTAATACCAACTCCTATAAGGCTTATACAGGAGGATTGTGAATTCAAGGCGAGCCTGGGCTGCTTGGTGAATTCCTGTGCTGAAAGACCAAATATCAGACAAATGAAAGATGGGGCTTTTCTTTGGAACTGGCAGCAAGGATTCAAGAGGATAATGCTTTGATAATGAAAAGTTGTGTGTCTGGCCTGTGGAGCATACTCTGTAAATCTAAATCATTATTGTAAGACTGTCAATAAAAAAAGAGGCTTTGGGTCAGAGGAGACCACTCATAAGTCAAGAAAGCTTCCTCCTTTCTTACTCTAGAGCAGTGGTTCTCAACCTTCCTATCACTGTGGCCCTTTAACTCAGCTCCGTTTGTTGTGGTCACCCCCAACCATAATGTTACTTTTGTTGCTAATTTATAACTGTAATTTGGCTACTGTTACAAACCATAATTAAGTATCTATGTTTTCTGATGGTCTTAGGCAAACCCTTGTGAAAGGGTTGTTCAATGCCCTCCCAAAGGGTTCACGACCCACAGGTGGAGAACCTCTGCTCTATCATGTCCTGGTAGGTCTCTTTCATTAGAAACCCATCTCCAGGGAAGGCACAGCCCAGCAACACAGTCTTCTCCAGGGAAAACTCCATTCCTGATCCCAGGAATGACACCCAAGATGGTTAAGCCTCTCTGCTCAGTCATAGCTAAAGATGTCACAGAGAACCGTGACACGCCACCAAAGAGAAAAACAAGGCTTCTCTCTTGCCTGGCACTGACCTGGCCCTCTAGTTTGAAACCACTTTGGCAACCTGAAAACACTCCCCTGAAGTTCTCAAGTGTCTGTGCCTGCACCCTATAGCCTGGCACCCATATTTGCTGATGTAGTCTTGTCCTTGAAGGTTACACTGGCCAGGTAGTTGAGGACCAACCAGGGACTGCAGGTGCAACATTGAAACAACTAATATTTGGTGTGTATTTATAGATACATGTATACACATGTATGTGTGCACATATGCATTTGCATGTGGAGGCCAGAGGTGAAAGTCACATGTCCACCACAATCATTCTCTACCTTATTTAAAAAAATATTTATTATCCATTGAATCCAAGTTTTGCTGCATATATTATTGGATATAGAGGGAAGTTGACCTATCAGGGACCACATACACTCTTTAAAGATTTATTTATTTAATATATGGAGTACACTGCTGCTATCTTCAGACACACCAGAAGAGGGCATCAGATCCCATTACAGATGGTTGTGAGCCACCGTGTGATTAATGGAATTTGAACTCAGGACCTTTGGAAGAGCAGTCCATGCTTTTAACCGCTGAGCCATCTCTCCAGCCCCTCTACCTTATTTTTTTGAGAAAGGGTCTCTCACTAAACCCAGAGCTTACAGGTTAGGCTAGGCTGGCCCCTGAGTCCTCTGCCTCCTTAGTGCTAGGATTATAGGTGCACACTACCCTGCTGGGATTTTTTTTTTTTACAAGGGTGTCACAGGGGTTCAGACTCAGGTCCTCATACTTGCATGATGAATACTCCGACTAAGCCATCTCCCTCTGCCCGAAGACAAATAATATTTTAACGTAATATATTTAATAAATCAAAACTGTTGCCAAAGAAAATGAAGCCCAGGATAGAGGAATATCCCTCATCCTCCCTCCCTTCTTTTCTCCTTCCTTCTCTCCTATTCTTTCTCTCTCTCTTTTCCTTTCTTTCTTTGGCATTCCCAGAGCCCAGGAAATTAAACTCAGAGTCTTGTATACATACAGAATGCTGTACCACAGAGCCATGTCCCTCCGCCCCAAACGCGAACATTTTAAATCTTTTTTTGTTTGTTTGTTTGTTTTTGAGACAGGGTTTCTCTGTGTAGCCTTGGCTGTCCTGGAACTTACTTTGTAGACCAGGTTGGCCTTGAACTCAGAAATCCGCCTGCCTCTGCCTCCCAAGTGCTGGGATTAAAGGCGTGCGCCACCACTGCCAGGCAAACGCGAACATTTTAAACAGTCAATTCCACCAGCATCCAGGCAGCCAGTCCCCTCTACTCTGCAGCCCACAGCAAAACCAAAACGTATGCCATCAAATGCTGCACCCATTCTCTGAACCTCACGCTCATGGAAATTCTTTAAGGACCACAACCTTGGTCTCACCAGGCACCCTTCCTGGAGGTGAGCTGGGGTGAACCCTCAGGCTGTTGCAAGGTCCTTCCAGCTTCCCTTCCTGGCTCCAAGTTCCATCCACCTTCACCCTTAATCATTAAAATAAAAGTATTAGTTCTTTGGTCCAAGGTTTTCTTTTTTTCTCTTCTACTTTATGACCTTGGCCAACTCACAGCCTTTAAAGTTAACAGACGGGCTTCCTCAAATACCTGAGGTTGTAGGACCAGGCAATAAAGAGCTTGGGCCTGGTGGGAGGAGCTGGTTCAAGGCCACCATTCCCTGTTGCGCCCTCCACACCAGGTTCAAGACTCTGAGCTCACCAAGAATACCAAGCTTTTCCCTTTGATTTGCTTCTCTTTTTAAAGGGGAGGAGGGTATCTTGGGAATGAGGTGCTGAATGCTTGCTGCCTCTGACTCCAGTACACTCTCCCCAAAGCCAGCGGACTGAAGAGCAGCCGTGGAATTCCTTATTTTTTTTCTTTGTGTTTGAAATTGATCGATTCTATCTGGGAGCTTCAAATCTAAACCAGGAGAGGGGCTTTGAAATGTCAAAGAAAAGTTACAAAAGACAAAAAGGGAGCAAGCTGAGGAGGAGGAGGAGGAGGAGGAGGAGGGGGAGGAGGAGAAGGAGGAGGGGGGGAGGGAGGGAGGGCAGTTATAAAAGTAAAGTGAGAGGGGGTCTGCCCTTCTCTTGCAAGACCTCCCTACTTCCCAGCTTCCAAGTCCCTGGGGATTCCCTGTACCTTTTTTTTTTTTTTAAATAAAATAAAAGGAAAACCAGGGTCCATCCATGGAGACCAGTGAAACTTCATACTGGGTTTCAGCAAACCTCAGGAACAGGGAACAAACTGGGCTTTTTGCACAGCTGGGTAAAAGGTTTACAAAACTCTGCTGGGCCATTTATACTGCTACTGAATCATTCACAATGCAAAAAAAAAATTCAGTTAAAATGTTTTATGAGCATTTTGCCTGCATGTGTGTGTGTGCATCCTATACAGGCTTGGTACCAGTGGATGCCAGCAGAGGGCACTGGATCCCTGAAACTGGAGTCACAGGTGGTTGTAAGCTGCCATGTGGGTGCTGGGAACCCGAGTCAGATCCTGTAAGAACAACAAGTGCTCTTAACCACTGAACCGTCTCTCTAAGCCCCACAATGATTTTGCTGAGTTGTGTTTCCCAACATTATCTGGTTTTAAAATTTTAAATTGGGGGTGGGGATTAGGAGGCAGAAAACCAGCCTGGGTTTCATAATGAATTCAAGGCCAGACTTGGCTACAAGGCAAAATTCTGTCAACAAACCATGATCTAGAGTAGACAAGATCCCCCTGTAGGGTTGCTAGCTAGGAACTGAAGCTCTTCCAGGGCCACCTCATCCAGACATGGCAGAGTGCTACCCCCTGCCCTGTCCTCTGGTTTGTAAGAAGGATTTTCGTGGCCTTTAGGACAATAGTCTGACTAGGGTGACTCAGAACTCATCATGCATGAGAATCAACAGCCAGGAAGTGCAAAGTGGATTGGCTTCCGGGAACTTTTCTTCCTCCCCTGGGAACCAAAGCTGCCTACTCAGTGATAAGAAGTCCTGGGGCCTGGTGGGAGAAATGAGAAATGCAAGCCTGCGGGGAAGGTTGAGCTCAGACTTTCTCCTGCTCCAACTGGGGATAGGAAAAGGCATGAGCTGGGGTCTTTGATGACATTGCCCCAAGAGGCCCTGTGACCTCTTTCAACCAGGCTGCCAAGTGGTAGCCTGGTGGCCTGTGGCAACTCACACAACTTCACTCACTGTGCTGAGGAACCCCAACTATATAAGGGAGTTATTCCAAGGAAGATCCTGCTTCCTGGATCTGAGTGGCCAAAGAGCCCTTGGATGCTTGGTGGTGGCTTCACAGCTTACCCAAAACACAAAGACATTTCCAGCTGCTAGTCTTCTGGGAGACCTGCTGGGGAGGAACCTCTGATGTCATCAGAGGAACTAAGCTCTCTTGTAAGAACTCACCAGATCTCTCAGTTGGCTGAGGGTCCTCCTAGTCTCCAAGGAGGGCTAGTGAGGGTCCCATGAGTGATGTAAGGGACAGTGATGGGTTCGAAGAACTTCCAGGAACACGAGAAGGCCACCTGGGCACTGGGAGGGTGGGAGATACCTGTGGGATAGAGCTCAGTTGTTATGAAAACCAGGACCATTTCATCCTTGAGAGAACAATGAGGTCCTCTGAGGATCAGACCTATAGGACAGCCCCACATGCAGGGCAACCTGCCTGCCGTTTGTGACCTGCACTTGAAGCTTTGGGCTGTGACTCCTCCTGGACACACACTTCTGCTGGAAATTCTGTTGTCTGCACAGTCCCTCTCAGCATCAGGTGAGAGTTTCAGCAGAGTGGACAGCCTGGCTTGGAGCTCTCCACCTCCATCTTTCTGTGCAGGTTACAGGGTCCCAGAAGCCACACGTCACTCCTTGATGCCCTGTGATGTCTGCCTCAGTTTCCCCATACTTGCTCCTTTCTTGGTTCCAGTTGTCAACACTAAAATTGCAGGGTTACTGTTTAATGAAAGCTTCCTGGCTATGGGAACCACGCCCAAGCCTCATGTCAGCCCTGTAAAGTCTTTCCACGCCCACTTTCCAGAGAAAGAACCAGGTTCAGAGGAGCAGGAGACTTCTCTGACATCACCTGCTCATTAAGATGGGAAGCTGAGATCTGGTTCTGCATCTGTCCAGGCCAGATCCTTGCTGTTCCCCTGAACCCTGTAAGGGAAAGCAAAAGGATTCCTAGAACCACTCCCACCGCCATACAGAAGACGATATCTTATGTGGACGTGGATGTGTGTGGAGGGCAGAGGTCAACCTTGAAGCACTGTTCTTAAGGTCTATCCACTTGTTTTCTTGAGACAGGGATTTCTCACTGACCTGGAATTCACCAAGTGGGCTACCCTGACTGTCTGTGGATCCCCAGGGATGTTCCTGACTCTGCCTCCCAGGCTCCAGGATTGTCAATGTACACCATCTACAGTTCTCCAAGTGGATACTGAGCGCCAGGTCTTCATGCTTGCACACAAAAAGATTCACCCACTGTGCCATCGACAAATCTTTATTGAGCCTTGTACTGGTTGGTTTTGTGTGTCAACTTGACACAGGCTGGAGTTAACACAGAGAAAGGAGCTTCAGGTGAGGAAGTGCCTCCATGAGATCCAGCTGTGGAACATTTTCTCAATTAGTGATCAAGAGGGGAGGGCCCCTTGTGGGTGGTACCATTCCTGGTTTGGTAGTCTTGGGTTCTTTAAGAAAGCAAGCTGTTGGGCGGTGGTGGTGCATGCCTTTAATCCCAGCACTTGGGAGGCAGAGGCAGGCGGATTTCTGAGTTCTAGGCCAGCCTGGTCTACAGAGTGTGTTCCAGGACACAGAGAAACCCTGTCTTGCAACCCCCCACCCCAAAAAAAAGCAAGCTGAGCAAACCAGGGGAAGCAAGCCAGTAAGTAACATCCCTCCATGGCCTCTGCATCAGCTCCTGCTTCCTGACCTGCTTGAGTTCCAGTCCTCACTTCCTTTGGTGATGAACAACAGTGTGGAAGTGGAAGCTGAATAAACCCTTTCCTCCCCAACTTGCTTCTTGGTCATGATGTTTTGTGAAGGAATAGAAACCCTGACTAAGACAAGCCTTTCCCTCCTTGGCGCCTCCTCGGCAAGGCCTCTGCTCTGCTGGTCACATGCAGGTAGGAACAACCTACCCCATGGATCATCCCAAAGCACAGAATGCCTAGAGAGGGAGCCAGGCTGGAAGCATGGAGAGCTAGGAGAGATTCAGGTAGGGCTGTCAACCCTCATTTGGGAGGTGAGGGTAAGGACTCTAGTAGACTTCTTGCCCAGATGGCCTCTGAAGAATTTACTATTAGATTCCGAGCTTTTCTTGGGTGCCCCTTTCCTCGATGAGTTAGTGTCCAATCCTCCATTGTTACCATCAAAGAGCCACAAAAGGAATGTCTTCATGCATCCCCCAGGGAAAGACCCTTGGCTGACAGGTATTCCCTCATCTAAAAAATTGCACAGTCTCCCTACCATCAGCCTCTCCAAAATGTCTGTGGGGGCCAGAGTGACAAGCTGGTCCCCAGGCAGGACCATTCTGTGATGTAACCATAGTTCCACCGTGGACCAAGCCCAGACAAGCCTTTGCCCCAAACCTACCCTGCAACTCTTTTTGATCTTCCTCTATCACAGACAACTCCTTGTGGGTTTCCCCAGAGAACACTTGAAAAGAAATGTTCACACAAATTCCTGTGCTTGAGAATGTGGCCAAGTCAGGAAGGGACAGGACTGACCGGCTTGCTCCTGTGTCCCTCCCCAGGTTTGGAGATTAAGAGCCAAGTCCCCATTCTGCATCTTGGCTTTCAGCAAGTGAGTTTGATAGGTGGGAAACAGGAGGGTCTTTTCCCAAATTGCCACTTCTGGCTCTCTCTTGAGCCTCAGAGAGAGAGAGAGAGAGAGAGAGAGAGAGAGAGAGAGAGAGAGAGAGAGACCAAAGAATGAACCAGATTGTCTCAGGCCCATCCTGAATACTGGGGTCCTTGGATCAAGAGCATAAACCAACGTCCCTGCATGAAGCCTAAGTTCTTCCGTTAGGGGATTTCAGCTAGCAAGGCGTCAGATGAACACACGCTAGCATCTGGCACTGGCGAATGGCACCTCCCCTTTAGTTGAAGACAGGGGAGGATTTAAAGGCTGGGACATAGTGAAGTCAGAGGCAATAGAGACGGAGACCCTCACAGTTTAAGGTATTCTTTTCATCTTTTAGGAACCTCGACACAGGTAAAAGCCGGGTTGTTGGTTTGGCGGCCGAAAAGAATTTTGTTCGGAGCGAGGCAGTAAGGAGCAGAGCGGGGTCATGAGTTTGGACGTCTCAAAGAAGTCTTACAATTGTTGCAATGTTTAACCTATATATCATTTTGGTGGCTCTCCAGTTACATATCAAAGGTCTGCTAAGAGACTTTTTTTTTCCCTTTCTCTCTCCCTGATCTATTTTGGTTGTAACTTCGCATGTGATTACTTTTAATTATGTGGGAGGGGAGGGATATGAATGTATGGATGTAATGTCTCCAGAGGCCAGAAGAGGGCGTCAGATTCCCCCAGGCGCTTGCGAGCCATCTGGTGTCTGGGCTGGGAATCCAGCTGGAATCTTCTGTAAGAGCAGGGGACCTCCTTGGCTGTTGACCTTTCCAGCCTCTTCTCATTCACAGTAAGATTACAGGGTGTCTCCAGGGGTGTCTTGAATGAGATTGCTACCTTGAGAGGTAAAACTGAGAGCTGCTAGGATTCCTCACGGGATTTAGGACGTGTCTGTTTGACTGTCCATGGGGCTTCTGGTGAGATCCCTTGACAACTAAATTTACCGCTGGAAAGAAAAATACTTCAGTAGTGACCACCTCAGGGTGAGCCCAACCAACGGTGGACATTTTACCCTTCAGAACTGCACCCAGAAAATAGCCGATCAGGATCTGTGTACAGACTCCAGTCCATTTGGGCAGAAGGCTCCGGATAACCGAAACATACCTCTCTGAAGGAATGGACCAGGAAAGTCAGAACAGAATCCTCCTGTGTGGGGCCAGGCGTGACCCTGCCCTGGGACCGCTGGGCCTGTAATCCTCACAGCCCCGCAGTGTGCATATCCTGTCCACACTTCCTGACCCAGTTAGCTTCTTCAACCACGGTCATCTTGTTTCTGCCAGATTCCTCCGGGAATGAATTCTACAAGCCACTGGGTCCCTGTGTACAGAGCACTGGTTCGTCTATTGGCTCAGCCCTGCCACCACCTTTGGTACAAACAGTCTTCTGCATAGCGCAGAGGACCTTGCAGAAATAACTGTGGGCTGGGCGTAGGCCCAGGAAATCCACCTCCTTCTCCCTTGCTGGGACCAGAAACCTCCCAGCAAAAACATGAGGAAGCAAGTTTGGACAGAAACCATTTTTCCCCTTTCCAGTTGTCCCCAAAGTTGCAACTGCTCCAGTACCAATAATACCTCCCTGCCTCCTTCTCAGCCAAGTGGGTAATGTGAGGTGGCCTGATGCTTGCTCCTGAAAAAAAAAAAAAAGCATGTAATTCTGCATTCCCATGTTAGTGTGTGTTTCCTCATCTAACCATTTGTTTCAGTTCTTTTTCTGTTTTTATTATTAGTGCTTGATGTGTGTGTGCAGAGTCAGCTCTCTCCAGCCACCTTACACTGGATCAGGGATCCAACTTGGCTCACTAGGCTTACAGAGCAAACACCCCGGGTCATCTCGCCAGCCCTCTCTGCTCTGTTTTTGATAAGAAGCCTGACTTTTGTCAGCTCAACTGAAATGCCTACACCCCAAAGGAGCTTTGAATGCCTGGTCTAGGGAGCTGATGATTCCCAAGGTCTTGCCTTTTGAAGGTCAGATGACGGCTGTGTGTCCATCAGGTCTGTCAGCAGATGGATGAATAGTGGATGTGATAAACACTGGACAGAAGAGTCTTTAGCTGTGATGAAGAACGGAGTTATGTCGTTTTCAGAAAAAGAATGCAACCAAAGATGATCACATGGGCTGGAGAGATGGCTCAGGAGTAAAGAGCACTGGCTGCTTCTTCTAGAGGTCCTGAGTTCAATACCCAGCAACCACATGGTGGCTCACAACCATCTGTGATAGGTTTCAATGCCCTCTTCTGGTGTACCTGAAGACAGCTACAGTGTACTCATGTAAATAAAACAAATACATCTTTTTTTAAAAAAAAAATTACATGAATTAAACCAGCCTCAGAAAGACAAATGTCATGCTTGAGTTTGTAGATACTAGATTTTATATAGATACCCAAGATGCTGTATGTGTGTGCGAGACAGACAGGTCAAATAAACCTAAGGGGAAAAGGCATCTGGTGGGGAGAAGCCATGGATGGAGGGGAAACATACCTAATATGGACTATATTCTTGCATGAAACTCTCTTTATGAATCCTAGTACTAGTTAGAATTAACACAACTAGTACATGCTAATTAAAATATTATCGTTAAAAATTAAGATTTTTTTTTATTTACAGAAAGAAAAAAAAGTATAGAAATTAAAAGCAAGCAAACTTCATGTGGTAAGACTGTCATTAGGAGTCCTGAGTTATAACAATGGGCAGAGCCTTCACTGGGTTCAAACAGTCAATACATTGTAGCAAATTTGCATTAAGACTCCTGGTATAGTAGCACAAACCTTTCTTCCTCACACTATAAAGACAGAGGCAGGCAGGCATGTGTCTGTGAGTTCAAGGCAACCTGGCTACATAGTTTCAGGGCAGCCAGAGTCAAATAGTGAGACCCTGTCTCGAAAGCAAAACCAAACCAAACAAGACCAAACAGGAACTGGATGGTGGGGCCGGATGATTCAGTGGGTGAAGATGATGCCCAGAACCTCGCTGGAGGGGAACAACTGATTACACACACACACACACACACAGAGAGAGAGAGAGAGAGAGAGAGAGAGAGAGAGAGAGAGAGAGAGAGAGAGAGAGAGAGAGAGAGAGAGAGAGAGGAACACTGGGTCAAACTTGGGCAAGGGCTTGACTTGAGTAGAGGATTCAAGTCTTTAAACTACTGGCTAGTCTAAACATGAGGGCGCATGCCTTTAATCCCAGCACTCAGGAAGCAGAGGCAGAGGCAGGTGGAACTCTCTGAGTAGGCCAGCCTGGTCTACAGAGAGAGAGTTGTAGGTCAGCCAAAGCTATGAAGTGAGATCCTGTCTTTCAATTATCCACCTCCCCAAATTCACAACTACACACCTAGCAGAGATCTTAGAATGGTCCCCACAAGTTTCAGGGGACCTCTTCATACAACTGAAGCAGGTGGGGAGTGGGACACAGAGAACAAAACTAAATGGTACCCAACTAGGCTGGGAAAAGCGCAGGCAGTGGGGGAGAGAAACCCTGGAGCTTGGAAAATAATTATGTCCCAACCTGTATTATTGTCCCTCAAAGCACATAAAGATTGAAAGTTAATTCTGACTGTTCCAAGAAGGGTATTTAAGGGTCTAACTTTAACAGCATTATTCTCTTCTTTTTAAGACTCATTAAGAACATAAACAAAAACAAAATGTTACAATCCCCCGCCGACCTCCGTACCCTTTATATAAAAAAACCTCGGTACAAAGATCCAAGCAAAACTCCTGATCACAGCCTGCCCAGGGAGGTCATCCTCCAGGGCTTTGAAGTCCACATTTTTTTTTCAACCTTTTCAAACATCCCAAATAGCTGTGTACAGTTCCCTCTGGTTTGCCTCTCGTTAAATTCCTCAGATGCAGGAGTCAGACGAAGCCTCACACAGGACCAAATTATCTGTGTTCCACATGTCTGCATTTTTTTAATAATAAAAATACAATGAAACAAACCCCAAGGCTGCGGTCTTCCTGGCCTGGCTTTTACTGCCTGATGGGCGTAGGTGTCTTGGCCAAGTTAGGGGGTAGTGAGACCCACCACCAGGGTTTTTAGCTCATACGTGTCCAGTCTACTGACCCCAGGTTTCTCCTCAGTCTTCCTCACCCAAGGCTGGTATGGTGCGCCCAGCTCATGCTTCTGCCTCGACTTCATGCCCAGGTGCCTCAGCTCTCCCATCAATTAAGCCAACAAATATATGGTGTATTGTTTTATTCCTTGTTGTATGTGTGGTTTGTGGAGGCCTGAGAAGACATTAGGTGTCCTGCTCCACCATTCTCTGCCTTCTTCCCTTGAGACCGGGTCTCTCTCTGACTGAACCTGGAACTAGGCTGGTTCAATTAAGAGCACTGGCTGCTCTTCCAGAGATCCTGAGTTCAATTCCCAGCAACCACACGGTGGCTCACAACCATCTGTAATGAGATCTGGTGCTGTCTTCTGGTCTGCAGGCGTACATGCAGGCAGAACTCTGTATGCATAATAAATAGATAAGTAAATAAATGAATCTTTTTTAAAAAAAGAATAAGTAAATAAAATTTTACATTTTAAAGATTTATTTATTTATTTATTATATATGTAAGTACACTGTAGCTGTCTTCAGACACACCAGAAGAGGGCATCCGATCTCATTACAGATGGTTGTGAGCCACCATGTGGTTGCTGGGATTTGAACTCAGGACCTGTGAAAAAGCAGTCAGTGCTCTTAATCGCTAAGTCATCTCTCCAGCCCAAAATTTTACATTTTTAAACTTTATTCTTACTTATGTGTACATGTGCATGTCTCTCTGTATGTATGGAGGTGCACACATGCCGTGTGCACCTGAGTGCAGTACCACAGGAAGCCAGCAGAGGGGATCAGATTCCCCTGGAGCTGGAGTTACAGGCTGCTGGGAGGTGCCTAATGTGGGTCCTGGAAACCAAACTCTGGTCTTCCACAAGAGCAGTGCACACTCTTAAGCCCTGAGCCATCTCTAGCCCTGGTAAATAGTGTTTGTTTGGTTGGTTGGATTTTTAATTAAAAAAATTTTTTTAAGTTCCATTCCAGGAATTAGATATTATTACATTTTCAAAGATTCTCCTTAGATTCTCTTCTCCCCTCCTGACCCTACTGCTCTCCCTGACACACACACACACACACACACACACACACACACACACATACAACCACACGTGTGCGTTTACATTACAGGCTGGGATCCACAGAGAACATTTGGTTTCTGTCTTTCTGAGCTTGGGTCATCTTGCTTTTCATGTTATACTTTCCAGATCCATACATCTTCCTGTAAATTTCAGGGTTTCGTTTTTTTTCTTACAGATGAATAAAATCCCTTTGAGTACATATGTACCACATTTTCCATTTGTTTGCTGATGAACATCTAGACTGCTTCCATTTCCTGGCTATTGTGAATAAAGCAGTCATGAGTGTCGCTGGGAGGGCAGAGAAACCTTGGGTGAGGCCCAGGAGTGGTGACTTGGTGATTCTTTCTCAGCATCTTGAGACCCCCGCCATACTGATTTTAAGAGCGCCTGTGCTAGTTTGCAATCCCACCAGTTGTGAACAAAAGTTCCTCCCTCCTCACAACCTCAGAAGTATCTGCTGACAGATTCCTTGATGATGGCTATTCTGACTAGATGGTGTCCTGACTTTATTTTAATTTTCATTTGCCTGAGGGTTAAGAATGTCAAACGTGGGCTGGAGAGATGGCTCAGAGGTTAAGAGCACTGACTGCTCTTCCAGAGGTCCTGAGTTCAATTCCCAGTGACCACATGGTGGCTCATAAACTATCTATAATGAGATCTGGCGCTCTCTTCTGGCTTGCAGGCATATAGGCAGACAGAGTGCTATATATATGATATATGACAAAATATATTATATGATGTATGATATATGATGATATATGATGCATGATGTTGTATGATGCATGATGATATATGATATATGATGAATAATATATGATGATATATGATATATGATATATGATGCATGATGATATATGATAATGTATGATGATATATGGTATATGATGATATATGATCATATAGGATGATATATGACATCTGATGATATATGATTATACATAATGATATAATATATAATATGTAATATATATAATGGATCAAAAAATGTCAAACACTTTAAAAATTGCTTATTGGTCATTGTGTTATTCTACTGAGGATTATCCATTCATTTCTTGGGCTTATTGGCTGAGTGGCAGAGTTTTGTTGCTGTGTAGCCTTTGTTTCTTTTGATGCATAACTTTCTGCAATTCTTTCTAAGTTCTGGACATGGTCCTGTGTCTGAAGTTGTGGTGATTTGCATGAGAACTGCTCCCATAAGATCACATATCTTATGCTTGCTCTGTAGTTGGTAGGACTGTTTGGGAAGGATTAGGAGGTGTGGCCTTGTTGGAATAGGAGTGTCCCTAGGGTGGGCTCAGAGGTTTCAAATGACCCATAGAATTCCAGACCTCCCTTTTCTCTGCCTGGTGGTTGTGGATCAAGTGGTGATCTCAGCCTATCCTCCGCTCTACCATCACAGCCTCTAAACCCTCTGGGACCATAAGTCAAATTAAGCACTTTTGTAAGTTGCCATGGTCATGGTGCTTTACCAGAGTAACAGAGAAGTAACTAAGACAGAAAGAATGGCATGGAAGATTTCTCTCCCATCTTTCATCTGTCTCTGTTGATAGCTTCCCTGACTGTGCAGAATTAAATTCAGCTCATGTATCCACATTTGTTGATTCTTAGTGAGATCTTCTCTCTGTGATGCTGGAGTTTTGCTCAAAAACTTGTTGTCTAAACCTTTATAAATATATATCTTTGAGAGTTTTATTTTATTTTTAATTATGTATATGCGTGTATTTGTGCACTTTAGTGTGGATGTCCTCTGAGGTCAGAGGTGTAGGATCTCTTGGAGCTGGAGTTACAGGTGACTGTAGCTACCCAACATGAGTGCTGGGAACTGAACTCAGGTCCTCTGTCTCTCTGTGAGAGCAGTACTACCCTTAACCACTGAGATATCACTTCATCCCCTAATTATATATTCTGAAGTGCATTCTCTGGTAATGTTTATCCATCCCTGGTTCTAAATTAAAGTCTTCTGCCCGCTTTATGTTTTTTTGGGGGGGGGAAAGGTGAAAAATATGGATCTGATGTCTTTCTTTTGTACAGCATTTATTAAATAGGCTACCTTTTCTTTTCTACTGCATATTTCATCAACTTTGTCCAGAAGTGGGTAACTACAGCACTGTTGGTTTATTTCCAGGTCTTCTGTCCCAATCCATCATTCCCACCAACTGTTTCTGCATTGGTAGCTATCTGACTTCGTCACTATTGCTCTGTGGTATAATCTGAGGTCAGGTGTTGTGGTTCCCACAACTGTGTCCTTCCTTCTTAGCTTCTTTGGCTATTTGTGGGCTTTCCTGGGTCCATAAGAATTCTTGGATTTCCTTTCCCCCAGTTTTATGAAGAGTGAGATGAGAATGTTTATGGGAACTACATTGAGCCTAAAGATCACTTTTGCAAACACGGCCACATTCACAAGGCTCACCTCACCCGTTCTTTCTTCCTATCCTCTAGCATCTGCAATTCTCCTTTTTGGTGTCTTGAAATCTTCTTTATTGAGATCTGTTGCTTCCTTGGTTAGGTTTATTGGATGTCCTTAATAATTTTTAAGGTTTATTTTTATTTTTGTGTATGGTCCTGTGTGGTTGCCATGTGTGTGAAGTACCCCAGAAGGCCAGAAGAGGGCGTCAAATTCCATGGAGCTGGAGCTTGACATGGGTTCTGAGAACCAGACTCAGGTCTTCTAGAAGAAAAGGAAGTATGAAACTGCTGAGCAGTTTCCCTAAGGCGCCCCCTTCCCCAACCCCCCCAACCCCACCCCCAACCCCCTTCCTTACCACACCCCCGACCACGGCCCAGATCCCACCTCACCCCTTTCCCGCCCCCACCCCCTTCCCACCCCTTCCCCGCCCCACCCCATCACCTAATATTTTTGAGCTATCACAGAGGCATTTTCCCCAATCTCATTCTCTGTGAGTTCATACATTAGTGTATATAAAGTCTACCGGTTTTCATGTGTTGATTTTGTATCCTGCAACTTTATTGAAACTGTTTGTTAAACCTCAGAGTTTTATGGCCAATTCTATAGGAGTTGTTGCTTTGCTATAGAATCATGTCATCTGTAAATAGGGACACTGTGAGTTCTTCCTGTCCTATCTTTATCCTTTTTAGGCCTTTCTCTTGCCTAACTGCTGTAGCTAAGACTCTGACCACTGTATTGACTAAGAGGGATGAGTGAGTGTCTTTCAGTTTTAGCTCGTTTTTGTATAACACTGGCTGTCGGTTTTTCTTTGAATGGTCCTCACTATTTTGAGGTATTCGTCACCGACTTCAAATGCACCCAGAACTTTTTCTTTTTAATTTAATGTTTTTACTTATTTACTCTACATCCCACTCACTTCCCCTCCCAATCACCCTCACCCGTGTGCAACTTGGTCTTCATGTGTGTCCCCGAACTTTTATTATGAAGCCCTGCTAAACTTTGTCAAATGTCTTTTCTACAATCATTGAGGTGGTCATGTGATTTCTGCCCTTAAGTGTATGACATAATCGATTAAATATGAGCTGAATATGTGGTATACGTTGAAGTAGTCTGGCGTCCATGGGATGTAGCCCACTTGGTCATTATATTTCATCCTCTTCCTCTTCCACCTCTTCCTCTTCCTTTCCTCTTGAGAAAGGATACGTCTATGTAGCCCCTGGATGGCCTGGAATTCACTATGTAGACCAGGCTGCCCCAAACTCAGAGATCACTTATTTCTGCCTCTTAAGTGCTGGGAATAAAAGTGTACATCCCCTTATGCCCAACCAGTGTATAATCTTCTTAGTGTCTTCCTGGATTTCCTAAGTATTCAATAATGGGACTGCTGTCTTGTACACTATTTCTATATGAGATTTTATGACAACACGCCAAACTAGTTCCCAGAGTGGTGCAACCATTACTTCACGTTACTTCCAGCTGTGTGGGAGCATTGAACACAGTTGCTCTTCCTTCTTGCCAACACTTAATATTGCCAACTTTTTCTATTTAGCCATTTGAATGTAAACACCTAGTGTATTTATTTCTGTTGACTGAGGCTACTACTGGTCATTATGAAGCAAAACAAGTTTTATGTAATGTTTTAACATACGATAATCACTGGTCATTTATATGTTTACAATTTGTATTACAATTAAGAGTCATTAGTGATTTTTAAAAAGCGGGGGCTGGAGAGATGGCTCAGTGGTTAAGAGCACAGACTGCTGTTCTGAAGGTCCTGAGTTCAAATCCCAGCAACCACACGGTGGCTCACAGCCATCTGTAATGAGATCTGACACTCTCTTCTGGTGTGTCTGAAGAGAGCAATGGTGGTATACTCATATACATAAAATAAATAGATAAATCTTTATTAAAAAGAAAAAGACATGACAAGGCAGAAGAAGACTGTTCCAGGCAGAAGTAATAGAAGAGACTCTGAGGCGGGAAGGAGGTGGAGCTGAGAATACCAAGAGAGGGCAAGGTTGGCAGATCCATAGAGCCTTATGTCTGATAGAGATAAGTCTCTCCAGTACTATGAGAAAAGAAAAAAATATATAAAAACCTTTGCCCAGACTTCGGGAGTCAGTCTCATTCTGCCTGTAGACTGGAGAAGACTGAGTGGGATTAAGGTGACTGATTTCTGGGAGCTGGGGATATGGCTCAGCCAGTAAAGGACTCACCGTACAAGCATGAGGATATGAATCCCATTCCCCGGACCCACGTGCAGAGCATGGTATTGCCTGCTTGTGACACTGATGCTGAGGCATCAGAAGCAGGCAGATCCCCGGTACCTGCTCACCAGCCAGCCTGACCTAATTGCAGGGCTTGAGCCCAGTGAGAGACCCTGCCTCAAAGAAACATGGCGAACAGTTCCTTCAGGAACAAACGCCAGGCTTGTTCTCTGGCCTCCACATACACCTGCATAAACACATACCTCACACAAAACTTCTGAGTCAAAAAGGCACTTGATTGCAGCTTTGAAATGTCTTGAGATCTGTGTGGGATGGGTAGCTGGCTGTCTTGGTTTGGTTTCTGATTCTATGCAATGATGAAACACCATGACCAAGGCACGTAGAGAAGGAAGGGCTTATTTGGCCTTATGTTTAGTGGGTTCCAGAGGTATACAAGTCCGTCACCACCACAGCAGGGAAGTGTGGCAGCAGATGGACACACAGATGGAACGTTTGTTTGTTTGTTGGTTTGTTTTTGAGACAGGGTTTCTCTGTGTAGCCCTGGCTGTCCTGGAACTCACTCTGTAGACCAGGCTGGCCTCGAACTCAGAAATCTGCCTGCCTCTGCCTCCAAGTGCTGGGATTAAAGGTGTGAGCCACCACTGCCCCACAAGGCCACACTTCTTAAACCTACCCAAACACCACCAACAACTAATGCAGTGTTCACACATCCCCTGTGGGGGACATTCTTATTCAAACCACCACATTGGCTCAGTGGGCAAAGTGCTGGCTTAGTTTGCAAACTTGAGGACCTGAGTTCAGATCACCAGGTCCCACATAACCGAGGAGAAACAGCATGAGCTTGAAATAGTGTTGGGGGCAACGATAATTCTAGGGCTTTGTTGGGCAGCCAGTCTAGTCAAAATAGCAAGCACAAATACAGTAAGAAACTCTTATCACAAAACTAAAGGACAGCTAAGCTTAGGGATACACGCTTTTAATCCAGCCCTCGGGAGGAAGAGGCAGAGGCAGAGGCAGAGGCATGTAAATCTCCATGAGTTCAAGGCCAGCCTGTTCTACATAGTGAGTTCCAGGACAGTCGGGGCTACATAGTGAGACCCTGTCACAAAAGAGAAGAGAAGGTGGAGAAGAGATTGAGGAAGATATCCTGATGTCTACCTCTGGTCTCCACATATGCTGACAGAGACAACACACACACACACTCACACACACACACTCACACACACACACTCACACACACACACTCACACACACACACACACACACACACACACACACACACACACACACACACAAAAGAAACAGGAAAAGCAACAAATGGTCCTAAGAGCAGAATCATGTTGTATCTGTCAAGATGAGAGGCTTCTGGAGCCACAAGTCTTAGAATCTTCTCCTTCCACCCCAAAGCACACTTCCTGTAACTCCCCAAACTAGATCACTCTAACAAGCCCATTTTCCAGAGGAGGTCACTGAGGCCCAGAGACAAAGCAGCCACAGTTCGCACAGTGAGGGAGCAGACAGCAAAGCCAAGGTTGAATGAACCCAGTGTGGTTGGCTGGGCAGGTGAACCGAGGAGTCCTCTCTACCCTCTGGTCTTTCCTACTCCTGTATGTTTGTATAAAATGTATCCACATGGTAAGAACTGAGAAGTCCCATTATGCTCTGGTCCTTCCTACTCCTCCATGTTTGCATAAAATGTATCCACATGGCAATCAACGCTGTGTTATTAGCATTGTTAAAATTAGTGCCTCTGTAAACCCAGCCATCCATTCCCCTTGCTTGTCTCACAAGGAGCTGACCACACTCGCTCCTTCTCCTCACTCCTCCCACCGCAAACCCTCATAAACCATCGCCCGGCCTTTCATTTACACGGTCCTCCAGGCCCCACGGCCCCTGAGAATTTAACAGATCCTCCACAGCATATCATAAAACAAAACCAAATGCTAGACCGCCCCCCATCCACCCCCACCGCCCTTTCCCTGAGTATCTGTCAAAGCCGGTGGAGAAATAAAATCCAGAATTTCCAAACAATATACTTTCCCACAGATAATAAATAAAATCTCCAAAGCGGGTGGGGGATGGAGACAGGGAAGAGAGCAAGGCTTCAGGGCACCAAGCTGCAGCTATCAGCAGACTCTGGGTAAGGAAGTGATTGAGATTTAATAATAATAATAATAAAATAGATGTCTGCTTTGCACGCACCGTGGGCACACGGATGTGGGTGCCAGGGGTGTGTGTGTGCACATCAGCACCCTGACCTCTTGTGCATGAATAAACCCGGATTGCTTCTCAAGGGGCAGGAGCCGCCTAATATATTTTTAATTATTCAAAGTCCCGCGGTATCCACCCATCAGTAAATTTTCTAAGTCTGCGTATTTACGAACAAGTCCTTCTCTCCTCTGACAAGCAGGGAGCAAGTGGGGGTTTGCTTAAACCAAAACGTTCATTGCATGCCTGACGTGAAGCTGTCCTGCAAACCTAGAAAGCCATGACCCAAAGTAGAGACCAGGTAACAGAGAAAGGAGATGAGAACATTGAGTGTCCTCCCTTCCCTTCCCCCTCCTCCTCCCTCCCTTCTCCCCTTCCCCACCCGCTCCCATCTCCCTCCCCATCCCTCTCCCTCCCTCCCTTCTCCCCTTCCTCTCCCTTCTCCCCTTCCCCTCCCCCTCTGTCACCCCTCCCTCCCTCTCCCTCCCCATTCCATGTCCCTCCCCTCCCTCCCTTCTCCCCCTCCCTTCTCCTTCCACTCCCTCTCTCCCTTCTCCTCTTCCTCTCCCTTCTCCTCTTCCTCTCCCTTCTCCCCTTCCCCTCCCCCTCTGTCACCCCTCCATCCCTCTCCCTCTTTCTTTTTCTCTGTATCTCCAGCCCTGTCTTCATTTTTATCTTCACACAAAGTCTTGCTTAACTTGCCGAGGCTGGCCTTGAGCTAGCCTTGACCTCACTCAAGCCCACGCAAGCGGTGAAACCTGTTGACCTTCCTGGCTCAGCCTCCTCAGTGCTATAACGCCTGCCTTCCATTTCTATTTCTTCTGTGTTCATATTGATAATGGTAATCAATAGGAAGGTTTTGACTGTTTTTGTTGAAAGAAATTGGGTGTTTCCTTGTATTACCAAGAATGTCATGATGACCTTGAGCCATTAGGATCTGATGGATGCTCTGATTGGTATCCTGGTGTATTGTTTAGCTACTAGCCTGGAGCAAAAGGGTTCTGCCTGGAATGCTGGCACCCAAACATTGGGAGTCTCTTTCCTCACATCCTGAGCTGCGGGGGGCGGGGAGGGGGTGCTTATAAAAAACCTGGGCCAGGAAAAAAAGAAAGAAATGAAAAGAAAAAGACTTTCTTTCTTGTTCCGTATAGGATTTCCTGGTATCCAAGGGCGCGATGCATGTAGTAAAATCTTTTAATTTCCAACTTGGAATATTTTGTGCATACAAAGAGAAAGAGAATACTAAAATCCACGTGACCGTTAGTGAGTTTCAGAAAGAAAAATCTTCTGCCACGGGGAGCCGCTAAACTGCACTTCTGATGATGTCTTCCCAATCCTCCCAGGACCACTCCCAGCAGGATAACAGCTCACTGCTCTGTGCACAGCATTGCCTTGTATTGTGTTTGTGTGTGTTCATTCTTACATCACATAAAGCACATGTCTCCAAAGGGCCAGATGGCTCTGTGGTTACGAGCACTGACTGCTGTTTCAGTGGGACCAGGGTTCAGTTCTCAGCACCTATGGTAACACCAGTTCCAGGGATCTGATGCTCCCCTTCCGGCCTCTTCAGGCACCAGGCAGGTGGTGCACAGCCACGCGTGCAGACAAAATACCCATACGCACAAAGAATAAAAGATGTTCAAAGGAGAAAAGAATTAAAGAACCAGATGCTAAGGGAAACTTTCTCATTCATTCATTCAACTAAAGCATCTACAATATGGCTGTCCCATGGTGGGACCACAGTGTCCATTTTTGAGAAATCCATCCGATTTTAACTCATAATGTGGTAGATTCCCTGTCAGGGACAAGTGTGGAAAAGATTCTGTGGCCCCTCTGGAGGCAGAGGGCTACAATCTTCCTTCAAGAGTGGATGGGTTCCTGGGTCTCCCACTTTGGGGTTTGGCTGAATCATTTACCATTTCCTGGAGAATCCAGGATCATTCTTCAAACTGCCTGAGAGGCCGAATTCAGTGGCTCAAGCCAAGTCCCCTTTACCTCCGGTTTCCCACAGATCTAAAGCCAAAAGAGAAAAAGTCACTGAGATGAGAGGCTCCTGAGTCTGGTCTAGGATGTGGGTGAGGAGTCTCGCTTCTCCTTGGAAACAAAGAAAGGAGGTCTGGACTGAGGGTGACAGGGGCTGGATGCGGAGAGGAAAGAAGCGTCCTGGAGATCAGCAGAACCCATGATGTCCCGGGTTTGGATGCAGGACTCAGCGTTTTAGAACCTGTCAGGATGGTCTGCAAACACACCTCTTGAAGCAGGCACAGCCATAAACCAGTCACCTGGCACTCGCTGGCCTCACTGCGACAGGCCTGACGTGTTCACTCACAGAATTGAAAGGATTGTAGTAAATACATCAATGTGCACAGGTGATGTAACCCAAGCCCCCTCCACACAGGACGGCTTACAAAACCACCACACCACCCCTGGGGAGAGAGAGCCTAGAACCCTCCCCCCTCCCCCACCGTTCCACCTGGCTAAATTCATTGAGGCCTTTCCCTACGTATGAGTTCATTGTGGACCTATGCTTATATATGTACATGTGTACGCATGTGTGTGGAAGCCATGACTGGTGTGTCGGCCATCTTTCTGGACCACTCACCACTTCAGAGTCTCTCAGGTGAACCAAGAGCTGACTGACTCCAATGGTCCACCTAGCCAGCTTGCCCCAGGGATCTCAAGTCTTTGCCACACCTGCCTAGCATTTATGTGGGTGCTAGGGATAGGAACTCCAGTCCTCACATACACTTTACCCTCTGAGCCCTTTCCCCAGCCCTCAATGTCCCGTTTGAGATAGGAAGAGGTCAGAGAGACTTCTGCTGGAAGGACAATTACTGTCTCTATGCCTTGTTTGGCTCTGGAGTGTCTAAATTGAAAACGACAGATATCTCATTGGAGGAGACTGTCGCTACTTCCTCATTTTGGAGGAGTGGCTGCATGTCGTGCAGGGGTGCAGCTACAAGGGTGGACTTTATTCATGCTTCACTCTCCGTGGACCTTAAATATCCAGTGTGAAGTCTCTGCCTATTTGACTCTTGAGTCTGACCCACTGTGTGCATTCAGCAGTGACTGCCTGACCCACTGTGTGCGTTCAGGAGTGACTGCCTGACCTACTGTGTGCATTCAGGAGTGACTGCCTGGCCCACTGTGTGCATTCAGCAGTGTCTGCATGGGTGAACCACTGCTGAGCCCAGGCTGGAGATTTTGCTAGTCTTAACTGCTGTGATGTTTTAGCTTCCAAAGATCCCCAATGGCTTCATGCTTTGACTTCTTGGTTCCCTGGCTGGTACCTAGTTTAGAAGGCTGTGGAACCTTGTAGAAGCAGGACCATTGGTGCTGTAGGCCTTGAAGGGACCCAACCCTTGTCCCCCATGCTCTCTGTTTCCTGGACCTCCGTGGTGTGAGGACTCCTTGTCAAATACTCCTATCGCTCTGTCTGTTATGCCTCTGCTGATCCTGCCATGCTCCTCCAGCCGTGGTGGCTGCAGTCTCCAGATACCATCAGCCAAAGCAAACCCCTACCCATTACAACTACAGACCTTAGCTAACTGCAGTTTGCTGGGTTTACAAAACCTAAGAAAAGATTTCCGTCATTTGAAAGGTTGACTTAGGGGGCTGGAGAAGTGGTTCAGCGGTTAAGAGCACTGACTACTCTTCCGGAGGTCCTGAGTTCAAATCCTAGCAATGACATGGTGGCTCATAACCATCTGTAATGAGATCTGATGCCCTCTTCTAGTGTGTCTGAAGACAGCTATAGTGTACCTACATATAGTAATTAAATAAATCTTTTAAAAAAATAAATGTTTAGCCGGGCGATGGTGGCGCACGCCTTTAATCCCAGCACTTGGGAGGCAGAGGCAGGAGGATTTCTGAGTTCGAGGCCAGCCTGGTCTACAGAGTGAGTTCCAGGCCAGCCAGGGCTACACAGAGAAACCCTGTCTCGAAAAACCAAAAAAAAAAAAAATGTTTGACTTATATGTCTGTGGAGTCTATGTGCATCTGTGTGTGCACTTGTGTGTGCAGGTTTCCTCCCTGTAAGCTTGTATGCAAAGGCCAGAGGAGAGTGGAACAGGCCTCCAGACCTCAGTAGCCTCCCCCTAGACCTTAGCACAGCTGACATCATGAGAGAAGTACCAGTCGGACTATGGGACCCAGCACAGAGGCAGCACCAGCTGCCAAAATGAGAACAAAGACCTACTCCATTGGTGTCCGTGGCTCTTGGAAAGTCCCTGCCCATGCTAACCTTGCTCTTGGGCTCTGAAATTCTGCTTCTGCCTAATGGTTCTGGCTACCTGGGGGGGTGTCAGCCTAGGATGTGGGTTCTGTTCTTAAAAGCTCTCCCTGAGAAAGGCTCAGGACTGTACTGGGATCCTGAACACCTAGTGTAGCCACTGGCCAGTTCATCGATTACCTCGAGCTCCCCTCTGTGCAGTCTTCTCTGGTGGATTCCTCACAGCAGGAACACGGGGCCCTCGCAGAGGTTGGAGGAGAGCATTGGATTCCCAGAGCTGTCTGACGCAAAACTCCAGTCCCAAGGAAATGTAGGATGTTCTGGCCATCGAGGCCCAGGGTTCTTCCTGTCTCTGTTCCCTGATTTCTATGATTAAAAGCCTGAGGTACTGCACTCATTTTTCCATGGGAACTGGGGATTTGAACTCAGATCCTCACACCTAATCAACACTTTGTGGAACAGAGTTAGCTCTTAAATCCCAGTCTAACGAATCTGTCTGTCTGTCTGTCTGTATATCCATCTATAGATATAGATATGAATATAGATATAGATATGGATATAGATATAGATTTAAATATAGATATAGATATAGACTTGTTTTGGAAGTTTGCTTTGAGACAGACATTCATTACATTGCCCAGGATATACTGGTATTCAAATCCTCTTGGTTCCATCTCACAGCACTGGGATTATAGGAGGTAAGTCACCAGGTCTGGGGGCAGGGCTGGGGGCGTGAGTGTGTGAGTATGGGGGAAGGGCTAGAAGTCGACATCAGCTGTTCTTCCTCCTTGGGGTGCTGCACACCTGTGGGTTGTTGCTGTTGCTGCTGTTTGAAACAGAGATTCTAACAGGACCTGGATGCCCCTGATTCAGCTAGGTTGACTGACCAGTGAACTCCAGGTGTCCTCCTGCCTCTGCCTCCCTCCTTAGCAGAAGGAAATTCTGGAGATAGAACCTAGTATGCTGTCCCAAACTTAAGATTCCAGAACTGGGCCGGAAGCATAAAAAGTAGTATTAGGAGATTGAGACCAGCTTGACCTACATGAGACTGTCAAAAGGGGTGTGTGTTGGGGTGTGGGGACGAGAAAAGCAAAGGGAGAGAGGAAAAAAAAATGGAGTTCGGGGGAGGGGAGAAAAGAGACTGTGCAGCCTGAAGCAGGTGTCTCCGCCTCTCTGAGCCTCAACTGTGTCCATTGGGAATAAACATCAGGAAGCCACTCTGGTGTCTCAGTTAACTGACCCCAAAAGCCACGTGCCCAAAAGCTACTGACTAGCTCAAAGTGAAGCCCCCTTCTCACACTCGGCTCAACTCAGTGCACTGCGGTCACTGTCGGTGTCCTTCGTGTTCGTGTCCAGCGTGGACAGCTGCCTGTATTCAAACGACACCTCGAGAGAGGAGGCGCCTGCTTGAATCTGTGGAATGGGTCTCAGGCGGCAGGAACCGGTTCCAATCAGGAGATCAGAAGGGCGCAGGCAGGGAGCAAAGACTTGGGCACACAAGCAATCCGGGAGCCACAGGCCCCTTCCCCCCCGCCCACCCCGAGGCCCGCCCATCCCCCCTCCCAGTACATTCCAACTCCCAGAGGCTGACCCTGTCTCTCCGGGTGATTTAAGTCTTAGAGAAAGGCCGGGAAGGATTTGTTTTGACATTTAAAGGCCATCCAGGTAACGGATGGCCGGGGCGGTATCCACCTCCCCGTCCATATATCTAGGCAACAGTATCTATTTTTGACGTCCTGACACACCATTTCCTTTGGCAGCCCAAGGGGGGCTCGCCTTTAAATTAAACTCGTCTCCGACCCCTCGGATCTGCAGCCCGATCGGGGGCAGACCCCGAGAAGGGAAGCACAGAGCTCCGGGCAGGCCTGCAGGCCATCAGTGATCTATTGCCCGAGGAGCCCGCACCCCCTAGAGCTGCAGGCGACAAGCTCTCCGAAGCATTAACTAATGACAGGGGCCGTCCCCGAGTCTTCTAATCACCTTTAATGCGCACATCTAGGAGCTAATTTAAAGCAGGCAAGATAAACGGGTCAGACAAACAGACCAAGAAAACCAAATAAAATCATAGCATCCCACGAGGCGACGGCTTTTGAATGGGGAGGAGGGAGGGAGAGGTGCCGGAGTTCAGCATTAACTCCGAGCCTGCTGGGACTACAGCTTCGAGGTGGAGCGTTTGCCTGGTTCCCTTAAGGGCCGTGGACTCCCCGCCGCCGCCCCCCCCCCCGGCCCCGCACTGGGGTGGGTGAGAGGGAAGAATTCTGTGTAGCAAATACACGGTCCTGGTCTGTACGTGTCTCTGTTTCACAGCAGAAATCTCCAGTCCCCTTAGGCCAGTGACCAGAGGATCCCCAGTTTGCTTCCAAACTGACCTTGCTGAAAAGAGGAAAAAGAAAAAAAAGAGTAAACGGACGACTCCCAGACCTGCCCTTCCTCCACCCATGTCCGTTTTCTACTCAGGGTTTGCTCTGCTTGTCCGTAAAGAACGGGGACGGGGGAGGGAGGAAGCCCTTCTCCTCTTCTCCTTTGAAGAGTGGATGAAAATGCAAAGGCAGAGAAGGTGCTAGAATGATACGGAGTAAATGAGAAAGAGGAGGAGACCCAAGAGGAGAAGGAGAGGCAAGGGGGCAGCGCCGAGAGCAGCTCTCTGGCAGCGGAGTTTCAAACTGGCAATGGACGCTTCTAATGTTACAGTCACCAGCTAATACTGAGAGATGTTCCCGATCTACAAGGAGGGGAAAAAGGAAGACAGGAACAAGGTATCCGACCACCCGTCTAAGGCCCTGGGACATCTCTGCCCATGTTCTGCCTTCCTTCATACAGCAACCCTTCTCCTCTGAGGAAAAAGAAAAGACAGCTGGTTGCGCACGCCTTTAATCCCAGCAGAGGTGGGCCAACCTGGTCTACAGAGCGAGTTCCAGGACAGCCAGGGCTACACAGAGAAACCCTGTCTTGACACCTCCCCCGCCCCCCAAGAGGTGTCTTTGAGTGTGTGCTAGCTATCCCTTCTGGTTTAATCCTTAAAACAAAGAGCTACCAGGAAGTACTAGCGGAGGGTGGGCTACTCTGATATTTGGTGAGTTTTGCAAAGTGGAGTGGGGGAATGGAGAGAAGGTTGGAAGCTTGTGCTCTCCCCACCTTCCCTGGACGCCAAGGACCCTTGCTAGCAAACTTCCAAGAAAGACAAGGCTAACCCTTGGCCCTGGAAGTGGCTTCTAACCCTGAGCCTGCCCTGTGAATATAAGGTCTTGAACGTGAATCCTCAGAACTCGAGGAAAAAGCATGGTGGCTGGCCTCTATAATCCCGGCACTTCCGAGAGAAGATGTGCCTGTGTCTCTCTGCCTCTCTTTGTCGCTCTGTCTCCCCCTCCCCCAGTGTGTGTGTGTGTGTGTGTGTAAGAGAAAGAGGACAATGTCAGTGTTTTTTTTTTGTTGATCAGCTTTTCCGTCACTATAACGCATTACTTGAGACAATCAACTTAAATATAAAAAAGGTTCCTCTGACTCATAGTGATCCCAGGCCATGGCCAGTTGGTCCCGACATTTATGGACTTATAGCCAGGCAGGATGTGACAGAGAGGAGGCAACAGAGCAGAAGCTATCACTTCCTGGTGGGAATTCAAATTTTTTTAAAACAGGAAACAAACTGGGATACAAGCCTCCCACTCCGAGTGATCTAAAACTCTCTTAGATCCCCAACTTTTAAAAACCCACTCTCTCAGGCTGGAGAGATGGCTCAGCGGTTAAGAGCACTTGACTGTTCTTCCCAAGGTCCTGAGTTCAAATCTCAGCAACCACATGATGGCTCGCAACCATGCATACTGAGATCGAATGCCCTCTTCTGGTGTGTCTGAAGACAACTATAGTGTACTTAACATATAATAAATAAACAAATCTTTGGGAAAAAAAAACACCTCTCCCATCAACCCTAAGCTACGGACTCAAGCACACTGGCCTCTTGGGGACAGTTAGGATACAAGAGATAGCACTTGGAAATTGTCTTGGTGACACCTTCTAGAAATCTGACATCGGGCTAGGACTTGGAAGATGAAAACATCTGAGGAGGGGCTGGAGAGATGGCTCAGTGGTTAGGAGCACTGACTGCTTTTCCTGAGGTCCTGAGTTCAACTCCCAGCAACCACATGGTGGCTCACAACCATCTGTAATGGGATCTGATGCCTTCTTCTGGTGTGTCTGAAGACAGCTACAGTGTACTCATATATAATAAATACAACTTTAAAAAAAAAGAAAGAAAGAAAAGAAAATGTCTGAGGAATGTGTTCTTAGTATCTTGTTAAGACCCTGAATCCAGACCTTTGTTTATGCCTCGTTTGTTCCTTAACTACTCTGTTTATGGCTTAGGACTGACCATATTCTTTGTATGAACCTAGAATGATATAAAAGCAGACATAGAATCATGTTATAATGTTGTCTAATTGTCTGTTCTTTCTTTAGTCCTCCCTCCCTCCTTCCCTCCCTCCCTTCCTCGAGACTCTGTTGACCTGACTGAGCTGGCTTAGTCACACTTCTTTGGGACAAGATTCAGGATGAGTCAACTTAGTGTTTGAATTGCAAACACACTTCACACAGCATCCCAAGGGACATTAAAACCGTCTTTCGTGTGTGTGTGTGTGTGTGTGTGTGTGTGTGTGTGTGTGTGTGTGTGTACTCCTGCGATTCAGCTCTTATTTCCAATGCACTTTGCAGAAACAGCAGGGTGTACCCCTGAGTCAGATGCTAGAAGACCTCAAACTTGGATCCACTCTCCATCACCTCTGACCTCACTGTCATAATTACCACCATCACCATCATCACCACCACCACCTCTATTACGAGGTATCTGTCCCCAGGTGATATCCCTGGTCTCCGTTTACATTAAGCTTTTGTTTGTCCAGCTTAATTGTACATCAAGCAACTGCTTGACCATGGGAAGGGAGAGTTTTCAACATTCTTCCCTCTGTCACTCTCTCCAAGGTCTCTGTGGACCTCCTGCCCTTTGGTTCTCAGCACGGCAACACCAGGTGAATATGCACTGAGTTTTAAATTATACTAAACATGTCCGTAGGGGATTCCCATATCTCAGAATCTGTCTTTTCTAAAGTAAGTTCTTAGCAGCAGGTCCTGGGTCTCTGAGACCAGTTATCCTGGAAGACTTAATCGTGAGAACGCATCCAGGAAACACCGGAGCGCAGTCAGCATGCTCCGCCCTGTAGCCTGGTGACATGGTTTGAAGAGTCGCGCTCTCCAAGGCACCAGCACAGCCTCTAACTTCTCTGGACTCCATCCTTGACTTGTTACCTCAGAGAGGAGGCCCCACAGCAGAGATGGGACGGAGGCATTCCGTGGGGACACGCTGCATCCCAGCGTGCCTTTGAACCAACCCCACATCCCAGCATGCATCAGAGCGAGCCCTTGAACCAATTCCACAAACTGACATTGACACAACTGGATTCCAAACAGTGGCCAGGCGAGAGGGGAGGGTGGGGCCGAGGCGCTCAGATTAAATGTGATGCTTCTTCTGTGTTGTCTAACCTCAGGTACAGCCTGGCAGCCCTGGCTTCTATCACACTTTCAGAACCTTCTAGCCAAGAACTTGTTACTTTATAGCTGGTTCCAATAACCAAGCTTCTGGATGGATAAACATTCAAACAAGAAGAAAAAGGCAGAACGGAAATGTCTCTTTTTAAAATAAGATACAGAGGAAAAGAAAACCAGTCACAGTTGGTACAGCTCTTTTCTACAGAATTGGATTTATTTATTATCTTTATCTAGGCGACATCCCCAACACACACACACACACACACACAAACACACACACAACATACATACACACCACACACACCACACACCACACACACATACATACACACATACAAACACACAACATACATATATACACAAAAACACACATTCACACACACATACAATCACACATACCAACACACTCACTCACAACACACACAACACACAAAACACACACAACTACACATATAAACACACAACACACACTCACATACACAACACACACACTACACACATACATACACACACACTCACACATGCAACTACACATACAAACACACACAAGCACACATACAACACACAACACACACAAACACACATACACACACACACCAAACAACACACATACATAACATAAAAACACACAACACACACGTATACACATACACACAACACAAACATACACTCATACACACAATACACACAAACGCACACACACCACATACATATAAACACACAACACACACATACACACACAACACACATACATACATATAAACACACAACACACAGACACACACACACACATACACACACACACACCAGGGAAGGCTGTCTACCCCCTATTCCACACTTCTAATCCCTGGAAATTGGTTACAGTTTTTGCCAAGATGGATGTCGGGCCTGAATGAAAACCAGAGTCATTTATCTCTTCCGCGGCGTTTTCTTCTCTAGTGGCTGAAAGTTCTAAAGATCTGCGACTTGGAATGGGAATGTGTCCCTTCCAGGGCGCTCGCTCGGGCTCCTGGGTTTGCTGATAACGGGAAGACTCGCCCTTAGAGGCGTGGACACTCCTGAGGATGGATGAGGAGATCGGGAAGAAGCAGACAGATGGCTTTGCAGAGCGGGGAAGGGCTCAGGCTCCGTCCGAGCCTCTCTTTAGGTGGGGAGGGGGCACCAGAGGGCGTCCCAGGCCCCTTTTCAATTAAAGACAGGGCTGGAGAACCAGAAGCCAGTGACGGATTTCTTCCTCTCCTCTACCCATTGAAGAGAAGAATTCTCTTTGAAGCCGAGTCTGAAGGCTCAATAAGAAAAGTTTGCCTGCTCAGAGAGCCTGCTAGAGTCTGAGGTGCGGGGTGAATGGCCCTAAGCACTTCTGTCCCCTTGGTGAAGCCGGGTGTGGTTTGCGTCCTACGGAAAGAAGCGGGTCTCCGGGCTCGTGGATGGCGACTTGTCCAGCACTGAGAATTTCTAGTTTATTTCTCTCCACTCCTCTCATTTTGGCCTGGGGACTTGAAGTTGCTTTTCTGTTTGTTCAGTTTTGATTTGAGACCGGGTCTTGCAATTGAGCCCAGAGTGGCCTCGAACTCACGGCCCTCCCACCTTAGCTTCGTGAGCTGCTTTGAGGAGACCAAGAATTAGCACGATGCCTATTGCTGCTGCTGCCATTTGGCCGTGGGTTGGGAGTAATTTGGGACACTGTCATTAGTTTTCTATCCACGGGAGTGAGACGGCAGACAGGACAGGAGGACCTGGCCGGAAGCAAAGGAAAGAAAAACACATTGTCACTTACTAGCAAATCCGATTCATGAGAGCGGAGGACACAGGGGAAACATCACTGTAAAGAACTTATGAAGGCCAAAGAGACATGTGCTTGAGGGCTGGCAAGATGGCTCAGTGGGTAAGGCACTCAAGCCTGCGGGCCTGAGTTCAATCCCTGAGGGTCACTTGGTGGACGGAGAAAGCTAATGCCTGAGAGTTGTCTTCTGACTTCAATACACGCGCTGCAGCACACACACACACACACACACACACACACACACACACACACACACACACACACACGGGGCATTTCAAGGCCTTGGGGCACAGAGAGAAATCACAATCAGGTCTCTGCCCAGAGAACTGAAAATGTGCGTCTCTGATGCCCTCTAGTGGCCAAAGACAACCTAAGCAGAGGGCGCGCCAGAGCTCCAGGGAACAGAGCCTGCTTCAGTAGCCAGGACTTGCTGAAGGCACCCCAATAGCTCAGGAGAACAGACCAAAGGAATCTCCAGAAATTAGGACACAAGCATTGGTAGCATTGAGTAAGACGACGCAAGGGAGGGGAGGGGAGGGGAGGGGAGGGGGAAGGAGGAGGAGGGGAGGTTATTAATTGTGTAGACAGCAAAGGAAAACCATCGCAGAAGTGAAGTCTCAGCCCAGGGAATGGAGATCTTTGCCAGCTCTTCATCGGACAGGGATTGGTATCTAGAATCTATCAGGAATCCAAAGATTAAATGCCAAAATCAAACGGGTGCCTGAACTGAGCAGGTGGTTCTCAGAAGAAGAAACAGGAAGGGCCCTTAAACATTGGAAAACAGTCCAACGACCTCAGGCACTTGGAGGAATTCCAATCAATACCAGAGGGAAATTACCAAGGGGCTGATCAATGGCCCAGCAGCTAACAGCAGTTCTCAACCTGTGGTCGCTACTTCCCTTGGCAAACTGTCCCCCAAAATATTTACATTAATACTTAAAACAGTAGCAAAATTACGAAGTAGCAAAAAAAATAGTTTTATGGTTGGAGGGTCGCCACAGCAGAAGGAACTGTATTAAAGGGTCCCAGGATTAGGAAGGGTGAGAGCTACTGGACTAAGAGCACTGGTTGTTCTTGCAGAGGGCCAGGGTTTGATTCCCAGCGCTCTCAGGGTGGCTCACAGCCATCTGGCCCAAGACAGACAGACAGACAGACAGACAGACAGACAGACAGACAGCCATACCTGCTGTGAAGTGATGACTGTGTTATGCAGTAAGCCAAGCTCCTGCCTGGATTTTTTTCCTTTCATTTCCTTCCCCTCCTCCTCCTTTCCTCTCCCTTCTCCCCTGAGTCCTCCCCATCCTTCCTTTCACTTCCTAGAGGGCTTCTGCAACCATGGGTGGTGACAGCTCTCTGCTGGATTTTTCAGTTGGCCTCTTGACCTGTGTTCTGTGCTCCCAGCCTTTCAAGACTGCAGTGGGACCCAATGCCGGAGTGTGGAATGAATGTGTATTCCCTCTCTGTCTCTCTCTGTCTCTCTGTCTCTCTCTCTGTGTGTGTGTGTGTGTGTGTGTGTGTGTGTGTGCGTGTGTGTGTCTGTCTGTCTGTCTCTGTGTGTGTCTATGTCTCTGTTTCTCTGTCTCTTTCTGTCTCTGTCTCTCTGTTTCTATCTCTGTCTCTCTATCTCTCTGTCTCTCTGTGTCTCTGCCTCTATCTGTGTCTCTGTCTTTGTGTGTATCTGTCTGTTTTTCTGTGTGTCTGTCTCTGTCTCTCTGTTACTCTGTCTCTTTCTGTCTCTGTCTCTATCTCTGTCTGTTTCTCAATTTCTCTCTCTCTGTGTCTCTGCCTCTCTCTGTATGTGTCTCTCTCCCTCTGTCTCTCTGTCTCTGTCTCTGTCTCTCTCTCTGTCTCTCTGTCTCTCTCTCTCTCTCTCTCTCAGTATTTTCCTAGAATAAACTGCTTGAACCTGTTGGGTCCCCTTCAGCTAAGACACCCTGGGGCAGGTCCCTGGGAAGAGTGGAGCTGTCATCTGTGGGAATCTCATCTGAATGTTCAGAAAGTGCCGAGGAGGGGGACGCTCGTTCTTGGAAATCTGAAACTGCACTGGTGTGTGACAGGGAGGGAGGAGGCAAATGTGTTCAGTTCACGACCTCTCGAAGACAGGGAGATGGCTCTGCACTTAAGGGCACCAGGTGCTCTTGCAGAGGACCTATGTATGATTCCCATTACCATCATGGTAGCTCACCAGCATCTGTAACTCAAGTTCCAGGGGATCCGAGGCCCTCTTCTGGCCACCGAGGGCATTGCAGACACGGTGAACTTACAGACAAGCACAAGAGAGCTCATGTGTTCGTGAACTCACACATAGAGAGAAGTAAGAATAAATCTTCTTTGAATTAGTGTACAGACCATAGTTTTCTTACAGCTTTTCACACAGCTCTGACTGACCTCCCTGCCCTTCCGTTCCCCTCCCACATCTCTGCGTCCCATCTGTCCATCCCCAACTGTATATTTTTCAGCCTCCAGTATTCCTTCGCCAAGATTTTTTTTTAAAAAAAGGCAAACTGCTTTCCATAACGAGGTGTTGTGATGCACCCTCCCCCGTAATCTCAGTATATTCAGAAGCAGGAGAATCAGAGGTCACGGGCAGCCTTGGCTACATAGTGGATTCGAGGCCAGCCTGGGCTACATGAGATACTGTCTCAAACAAACAACATGAAACATCATCATCATCAACAACAACAACAACAAAGTGCTTCCTGCTGTTAAAAACTGAAAGTGGAGGCTGGAGAGATGGCTCTACAGTTAAGAGCACTGACTGCTCTTCCAGAAGTCCTGAATTCAAATCCCAGCAACCACATGGTGGCTCACAAACATCCGTAATGAGAACTGATGCCCTCTTGTGGTGTGTCTAAAGACAACTGCAGTGTGCCTATATATAATAAATAAATTAATTAATTAATGAAAAAGAAAATGCAATGTCTTCTGGTGGTCTCCAGATGAGGCCTCACTGACCCTCCTCACACACACACTCGAGCATGCACACACACTCTCAAGCGTGCATGTGCACATACACACATACACATATACACAGAACACACACACACAACTACACATACAAACACAAACACACATACAACACACTCACACACAACACACCCACGCACACACACAAATACACACACACACATACCACACACAACACACACATACAAACACAACACACAGATATGCACACTTACACCCAACAAACATACACACTCGTACACATTCACACACTCAACACACAACACACACACACAACCACACACATGTGCAGAGTCTCAAAAAAAAAAACAACCAATAATAGAATTTCAAACTACAGCCTAGAACAAGGCTTCATTTGTTTTATTTTTTTTTTAGATCATGACTACTAAATGGTGCACACCTATCTTAATGTGTTTATATTTAAATTATTTTGTGTGGCTTTCACTGAGTGCCAGTGCTCCCTTTGTTAAAGTTTTCTGTTACCAAATATTTATACAAAGCAGGGTTCATTTAACTTAGCATTCAACTTTAAATTAACGTTTAAGTCATCAGACATAATTATATGATCGGCTCATATTTGTAATAAACCGTGCGTATATTTGATGTTTTTAAAAAGTAACAGGACTGTGTTGCCGAAGCTGAGCTCATTTAACATATAATGAGGTGTATGATCTGTCGTGTTTATAGCAATAAGCTGTGCACACATTTTATCTATATTAAGAGCATTCTAAAATGTTGACTGCTGTCCAGTCATAGAGACATTGCCTAACTTTGATAATTGGATCCCTTAGTAACACAAAGTTCCCCTCTGATCTGACTCCAGAGTGGCTTTTTGGAAATGATCAAACAATGCTGGTTTTTAATATTTTCATCCGTGCTAAACGCAAGTGAGTTTTTTTTTTTTTTTTCTAGACCATGGACTGCTTCTACGGGCATCAGATAAAAGCAATTTATTGGTTTGTATTCATTGCATAAAATACTGGTTTTCATTATGCCATTCTCAGATGTGTATATAAGATACTTCTCTTTTTCACGGGACAGGGTCTCTCTGTGTAGTTCTGGCTGTCCTGGAACTTGCTATGTAGACTAGGCTGGCCTTGAACTCTTAGAGAACCACCTGTCTCTGCCTCCACGTGTTGGGATTAACGGCATGCGCGACCACGTCCAGCTCCTTCATTTTCTATATTCTAGATATCAATCCCCTGTCAGTTGACTAGCTGGTAAAGATCTCCCATTACACACTTGCCTCTTTACCCATCTGTCGCTTCCTCAGTCATACAGCCTTTCAGTCTGCTGCAAGCTCACTGAGCAGCTCTTGTTTATGTCTCCTGATCTACTGGCACCTTAGCTCCGCCCACCCCAGGGACAGTAGTGACCCAGCTTCTCATGAGGCTGTCCCTGCACGAATTGTGATGCAGCGAGGCCCCTCACTCTGTCCCAGGAGCATCCTCCTTCTGTTCCAGGAGCACTCTCATTCTGTCCCAGGAGCACCCTCGCTCTGCCCTAGGAGCACTCTCAGTCTGTTCCAGGAGCACCCTCGTTCTGTCCCAGTAGCACCTTGTCTCAGGAGCACCCTCAGTCTGTCCAAGGAGCACCCTCAGTTTGTTCCTGGAGCACCCTCATTCTGTCCCAGGAGCATCCTCCGTCTGTCCCAGGAACACCCTCGCTCTGTCCCAGGAACACCCTTGCTATGTTCCAGGAGCACCCTCAGTCTGTCCCAGGAGCACCTCGCTCTGTCCCAGGAGCACCCTCGCTCTGTCCCAGGAGCACCCTCGCTCTGTCCCAGGAGCACCCTCGCTCTGTCCCAGGAGCACCCTTCGCTCTATCCCAGAAGCACCCTCATTCTGTCCCAGTAGCACCTTGTCTCAGGAGCACCCTCAGTCTGTCCAAGGAGCACCCTCACTCTATCCCAGGAGCACCCTCACTCTATCCCAGGAGCACCCTCACTCTATCCCAGGAGCACCCTCACTCTATCCTAGGAGCACCCTCACTCTATCCCAGGAGCACCCTCTCTCTGTCCTAGGAGCACCCTCGCTCTATCCCAGGAACACCCTCGATCTGTCCCAGTAGCACTTTGTCTCAGGAGCACCCTTGTTCTGTCCCAGGAGCACCCTCAGTCCGTGCCAGGAGCACCCTCGCTCTGTCCCAGGAGCAGTCTCACTCTGCTGCACCTCTGCATATTCCCTGAAGATAGGAGCTAGAGCATGCCGATGTGGTTTGTGACACAGGAAAAAAAAAACTGAGCAGAAATCTTATCTATCTGTCCCCCATCTGTTTTTCTTCCTAAGACTGACTTCATTTTTAATTATTTGCTTATTTGTATGGGTATGTGCATGCTTGCACAGTGCCCATGCGGGCCAGAAGAGGTCACTGGATTCCCCCAGAGATTGAGGTACAGGTGATAATGAGCCACAATGTGGGAACTGGGAATGGAACCCAGGTCTGTTGGGAAAGCAACCGTTGCTTTTAATTGTCTAGTCTCAAATATAATTTTAAAATGTGAGCTAAGTCCTTTAAAATAACTAAATATGATAATGATTAAAAGTATAAAACAGAGGGGCTGGAGAGATGGCTCAGTGGTTAAGAGCACTGACTGCTCTTCCAGAGGACCTGAATTCAATTCCCAGCAGCCACATTGTGACTCACAACCATCTGTAATGGGATCTGATGCCCTCTTCTGGTGTGTCTGAAGACAGCTACAGTGTACTCATATAAATAAAATAACTAAATGCTTTTTTAAAAAAATGTATAAAACCAGTGAAATGGCTCAGTAGACAAAGGCATTTACCACCTGACACTGGAGTCAAATCCTCTGGACCTACATGGTGGAAGAACGTAATAGATTCTTGAAAGGTGTCCTCTGACTTCCATATGTGTGCCACGGCACATGGACCACCCACATAGACACATAAATGAACATATAGAGAAATGAATAGAATAGAAAAGAAAAGAAAAGAAAAGAAATCAGGGCTTGGCAGTGCATGCCAGTAATTCTGGCACACAGGAGACTGAGGCAAGAGGATTGCAAGCTCCAGGTTAGCTTAGGGTAGATAGGGAAACCCTGTCTCAAGAATAGTAACAAAATATACAACCCATTTGCTGCCATTAGAAAGCATTGTACACTATGCTTTCTTATGCCTTTGTACATCGGTCTGCAGCATTGGGCTAGGCTGCACCAATACACACACCAACATAGCATCCCTACACACACCAATACAACATCAATACACACACCAACACAATATCAATTCTAACACCAATACAGCATCAATACACACAGCAGTACAGCATCAATAAACACACTAATACAGCATCAATACACACACCAATACAGCATCCATACACAGAACAATACAGCATCAATACAGACACCAATAGAGCATCAATGCACACACCAATACAGCATCAATATACACACCAGTACAGCATCAATAAACACACTAATACAGCATCAATACATACACCAATACAGCATCAATACACACACCAATACAGAGTCAGTACACACACCAATACAGCATCAATATACATACCAACACAACATCAATACACATACTAATAAAACATCAATACATACACTAATACAAAATCAATACACACACTAATACAGCGCATCAATACAGTATCCCTACACACACCAACACAACATCAATACACACACCAATACAGCACCAATACAGCATCAATACAGCACCAATACAGCATCAATACAGCACTAATACAGCATCAATATAGCACCAATACAGCATCAATACAACACAAGCTTTGTTCTGTGGCAGCTGTAATGTCCTTCATTATACCTCAGCTCCTGTGATGGTTAATCTTCATGGCAGGAGTTAGAGTCACCTAGGAGACAGTCAGACCCACATCCAGTGTAGTGGCTATTCCTGGTTGTCAACTTGACTATATCTGGAATGAACTACGATCAAGTATTAGAAGGCTCACCTATGATCCTAATCTGGAGGCTCAGAGATACAAGTTTCTGACCTGGATCTCAGCATGGAGATCTTGAAGCATAGTAGCTATGAATTCCAGAAGATTAAGACAAGGAGATCTCCGAGTTCAAGGTCATCTGGGATTAAAGGCACGGTGGCACACACCTTTAATTTGGGCCACACCCTCTGCTGGAGACCTATATAAGGACATTGGAAGAAGACTCACTCACTCTTCCTTCCTTGCCTGCTTGCATGGTGGGACTGAGCAACTGCTAGATCCTTGGACTGCCATCCACCGTTGCTACTGACCGTTGTTGGGGAGTTGGACTACAGACCGTAAGTCATCAACAAATTCCCTAACTATATAGAGACTGCCCATAAGTTCTGTGATTCTAGAGAACCCTGACTAATACATCCAGGAATGTCTTTGGAAAGACATGGATTAACTAAGTGTGGAAGGGAAGTCCCACCCTCCATAGCTATCTGCTTCTTTGCCTTCTGTTACTGCGATAAACACCATGACCAAAAAGCAACTTGAGGGAGGAAAGGGTTCATTTTAGCTCACAGATCAGGGCAGAAGCTTGAAGCAGAGACCAAGGAGTGGACCTGGAAGGTCAACCAGAAGTTGAGAGCACTTGCCTGCTCTCTCAGAGGATCTGGGTACTGTTCCCAGCCCAACATGGTGACTCACAATGGTCTGTAACTCGGTTCCAGTGCATCGGATACCCTCTCCTGGCTTCTTTGAGCAACACACACACACACACACACACACACACACACACACACACACGGTGCACAGACATACCTGAAGGTGAAAGACCCATGCATATAAAATAAAAATAGATACACCTTTAAAAAAGAATCCAGAGAGGGCCAAGCATGGTAGTGCATGCCTTTAATCCCAGCACTCAGGAGGCAGAGGGAGGTGAGTTTCAAGATCAGTTGGTCTACAGAGCAAGTTCCAGGACAGCCAGGTCTACAAAGAGAAATCCTGTCTCAAACAAACAAACAAACAGCCCACAGTGGTGTAGGGTTAGATTTTTTTGTTAAAGCACTTTTTAAAAAAAGATTTATTTGTTTGTTTGTTTGTTTGTCTATTATATGTAAGTATACTGTAACTATCTTCAGACACTCCAGAAGAGAGCATCAGATCCCATTACAAATGGTTGTGAGCTACCATGTGGTTGCTGGGATTTGAACTCAGGACCTCTGGAAGAGCAGTCAGTGTTCTTAACCATTGAGCCATTTCTCCAGCCCCCGGGTTACATTTTTTAAAAACCTACTTTTAATAAGGGTTCTCAAATGCTTCAATCCCCCACCCCCACCCCCACCCCTTCTAGCCCACTGTTCAAAGGTAGTGGAGAAAAGATGGTAAATAGGACAAGGGGATGTGGACCTGCTTAGAAGTAATTCTTTGGGGCGATTTCAATAACTGTTTGTCAGGATCCAAGCAGTTCAGTTCAGTAGTGTCAGCAGCAGTGGCATGATCCAGCAGAAACCACCAGGCATCCAACAAATCGACAAGAGTCAGTGAGAGTGACCAGGACCAGCTGGGACATCAGGAGAAATTCTCTGCCATGCCTCTCTCAAGGAAGTAAAGCCAGCAGAACATTTCAAAGCTATCTATGCAAGCATGCTGTCACTGTCCATTGAGTCCTATTTATACTCTCTCCAAACATCACATCTCCTCCAAAGGTCTTGCCTCAGCAAACCAGCACGTGAATCTACATCCATGACACAACCTGACACTTCCACTTCACAGAGTATCACTGCTTACTGGCTTGCTCTCTGGTGCACACTCAGCCTGCTTTCTTATATCCACTCAGGGTTGGACCCACCCACAGTTGACTGGGGTCTCTACATCAGTCATCAGTTAAGGCAATTCCTAACAGACATACCCACAGGCCAGTCTGATGGAGATGGTTCCTCCACTGAGGTTCCCTCTTCCCCAGGGGACTCTACGTTGTGTCAATTTGATGATAAAAATTAGACAGCACAAGTTGGTATCACCAGGCTGGTCAGTGGTGGCACACAACATTAATCCCCAGCACTTAGGCAAAGGCAAGCAGATCTCTATGAGTTTGAGGCCAATCTGGTCTACAGAGTTAGTCTCATGATAATTGGGGCTACACAGAGAAGCCCGATCTCGAAAAACAAAACATAATGCAAGTTGGTATCACCCCTTGGCTAGGGAGGATGGATCAAATTGAGGAGAAAAAGAGAGCTCTTGAGTTCTGGCTGGCCCCACTCTCTAACTCTTGAGCCAATGATACTCAATCCAAGTTCCCCCATATACTCTAGCAGTCTTAGGATGAGATCCTGCTGACCACTTTGCTGTTACAGTCCGAGATCTCCAGAAACCATGAGCCAAATTAACCCTCTCCCCTGCCTATCTTGTAATATACTTCGCTCCACCATAATCTCACGGATATATTGACCCTACCTGTCTCTAACCAGAGTGTTATTAGGTGGCTTGGGACTACATTATTTTTGTTTGTTTTAAAGATTTATTTATTTATTATATGTAAGTACACTGTAGCTGTCCTCAGACACCCCAGAAGAGGGCATCAGATCTCATTATAGATGGCTGAGAGTCACCATGTGATTGCTGGGATTTGAACGCAGGACCTCTGGTAAAGCAGTCAGTGCTCTTAACCACTGAGCCGTCTCTCCAGTCCCCTTGGGGCTACATCATTATCCTATGCTCATGCAAGGATGTCCTAACAGAGAGGTGACGTCACTCTGCAGTGGTATACATCAGCATGTGTTTCTGCCATCGAGTACCGCACAGTTGGGGCCAGCTGAGTGGACACCCCTCACCTGCACACATGAATGTAATGTGTGTGTGCATACGTGTATTATATTTATTTATTGTTGTGTGAGTGTGTGTCCCTGCACCACCACCCCTACAGAGAAGTTCAAAGAACAATTTTCGGAAATCTGTTCTCTCTATCATGGGGTCCAAGAGACCGAACTCGGATCATCAGGCTTAACAGCAGATGCCTTTACCTACTGAGCCTCTCACTGGCTCTACACATGTGTACTTCCGGGGGAGCATGGGTGTGTAGCCCTGGCTGTCCCAGAACTTCAGGCCGGCCTTGAACTCAGTGATCTTCCTGCGATTGAAGGCAAGTGCCACCACTGCCCAGCTCACGTGTGTATCTTTTAAAAGTCAGCTCTCACGCTAAGCCAAGGCCTCGGTAAGATGACACATGGATTTGACACTCAGCAACTCTGCTAACACCCTGTGTTCTCCTTTTTCATCTCTGCAGAAGGAATTTAATTTTCTCAAGCATGTCCCTTTTTGCCACCAGGAAACCACAAGGTGACAGAACTTTGGCAGATCTGCAGGAGGTCTCCCGCAGCTGTGACTGGGTTCAGCCTGATACCACAAAGGGCAGGGGAATTCTGAAAGTCGGGTACAGCAGGCATCTGATGCTGGCCTCGTGCCAGAGTTCCTGTCAGGGCTCAGGGACCTGTGGCTGACTCCCGTCTGCTCCTGTCTTCCTTCCAGCGTTACTGAGCTATCTATCATCACCCCTGTCTCGAGCGGCCTCTACCTGTTCAAATTGTTTTTACCTAGTTGTCTATTCTAAACACGCCCACTCTATCTGCCCCCCCCACGCAAATCAATGATTCTGTAATTACATAATCCATGGCGGCCAGAGGAATTCTGGGTGCTTTGTCACTGTTATCTGGAAACCTCAGACATTCTGCTGGCTTTCTTGGGTTAGGAGGTAACAGTCCCAGTCTGTGAACCCTAAGCTCCTGCTGGGTTATGGGAGGCAGACACAGGAGGCAGAGACCCTAGAAGCTTCTGGGTCAGCTAGTGTGGCATTCACAGCAGGCAAGAGCAAACGATTCTGTGGCAGACAGGGTGGAAGCTGAGAACACACCGGAGTTGTCCTCTGATCTCCACATGGGCACCATGGCAGAAATGCATCCTTACTCTCTCCCTCTCCCTCTCCCTCTCCCCCTCCCTTCCCCTCCTCTTCCCTCCCCCTCCTTCTCCCTCCCCTCCGCCTCCTCCCCTCCCCTTCCCTCCCCCTCCCTCTCCCTCCCTCCTCCCCTTCCTTTCCATTTCTCTGTCTCTCTCTCTCGCAGGCATGTGCACACATGCACATGCACGCGCACACACACACACACACACACACACACTAAAGGGGTATGGCTCATTTGCCTAGAACATAGAGCAGAGTCACAGAACATCATATCTGGATATGAAGGAGCCTGTGATCCCAGCACTCAGGAGGTGGAAGAGGCTCAGGAGTTTAAGGTCACCTTTGACTACATAAGTTCAAGGCTAGCCTGGGCTACAGGAGACCCAGGTCCTGTTACACCAAGAAGTTCTCAACCTTCCTGGACTGTGACCCTTGAGAACAGTTCCTCATGTTGGGGTGACCCCCTAACCATAAGATTATTTTCGTTGCTACTTCACAACTGTAAATTTTGCTACTGTTATGAATTGTAATGTAAATTCCTGTGTTTTCTGATGATCTTAGATGACCCCTGTGAAAGGGGTCATTCAGTGGCCCCTAAGGAGGTCATGACTCACAATGCCTTCAGAGGGCATCTTGACTACCTTAGATGAATGCAAGCTAACACCTCTCTCTCTCTCTCTCTCTCTCTCTCTCTCTCTCTCTCTCTCTCTCTCCTCTCTGTCTCTCTCCTCTCTCCTCCTCCACCTCCTCTTCCTCTTCCTCCTCCTTTTCCAGGTTTCCAGGTATGTCTCTCCTCTCTCTCTCTCCTCTCTCTCCCCTCTCATCTCTCTTCGCCCCTCTCTCCTTTCTTTGTCTCTCTTCTCCTTCCTCTCTTTCTCCTCTGTCTCTATCTCCTCTCTCCCCTTCTCTTCTCTCCCCTTCTCTTCTCTTCTCTTCTCTTCTCTTCTCTTCTCTTCTCTTCTCTCCTCCTCCTCCTCCTCCTCCTCCTCCTCCTCTTCTTCTTCTTCTTCTTCTTCTTCTTCTTCTTCTTCTTCTTCTTCTTTTTCTTCTTCCTCTCTCTCTCTCTCTCTCTCTCTCTCTCTCTCTCTCTCTCTCTCTCTCTCTCTCTCTCTCTCTTTCGGCAGTGCTGGGATGAGTCCCAGAACTTTACACACATAAACAAGATCTCCTAGCTGACACCCAGGCCCTCAGTGTCTCCAACTTTGTGTTTTTACCACTTTCTCGAATTGTTGAGTTAAAAAAAAAAATTAAATAAAATGGAGACAGCATCTGGATGAAAAGAAGCATGAAGGCTGTCTGTCTCCACGTGTCTCCATAGCCCTGTGAGAAAGCTTCTAGAATGTTCTAGGGAAGGGGACTTTGAGTTGTTGTTACCACCCACCTGCTCTCCATGGACAGATAAGACCAACCCTCTAGCCTGATTGGAGAAAGTTCTAAGCCTTTAACTAGTTCACTTTTATGAAATTTAATTTTGGAAATGTTGGCTCAACCCAAGCGAGGTCACCACCCACCCGGGTGTGCAAACTCCGGACAGCCATTAATGGAGGTCGTATTTGCTCAATGAAGGCATTAAAACAGGCAGAGATACACAGCAAAGCTCCTGCCTCAACCCCCAACTCCACACACTCCCGGATTCTCACACCTGCAAAATTGCAACTCAGGAACTCAGGACTCTTAAATTGTGGGGAGCCACCCACACACCGAGCCGTCCTGATGCCTACCTGTTGGGCGGCCACCCCTGCTCCTCCACCTCACCTTCATGTGGGGACAGAACGATAGAAACTCCCTTTGGTCCATCTAATTTCAAGATGGACCCTGTAACATTAGAAAGGAAATCTGGTCTCCTGCCATCAAAACCTTTCAGTCACTAGAATGCCACATTCCTGGTTTTATATGTGGGTTGTTTTTTTTTTAAACTTCCTTGAGTGTATGTTTTTATAGAGTCGGGGTCTGGCTATATACACATCTATGTGTATGTACACACACATATATAGAATTCACTGCAGTTATATATGTGCCTATAACTTTAATTGACATAATTATATACAGTGTGATAATCTGATACCCCGTATGCAGCTTGTAAGGACAGAGTCAAGTGCACAGGAGTTCTTTGTGTTACAAAACTTGATTTCCTCTTTCCTGGTTATTTTGAGATCCGGGATGAACTATTATAAGTTTAACATGGTGGAACAAATCGATAATTGCAACCATTGGGAGCCTGAAGCAGGAGGATTGTGAGTTCAAAAGACCAAATAAATCAATCAAAAGTAAACAAATAAACTAAAATGTTAATTAAGTGGAATTTTGTTTTGTTCTTGTTTTTTTTTCTTTTTCTTTGTTTGCTTTTGATTTTTGCAATAGGATCATTTTACATAGCCTTGGCTGTCCGGACCCTCACTATGTAGACCAAGCTGGCCTTGAACTCATAGAGAGCCACCTGCCTCTGGAGTGCTGGGATTAAAGATGAGTGAACCATCATGGCTCCCTGGGGGCATTTTCTATGTAAAACTTCCATTTTACAACAAAGGATGCTGTGGGCACTGTCTGTCTGTAACTGATGATGTAGAAACTCCATCAAGACACCATCAGCAACAACTGGCAAATTGGTGCCACGGAAATCTGATAGTGAGCTTGGTCACAGTGGATCAAGGTCTTTGTCACCACTCCCAAAAGCCTGAGTCCCAAACCTGGGACCCACAGGGTAAGGAGGAATCAACTCTTCCAAGTTGTCTTCTGATCTCCATGTGCATACTACAGCACACATGCACATACCCGCAAACAGCCATGTCTACACACACACTATACACACACACACACGTATACATGCATAGACACACAGACACACACTCACACCCACTCACACACACAAATGCACACACACATAGACACACACTCATACCCCTACATACACAGTTACACATACTACACACACATGTTCACATACACACACATGTACACATGCATAGACAGACACACACACTCATACCCACACACATAGGTACACAGTCACAAACAATCTCACACACATACACATGTACACACACACTCATACACACACAGATACACAGACTCACACACTCACACACATGTCTATACATACTACACACACATGTACACACATAGACACACACACTCATACCCACACAAGATTACACACACTCACACACACATGTATATACATATAGACACACAGACACATACTCATACACACACTCACACGTATACAAGTACACACACATAGACAAACACATGTACACATGCATAGACACACACACACACACTCATACCCCTACACACACAGATACACACACATAGAGACAGACAAAGAAAGAAAGATGCAATATAAACATAAAAACAAAGCCAGGCTGGAGAGGTGGCTCAGTGGTTAAGATCACTCTAGAGGACGGAGATTCAGTTCTCAGCACCCACACAGCAACTCATAACCATCCATAACTCTAGTTCTCGGGGCTCTGATATCTCTTCAAGCCTCCACAAACACTGCAGGCACACAGTACACAGACAAACATGCAACCAAAAACACGCATACACATAAAATCTTAAAAATATATTTTTAGAAATCTAAATTAAACACACACACACACACAGGCACGCACATGCACACACACACATGCGCGTGCACACACACACACACACACACACACACACACAGGCACGCACATGCACACACACACATGCGCGTGCACACACACACACACACAGGCACGCACATGCACACACACACATGCGCGTGCACACACACACACACACACACATACACACACACACCTCTTTGTCTGGTATGGTGACACATTCTTGTTATTTCAAGACTTGGGAGCCACAGGCAGGCAGATCTCTGTGAGTTCAAGGCCACCCTGGACTACATAGCAAGTTCCAGGACAGCCAGGGTTACATAGAGAAACCCTGTCTCAAACAAACAAACAAACAAAAAACACCAACAACAAAATAATAAGATAAAATCTTATTTTTAAAAAGTTTTGTTCCTCATCTTTTTGTAACAGCTTTTTCATTTTTATTTTTAGGTTATTTATTTATTGTACGTGTATGAGTGTTCTACTCACATGCACATCTGGTTCCTGTGGAGGTCAGAAGAGGGGAATTGAACCCTTTGAAACTGGAGTAACAGATGGTTGTGAGCCACCATGCGGGGGCTGAGAGTCAAGCCCAGGTCCTCTATAAGAGCAGCAACCACTGAGCTGCTCCACAGAGAGAATGTGTCTCTCCAGCCCACATTCTGGTTTTTAGACGGAGTCTTACTAGGTTGCCTCCCTGACATCTTCCTCAAGGGCACATGAGAGGATCAGATGTAAGGATGCTTTGTGTAGAAAGAAAAACTCCCTGGGGAGGAGGGGGGATTCATGCGTGTGTGCACATAGAGGCATGCGGTCATATATGTGTGTGCACATGCCTATATGTGCATAGAAGCCAGACAGGAACATCAGGGGTCCTGTCCCATCCCTCTCTAATGTATTACTCTGAGACTGGGTCTCTCGCTGAGCTTGGAGCTAGACTGGCAAACCCCAATGACTCTCCCATCTCCACCCACCCGCAGCCCTGAGATTACTAACACTATCATACCTGGTTTTACATGGGTGCCAACTGGATACAAACTCAGGCCCTTATGGTTAGAGCTCTAACCCACTGAGCCATCTCTCCTCCCTTCCCGGCATTCCTGGTGATGATGGTAGTGCTGTCATTGAGCTACATCACTATGAGCAGACACCGTGGGGCTGAAGATTTGCAACTGGACTGTTCCCAGGAGACTATGCCTGCTGGACCCTGCAACAGAGGCTCAGCTAAGCCCAGTGACATCTGTGGGTGATTCTCCACTGTGGTGGCTATTCCTGGTTATCAACCTGACTATATCTGGAATGAACTACAATCCAGAATTGGAAGGCTCACCTGTGATCCTAATCTGGAGGCTGGGAGATACAAGTTTCTGACCTGGCTCTCGGCATTGGAGATCTTAAGGCATAGTGGCTATGAACTCCAGAAGATTAAGACAGGGAGATCTCTGAGTTCAAGATCATCTGGGATTAAAGGTGTGGTGGCACATGCCTTTAATCTGGGTCACACCTTCTGCTGGAGACCTACATAAGGACATTGGAAGAAGGAAGACTCACTCACTCTTCCTTCCTTGCCTGCTTGTTTCGTGGGACTGAGCAACTGCTAGATCCCTGGACTTCCATCCACAGCTGCTGCTGACCGTTGTTGGGCCGTCCGACTAAAGACTGTAAGTCATCAGCAAATTCCCCTACTATATAGAGACTACCCAGAAGTTCTATGACTCTAGAGAACCCTGACTAATACATCCCCTCACTTACAGCTCCCTATCCTTAGTCAAGGAGCCAACAGACGGAACATCCCACCGAAACTGTCCGCCCACCTGCCTTTCTCTTGACTTCCTCCTTTCCAGTTTTCCTATTGTGGCTTGGCTTTGGCGCTCACGAAGATGAACCCCATATTTACACAAACCTGTCATCGGACCCTGCCTACCTTGATAGGCACCTGGGAGACGGGCGCTATTGAGGGTCACAGAGAAAAACATGAGGTTTTGGGATGTGGTGGGAGTTTCTGGGCTTTGGCATGAGTGAGGCTCATTCCTAGGTAGTGAATGCCAGCAGTGACGGCGGTGGATGGAGGGCGATGTTTATTCAAGGAGAGTTCTTTCTTTTTCAGGAATAGAGTTTATACGGCTTCAGAGAATTATTTAAAAGGAAATAAAACCTGCATCCTGCTGTGCCTAAGGTCTTACCCACCTCCCTCAGCTCTGCCCAGCTATGAAAATGAGAACCTGCACACACCTCCTCGATGGACCCACCCCTGCCAGTGCCACCACCCACCACCACATCTCCCTGACTAAAAAGAAAGTCCCTGCCCAAGGGCGACGGTGTGGAAATGGGCTCTGTGTGGCAGGCTCACGTGGTCCCCACTGTTGTGTTTTTATAAAAAAAAAAAAGAAAAAGAAAGAAAAGAAAAGAAAAAAGAAGCCAGGGATATGTTTGGTAGAGGTGGGTTATGGTGCTGGTAAGAGGGTACCTCTGTCGGCCCACGCTGAGGCAGTCCTTCCCCGTGAGGGACCAGACACATGACTATAGTATAGAATAGAGTTTATTTAGGGCATGGGGAGGGGAGTTGAGGGAGTAAGGACAGAGAAAGACAGACAGACAGACAGACAGGGAGGGAGGGAGGGAGAGAGAGAGAGAGAGAGAAGGAGAAGTAGAGGCCAGCCTTGAGCACGGGGGGGGGGGGAGTGGGGAGAGGGGGAGGGAAATAGGGAGAGAAGGGACAGAGGGGAAGAGAATAGAGGAAAAGAGAGAGGAGGAGGCAAGTAACCCCTTTCATGTCGAGTTAGACATACCTGGTTGTTGCCAGGTAACTGTAGGGTGGAGCCTAGAAGAAATGCCAACACCCACTAAAGGATAAAAACCAAAGATAACTTTTCAGATGTTCAAGTGCATCTGAGAAGCCAGGGGGTCTAGCCGTAAGGCCCAGGACACGTGCTGGGGGCTCCTCAGATGGACGAGACCTCAGCTGCCCCACCTCCCTCTCCTGCAATGTGATGCTGGTCCCCAATCTCCCCGTTCACAGATCAGGGTCAAAATATTCTGGAGGGACCCTTCTGACTCTAACCCTGCGCTTCAGGAAATAAAGTTGTAGAAAATTTTAATCCCAATTCAGGGATTTAGTTCCCGGATAAAAGACACACACAACCCTTCTATTTACAATAAGCCTTAATCATCACTAGAGCTGGGCAGATATCCACCCTCTATGCTACTAGAATCTATGTCCTATCGATAACCCCGAGTTATTAATTACTATGTCTCATCTCCGCTGCTCTTAACTCCACTTGACCAGGCCTCAGGGCCATGTTTTCTTCACTCCTAACCCATAGCAACCCTCTCTTCCTCCTCAACCTTCTTCTCTCCCTGAGGTTGGAGGAACACGCCCCCCCCCCACCTCGCTCGGGAACCCTAAAACCCACCTATGTCTCTTCTGCCCAGCTATTGGCTGTCGGCATCTTAATTCACCAATCAGAAATAAGTTGGGGGCGGGGTCACATAGCGTCTCTTGGGTCTACATCTGGACTCTCCCTCTGAGGCCACCAGGTAGAGGAACCAGTATTAATATTAGAATACAAGCAGCATCAGGCCGACTCACTACATAAAGCACAATAGGGAGGGGATAGCAAGATGGTTCAGCGAGTGAAGGAGCTTGCTGCCAACCCTAAGGACCCGTGTTCTATGCCCTTGGGACACATGGTAGAAGGAGAGAACTGACTTCTGAAAGTTGTCCTCTGACCTCTACCCATTCAATACAGGTGGCGCGCGCGCGCGCACACACACACACACACACACACACACACACACACACACAAATAAATAAAAGCAAAATAAAAATTGAGAAATGACCCCAACCTACGGAATGCTGTTGTTCACATTTAAGGTGGTCCTTTGATAAACCTAAGCTCACATTTAAGGTGGTTCTTTAATAAACCTAGAAAATTCCTCACAGACATGTCCAGAGACTTGTCTCCAAGATGAGTCTAGATCCAGTCAAGTTGATAACAGAGCTCAACCAAGACAAGTCATGTTCTTCTGGCTTTGCTCCCAAACGTCTTCCACGGGAGCATGTGTTTGCAGTGGGAAGCTGTGTAACCTTCTTGAGTTGGGGCCCTGCTGAAGGAAGGGGGTCCCTGGGGGCCAAGTAGCCACAATTTGATCCCTCGATCTCTCTATTTATCAAGATGTCCCAGCAACAAGCCCGAGCCCCTTGGAACCCACTATGCTATCCATCCATACCATACCGCAAACCTGGACCTGGAGAAATCGTTTCTTCTCCAAGTCGCTTCTGTTAGGCTTGACACAGCAACAAGAAGGGTACGCTGTACTAGGCAGGCGACAGTGCCATCAACAACCTCTCTGAAGCCTCTGTGTTCCTGGTTGTAAGTTGAAGTTGACAATACATGGATAAAGACCCCCTAGCACTCTATGAGTGCCATGCACAGGCCTGTATTTCTGCACTTCGGGGATAGAGGCAGGAGAATCAGAGCTTCAGGGTATCCACAGTTATATAGCAAGCTCAGAGCCAGCCTGAGCTACGTGAGACCCTGCCTATAGAAAAGAAAACTCCAGGCTAGAGAGATGGCTCAGTGGTTAAGAGCACTGACTGCTCTTGCAGAGGTCATGAGTTCAATTCCCAACAACCACATGGTGGCTCACAACTATCTGTAATGGGATCTGACGCCCTCTTCTGGTGTGTCTGGAGAAAGTGACAGTGTACTGAGTACTCACGTAATACAATAAATACATGATTTTAAAAAAAAAAGGCAAAAAGAAAACTCCAATCCCAAGCTCAGAGGTAAGTATGGGCAACATTTTCTATTTGAATATTTCAACTTTGTATTTAAATACTTAAATTTACATGCAATTTTAAATTAAATATTCAAATCCGAATAGGCCAAATCAAATCCTTAGTTAAAGGACACCGCCGTCTCTTCATCACATTCTGTTGCTGCTGACCTCAGACTTGGGGGGAGCCTTCTGCCTCTGCCTCCGGGGTGCTGAGACGTCAAGGTGCCTGGGCGCGGTACTCGACTTTTATCAGAAAAATTTCCTTATGTCAAATATTCATAGGTTAGTAATTCAGCTGCCAGTTCCACTCGTTCCGACTGGCCAGACGGCCGGGTGTTTACATTTTTGCCATCCTCCTGGTCTGAGGAAACCTGTGAGTTCCTGGATCCTGAAGGTAGAGCAGGCTGGCCGGGGTCTCTGTGGATCTTTATTGCCTAAACATTTGATTCCGGGGGCCCCACAGGGGCTGAGTTCTCACCTCCTCTTTGTAAAAGCAGGAGGTCAAACAAAGGTCACAAAGAGAGCGCGCCCCCATGATCCCGTTGGGCTGGCTGGCTTTTTAGAAAAGAGAAGGGGTTATTAGTCACCAATAACCTACCATTTCCTGGCGATTCCCGGCAAGCCATAGAAAAGGCCCTGGTAGTTAATATAATGAAGAGATTGCTACACTCTTGCGGTTGTGTCCTGCAGGAAGTACACAAATAAAGCCAGGAAAGGGAGCTGAAGCTTGGGCGGGTGCCCTCCCGCCCCATTTTCCTCTCAATTGCCAAGAAAGCAGGTGCCAGGAGACCTCCTCAGTCTTCCTTTCCCCTCACCCCTAGGAGCTGTGTGCCGCCGCAGCTCATCTCATGGGACAGCCTAGATCGGAAGTAGAAGTCAGTCCATGCTGACTTCTGGGTATCCACTGAGGATACCCAGAGCAGCCTTACGTGTCCCACCCTGGGTGACGACGCAGGCAGGGCTCCCTAGAGGCGACAGAGAATGTCCAATTGCCGCCACTTCTGCTTTAGGTCTTCAAAATTACATTTATTTATTGTGGGTATGCATGGGTGTTCGTGTGCGTGCGAGCCTGTGTGCGTGCGTGCGTTGCGTGCGTGTGTGCGTGCGTGTAGGTCAGAGGACAACTTTCAGGAATCTGGTTTTGCCGTCTTCCACCACGGGAGTCCTAGAGATTGAACTCAGCTCATTAGGTTTGGTGGTAAGAGCCTTTACCCACTGAGCCATCTCCCGAGCCTCTGATGTTTGTTTAACTTCTGGTGTTTTGAAACAGAGTCAGACTGACCTTGAACTCCCCCTGAGGTCAAGGATGGCCTTGGAGTTCTGATCCTCTTGTCTCTACCTCCCTGGTGCTGGGATTACAGATGTATTACCTCTGTGCCCACGCTGGAGATAAACCCCAGCTCCTGCGTTCTAGGTAGCTATCAACTAAGTCATATGCTCAGTCCTGAAACTGCCTCTCAGAGTGTGGCCCTGGCCCTGATGGAGGATGAAGTGCCTCTCTATACTTGGTAATGACAGATCCTGGATACCCGCCTCTCCCTTCAGAGCACACATAGCAGTCATGCATCGCAGCTGTGTCGTCCCAGCGTGGCTCACACCTGTAGCACTCGCTCTCTGGAGGCTTAGGTGGGAAGATGGCAAATTTAAGGCCAGTGTGGCCTTCCTAGAGAGCTACAGGCTAGCCTGGGCTACATAGAGAAGAGACCCTCTCTCGAAACAAAAATAACAACGCAATTACATATTTTGCATATTGGTATAATGTTTCGTTGGTAATCACATGGTTGGAGATATAAGTAAACACGCGGGTACCATATTTTTGTGTTTTTTCAAAGTTTGGAGTGTTTGTTTGTTTGTTTACAGGATCTCATTATCTGGTTCAATCCCTAGGACCCATGTAAAGGTAGGAGGAGAGAACTGATCCATGCAGTTATCTTCTCATATCCACATATGAGCTGTCATATAAGTATGCACACACACATCATCATCATCATCATACATACATGCACACATACATTCATACACACATGCATACACACATACATACATGCACGATATATTCATACATGCATGCATACACAAATACACATACATGCATACATGCATGAATGCATACATGCATGCACATACATACATGCATGCACATACATACATACATACTTTTTAAAGTTGGAAATTCTTTCCCTTTCCCTAGTTCAACCCTGGCCAAGCTTCATTGCAATGAGACCCGAGGGAGTGCTGACCCTGCCAGGCCTCTGTGAACTCTGCCCTCTGCCCTTTGCTTCTTTCTCCCTCAGAGCAGACATCTCGGACCCTTCCACAGGGACTTGGCAAACTGCCTCCTCCTAGCACGGGTCACTCTGTGGAGGGGACAATTATCAGGCCCCTGACAGTATTTCATACACATGAAAGAAATGAACAGAAAGAAAGAAATTGAAAAAGGCTTGATGGGTAAACCCTGGCCGTGTGTCTGTGATCCGTGGGTGGTGGGCACGGGGAAGCCTCCTCAGAACTGGAAATCTGAGAAGATCTCCTTGGACGGGACATCCTTTCTGAAGGATCTCAGCAAGCAGGGAACAGAAAATGTTGAGGAGACTCAGATGAGATACTGGCAGGATAGCCAGGGAGAGAGCTCACCTGCGTAGTTGAGAGACTGCGGAGACGATGGACTTAGGTGAGAGATTGTCTCTTCATTTCTACTAACCTGTCATTCAAAAATAAACCTTTAGTCCCAACACTCGGGAGGCAGAGGCAGGCAGTTCCCTGTGTGTTCAAGTCCAGCCTGGTCTACAGAGTGAGTTCCAGGACAGCCAGGGCCACACAGAGAAACCCTGTCTCAAAAAACCAAAAAAGGGGCTGGAGAGATGGCTCAGCGGTTAAGAGCACTGACTGTTCTTCCAGAGGTCCTGAGTTCAATTCCCAGCAACCCCATGGTGGCTCACAACCATCCGTAACAGGATCCAATGCCCTCTTCTGCTGCGTCTTCTTCGGACAGTGGACTCTCATGCGTGAAATCAATAAGAATAAGTCTTTTTTAAAAAAAAGAATTTAAGACAACAACAAAAACAAAACAGCAACCCAAAATGGCAGCAGCAGCAGCAGCAGCAGCAGCAGCAGCAGCAGCAGCAGGGCCTCCACTTCCTTGCAGGCCAGGACACCCGCTCACAGACTGGGCGGGGCTTCAGGTCGGAGGTGACAAAGGGAGTTGAGAAACTAAAGCATAGAAGGTAAGGGATGCGTCGCCTTGGCTTTTTTTTTTTTTTTTTTAGCTTTTACTAAAAGAATCATTTGTAGTTTTCAAAAATGGGCCTAGCTCCACATATGACATCAGCTTTGAGCCTCACTGTGGCCTGGAAGCAAAACAGGCATAGGAGAGGGTTAGAGCAGGCTAGCTCCTCTGCATGCTTCCATTACACACCTCCCCCAGCTACGTCCTGTCACCCAGCTGTGCCACGTCCCCTAAGCCATCATGCCAGGAACCCACCCAGATACCAATCCCTTCATTGGGTCAGAGTTCCACCCCCGGCTGGATTATCTCCAGAGGTGACATCCAACACGCCCAGATGTGTCCCTGGCTAGCCCCTATACACCTCCCAACCTGACCAGGATCAGTAACCTGAGCTAGATCAGCTACAGGGCGCAGAGCCTCCGCCTTACACGCACAGAATACAGAGGTGAAGAGGGAGGAGGAGTTGCCACCAAGATGGCAAAACATCCCCTGAGGTAATCAGTGTACAAGGCGAAGGGTTTTTTCCCAAGATGGTCCAGCTCATGATCAGGCAGTAGAACTGCTTTAGGGAAGAGCTCACAGCATGAGAAAGCTTGTTGGCCCATCATGAGCCTGGGCACAAAAGACAGGAGAGAGAGACAGAGGCTCACAGTCAGTGTGCGCGCATTCGTGTGTGTGTGTGTGTGTGTGTCTGTCTGTCTGTCTGTCTGTCTGTCTCTCTCTGTCTGTCTGTCTGTCTTTCAGTCTCTGTCTCTCTGTCTGATTGTGTGTAGGGGTCCAATAGTGTGTGTCTGGTTGTGTGTGTAGGTCTGACTGTGTATGTGAGTACATGATTGTGTGTGTGGTTGTGTGTGTGTGGTTTTGTGTGTGTGTGTCTGATTGTGTGTGTCTAACTGTGTGTGTATGAGTCCAATTGTGTGTGTACATGATTGTGTGTGTGTGATTGTGTGTGTGTCTGATTATGGGCATGTGTGTGTCTGGTTGCGTGTGTGTATGTCTAATGGTGTGGTGTATGTGCCTACGTACAGATGTGGTCATGGAGTATGTGAGTGTATGTGTGTGTATATGTGTGATTGTGTATGTCTGGTTGTATGCATGTGTCTGGTTGTATGTGTATGTCTGATTGTGTGGTGTATGTGTATGTACAGATGTGGTCATGGAGTGTTACAGGTATGTGTATATATGTGTGTGTGTATGTGTGTGTGTGTGTGTGTGTAGGCATGTGTGTGCACATGCATATATGGTCTATGTGTGGGCATGCATGCACATGAAGGCCAGAAATCAACCTTGGGAATTCTGTCTCAGGCTTAGCACCCACCAGAGCCATGGCTACTGGACTCCTCAAGATGGAGTCCATAGACTTAGTCATTGCCCTTCATGGGGACTTGTTCTCCCAGCTTCTGGTCAGTGGAGGAGTATCTTGAAGTTGTCCTACGTGTGGGACTCATTCTGGTTCTCCCACACTGCAATAGTCCTTGGAGAGGCCCCAGCTTGTGGGAACCAGCCTTGTTGAGTGTGAGGAGACATGAGCTGGAGACCTAACGGCTTATGGGGATTCTGTCCTCTCTGGGGACACACTGCAGTGTCCTGAGACCCTGATATCCATACTGATTAACCTAGAGAAAGGTTCACGATGGGAAAATTCAACCCCAGACACTTCCTCCCCCAGGCCACCTCCTCCCCTGAACCTTGACCATGACCCGAAAACTACCAGGGGAATAAAAAAAGAAGTCTCATGGGATAAAACCTATCCGCCAGTACAGAGGACCTGCCCTGTCCCAGGACTTAACCAAGTCAGGTCAACCTTGTACACCCTGGGTGCCGGCCCAGCCTGTTTTGTGCTTGGGAAAATGGAGGTTCAGAGGGACGTGCAGTTTAACCCTGAGAGAGAGCTGTGAGGGCAATGCAGCTCTATAACATTTGCTCGCTGAATTGAGAGTCTCTGTTTTGTTTTTGTTTTGTTTTAATCACTGTGACATGGATTTCCCATAGATAAACCAGGTGGAGAATCAAAGGGGGAAAGACATACAACCAAGGTGGGCCGGAGGTCACAGGTCCAAGGATAAAATCCAGAGTCACAGCCCACTTCAACATCCTTCCGTCAAACAGAGATGTCGGGGGAGAAGGCGAAAGCAAAAGCAGCCATTCAAAAAAATCCACACGGCTGCATCATTATTAATATTCTATCTCCTCGGAATCATTCATCTGATTTTTCTAGGCACATTGGTGAGGACCGGTGTTTGTAACTGAAAAGTCAACAAACAAAAACCAAACTTGAGACTGGAGAGATGGCTCCTTGGTTAAGAGCACTGGCTGCTCTTCCAGAAGTTCTGAGTTCAATTCCCAGCAACCACATGGTGGCTCCACAACCATCTGTGATGAGATCTGATGCCCTCTTCTGGTGTGTCTGAGAATGGCAATATACTCACATATATAAAATAAAAATAAAATAAAATCTTAAAAAACAAAACAAAACAACTCCAACAGTCTGGGAATGACCAGGGCTTCCCTGGTTTGTATCCAGAAGGACACTGGAGCCACCTTAACTCACTGGCACCTGCTGTTGGCCTCATTCTGAGCTCTAGCTGAACTTCTCTGGGTTACACCATGCTGACATCACCCCAGCACCTCCAAACTAAGAGAAGGTAGTATTTCCCTCCACGACCTAAGGACACAGTCCCTTGGATGTGAGGGTCTTCTAGGAGTTAATCACAGAAGCCAGCAACAGAAAGCTTTTGGGTGGAGCCTGCAAGATGGCTCAGCGGGTAAAGGGGCTTGCTGACAAGACTAACGACTGAAATTCAAACCCCAGAACCCACATAGTAAAGGGGAGAGAACAGATTCCTGCAAGGTGTCCTTTAATTACCACAGAAGCATTGTGGTGTATAGGCGCCCACACACATAAGTGAACAAATGTAATTAAATGAGTCTTATTTATATAGTTTGTTATTTTGTTCTTAATTTGTAAAATTATTTTATGTGTGTTTTGCCTGTATGTATGCATGTATGTATGTGTATTTATGTATGTAGGTATGTATGTGTATATGTGTATGGATACCACACGGTGCCTATCTGAAGGTCATAAGAGAATCTCAGATCCTCTAGGAGTTACAGATGTTTGTGAACCACCATGCAAGTGCTGGGGATTGAACCTGGGTCCTCAGGAAGAGCAACAAGTGTTCTTAACGGCTGAGCTGTCATCTCTCCATCCCCTAAAAACATTTTAAAGTGGGCATGGTGTTACATATAATTGATCCCAGCGCTAAGGAAAGACAGAGGCAGGTAGATCTCTGCGGTTGAGGCCAGCCTGGCCTACATAGTAAACCCATGTGTCAGATAAATAAATAATTTTAACTTAGGAAGAAAGCTCTTAATTGGCCAAGTCCCAGTCATATGGAGCCCTTGAGATGTATCCCGGATGTAGCCCGCACGATTTGCACCAGTGGACTTGCAAATAAAATATCAGGGAGCTGGAGAGATGGCTCAGCGGTTAAGAGCGCTGACTGCTCTTCCAGGGGTCCTGAGTTCAAATCCCAGCAACCACATGGTGGCTCACAACCATCTGTAATGAGATCTTACACCTTCTTTGGGTAGGTCTGAAGACAGCTACAGCGTACTTACATATAATAATAAATAAATCTTAGAAAGAAAGAAAGAAATGTCAGTACAGCTAAAACGGCCTGCCTCAGCAAGAATGGGATAATACAGGCTTGTAATCCCAAATTTTAGAGGCTGAGGCAGGAGAATTGGCGAGAGTTTAAGGTCAGGCAGGGCCACCTATTTCTAGATCAACCTGGGCTCCAAGTAAAACCCTGTCTCCAACAAACAACGACAATGAAACAAAGAACTAAATAAACAGAGAAAATAACCTTTGCTATGGTCAGCCACGTGACCCGGAGTGACCTTGTGATGGCTGATGTGTGGTCTCAGTGGAGCCTTCTGGAATCAAGACACAACTGTTCAAATCACTTTTTTCTTCTTCGTACCCAGAACGTGCGGGCTGACATGACCGCACATGGCCACCAGGGGGCAGCAGAGCCCCTGCGTCGTCTGCCGACCCAGGCCAGTGGTGGCTGCCTGTCCTCCACCGCAGGAAATTGCAGGCGCCTCCTGGTTTAAGCAAAGCTAATTGTTCAAGAGTCCCAGACTTTTCTGGGATCAGATAAAGCTGGCTGTGTGACTTTGAACAACTCATTAACCTTTCTAAGCCCGAGCCTCCTCATCTTAAAACTATAGATAATGGCCGGGTGACTACGCCAAAGGCATTGTCGTAAAAAAGTAAAGGACACTGTGTAAAGTGCTGCCCGGCAAAGACAGGATCAAGAGGAAACAGGGCTCAGGAAGGAGGGCTTGATGTTTTTCACAACAAGTTCATAAAGCTTAAGGAAAAAAAAAAAGCAGAGACTTCAGCAAAGTCCTGCATGTTTATGGGGGAAATGAAGATTCAACAATGGCAGGGCATTAACCATATGGGGTTGTTTACTCTAAAGGGCTTGCACTCCAAGGAAGAGAAATCAAGGAGGCGGGGTGGGGGTGGGGGGAGAACCCTGATGCAGAATGTGAAGGCACTTGCTGCTGGTGTGAAGAGAATGCAGTAGTGTGTGTGTGCGTGTGCGTGTGTGTGTGTGTGTGTGCACGCACGCATGCAGTACTGCCATGCCTGGCTATGGTGACTACTTCACAATATCATTGGAGAGTGGATTGAAACCAGTGAGGTGGGTACATCTTTAATCCCAGGACTCAGGAGGCAGAAAGAAATTGAAGTAGAAAGCACAAACACTCTCAAGTGACCAGAGCCACCTTAGCAGTAAGAGCGCTGCTGGCTTCAAACACCGGATCTCAAATTATACGACACAGTTAGAAAAGCAACAAGACTTGACTTGTCTCAATAATGTTCAGCTATGCATCGTATGCATACAGTGCCCAGAGGGGCCAGAAGAGGGCGCTAAGTCACCTGCAACCGGAGTTACAGATGCTTGTCCCCTGTCCAGAGGATGCTGGAAAATGAATCCAGGTCCCCTGGGAGAGCAGCCAGCGCTGTTAATCACTGAGTTTGGTTTGGTTTTACAGCAGGGTCTCTTTATGTAGTCCTGGCAGGTTTGAACACCTGTCTCTGCCTACTAGACAGTGCCAGGACTAAAATGTGTGACATCGCCGTGCCCTCTTCAGCCCTCCTCCAGCACCAAGGCAGCCACGAGGTACACAGCCAGAAGTTCTACACGCATACACATAAAGTAAAATAATAATTTTAAGATATTTTAGGGGGAAAATGGTAAAGCAATTGGGGTGTGGAGGCAAAGGCAAGAGGATTGTAAGATTGAGTACTGCCTGCGATATATAGAAGGGGAGTGTGGAGGGATAGTGAGAAAGTAAGACGACATGAGATCAAATCCCAGCACCCATAAAAGAAAGCACCGGGGACAGAGACAGCCAGGTATGTCCCAGGAGCTCCCCCATTAATTACTTAATTAATTTGTTTACGTGTACATGAGTGTGTGTACCATGGAATATGAATGAAGATCAGAGGTCAAGTTGTGAGAGTCAGTTTTAGCCTTCCACCATGTTGGGTCCTGGGGATTGAACTCAGGTCCTCCGGTTTGGTGGCAAGCACCTTTATCCACTGAGCCACTCCCTGGCCTGTCCAGCAGTTTGTTTCACGGTCCTCTCCACCTCAACCACTTTGGTGGCCCTTGTTTGAGCTTTTATTTTTTTGCTAGGGACAGAAGAAGGGACTCTTCTTCAGGCGTGTTAGGCAAGCGCTCCACCACTGGGCCGTGCTCCCAACCTCTCTTATCTCTTTGAATCTGTCTAGATCTTTCTATGGAGGTACCACATCTGAGCTTTGCATTTTACAGATGAGAGTGGACGGCCCAGAGGATGAACTTGCTTGCCCAAGGTCCCATGGTCGGTGGACCTCCGAGTACATAAAAGATTGCCTCTCCCCTATTCCAGGGAAGGCTCCAGCTCACTGTAAGCAGAAAAAGAAAAGAGAAAAATTCAACCTAGTCTAACCGATAGCCGACTGTACTCTGTCATTGTGACGATTTTTTTAAACAATCAAAAATAAAAGAGCAAACAAACCACAAACACACACACACACACACACACACACACACCCCAAACCAACAAAACTTCATTCAAGGTTTATTTAGTTTTCCGGTATTGAGCCAGCCTGGGGCCTTGCGCTTGCGCACGCACGGGTTTTCTACCGCGGAGTCACACCTGCAATCGGGCAGGAGATAGGATTCAGGTGATTGTGATCACGAGACTCTAAATTCAATCCCCAGCCTCATTCTAGTCTGGGGACCACTGTGAGTGACTAAAAAGCGGAAGCAGGGGGAGGGAGGACCGTTGGGAAGGCATCTCCGGGAGGTAGGAATTGGGGTGGAGGAGTGGGTGGGGCCCGCGGTCCACGGTCAACCAGGTTTTCTGCCAGACTTCAGACTGAAACTGAGAGGGAGAAGGTACCGAAAGCGGGGAGCCCCTGAGGCTGGAGACTACCCTCTTTAGTCCTCCAGGAAAAGGAATTTGCTGTGGTCTCTAAGTCCCCGAGGCCAGAGGGGGACTCTGAGAGTCGGGCGCTTGGAAATCAATCCAGGTGTCTTCTGCTTGTCCTGCAAACAAACAACATTAGCAAATCAAAGCCTGAGCTTTTCTACTGACCTGCCTCGGGGAGGACCCACTAGAAAGTGCTAATAAACCGACAACCGGGCTTCATTTCCCTCCATCTGTGTGTGACTAGGGAGCTACCTACCCTCTCTGTGACTCAGTTTCCTCGGCCGTAAAATGGATGTCACTGTAACAGACCACTTTGAAAACTTGCGAGGAAGAATTTAAAATAACGTCACCCGGGTTTTGTTGAGCACTTACAGCTGTGTGTAAAGCGCCGCTCAAAGCCGGCTCAGCCACAGAGCCACGCACTGGAATCCTCTGGAGAAGAGCTGGGTCTGAGTTTCGGTGGTCGAGCTAAATTCAGAGCACTGGTTTAGAATTCCCCACCTAAGGGCGTGGCTCCCTGGGGCTGTCGCTCGGTGGCAGAGTGCTTACCTAGGATGCGCAGGATCTCGAGTTCGAGCCCTCAGCGCTAGGACATGTGTTAGTGCTCCCCCACACACCCCATATAGGAAAGACCTGATTACTACATCCTTATTTTGTGTATTGTGTGTTTCACAACTGCTTTTGTGGGTAGAGAGTGTGCAGAAGCATAACTTAATAAAAACAAATCTAGCTCTGCACCCAGAGCGCGGCGGTCAGTTCCCAGCACCCACTTGATGGCTCACCAGAATCTGATGCCCTCTTCTGGCCTCAATGGGTACTGCATGTGCGCGCGCGCCTGTGTGTGTGTGTGTGTGTGTGTGTGTGTGTGTGTGTGTGTGTGCGCGCGCGCGCGCGCGCGCACACCGCCGCCCCCATACTCATAAAGTCAGATTTTTAGAAATATGACATTCAGCGGGGCAGTGGTGGCACACGTCTTTAATCCCAGCACCTGGGAGGCAGAGGCAGTTGGATTTCTGAGTTCGAGGCCAGCCTGGTCTACAGAGTGAATTCCAGGACAGCCAGGGCTACACAGAGAAACCCTGCCTCGAAAAAAAAAAGTAATAATAATAATAAAGAAAGAAAGATGACATTCTACTGAGGAATAGTCAACTATGATAGAGAATAGTAAATTATAATTTTTTAAAAAGATAGGTGGGAAGTCTGCCTGGAAACCAGGGAAACACACTTTACAATAACAACAGGACAATTTGTAATAACAATAAAACCGACGAGTACATTTCAAAATACTTTTCCTTGGTTGACACGCCTAAAATTGGAGGGCAGGTGGAGAAAGGAGAGAGGTGGACCCCCATTACTAGCCCAGGATGTGTGACTTTCACACTGTTTGGAGAGGTGACCTGACACATACAGCAAGAACATGCAGATAGACATGCACGGAGTAGTGACCAGGGTCTGGAAACAAATGTATAGGCTCTTGCACAGATAACCACCTACAGCCAGATTGCCTGATACAGCCCTCTGGTCACTTTATGTGTGATTGTGTGGTGGAGGCTGCTGGATGTATGTCTCTCTGACCACACTGAACTCCGAGCAAATGCTGTTGAGGGCATATTGTTTGGGCAAATGCTTAAAGAAGACTTTTCTCCTGTTTTGTGAAACTAGACTCCTTCAGGATCCAGGAAGACATGCTAGTCTCCTCCCAGCAATAAGTAAAAACCTAAAAGGTTGACAGCACCCCCCAATTCAAGGGAATTCCTAGACCTTCCACCCCAAACCCAGCTGCTGACTCCCTGGGATACAAAGGCTAGGAATCCTGATGCTGTCATATAAGGATGTCTTTCTCTGTGGGCTAGCCTGAGCTGCATAGTGAGAGCCTGTCTTTCCTTCCCTTCCCTCTGTATTTGTAAGGGGCATACTGTGTGCCAGTGCAGATAGCCAGGTTCTGGGACATCTTGGGAAGGTGTCAATGTCCCCTGCTCACTCCGCTCCCGTTTCTATCTGTTCCTTTAGTGAAGAAAGCCACAGAGACAGAAATATATCTACCTGGACAGACAGTGCCTGTAGAGAAGATTCTTCTGGAATCACTGGTGTGAGGCTGAGATGTCTGCCTCTGGACTTAGAGCTTTTACAGACATGGTGATTAACAAAGGTGAGAGGAGAAAGGGGAAGGTAGGAGAGGTATTTATCTCTAAGTTGTGGGGACAAAATTCTGGACTTGGGTGTTTGGAAGCCCACAGATCACACAAGATTTTAAGAGAACTTAACCTCCAAACCTGGTTAAGACCAGGGTTTGGACTCTGCCTCCAGGATGCTTCTCTGCGTCCACATTTCCTTCCGAAAGGGATCACGTGGCTTCATAACAAAAATAGTGTCACACAGAAGGTGGATGGGTGTCCTCCCTCCTCCCACCAGTGAGAGATGAGGACCCATTGGCTATTCGAGGACTTACCCCTGTCTCTGCCTAAGGGAGAGCTCAAAGAAAGATGTCGAGATTAAAGGGTCTCATTACTTTGATGTGATTTTTGGGGGGCTGACTCTGGTACTCCACGTAACCCCGGGGGTCTGACAGCCATTGTTTTCAGTGATTTCCAAGGGACAGAATGCCGTTTTGTGTTTCCAAAACCAGGTGATCTAATTCCAAGAGTTGCCTCTCCTCAGGTGACCCACTGGCCTAGTCGCTTTCTTTATTCCAGGACGCCCTGCTCTTTCACCCTCAGGCTGGGGGATACCTGCCTGTAATTCCAGCACTCCTAAGAGGGAGGGAGGAGGAGGGAAAGTTGGGGGCCAGCCTGGGCTACAGAGTAAAACCCTGTCTCAAAACAACACAAGCAGCTTATAACTGCTGCATTTTTAAGATGGAGGGCAGGGGAGGGACTCTAAAAGCCAGGCTGCTTGGGGTAGACGCGATGCTGATAAAGCGCTGGGTGGGAGGCCGCATCATCATATTTAAATTTGTTTCAAAATTTTATGGTTCCCCATTCCAAAGGCGTGCACCCTTTGAAGGGAGGTTGAATAGAAGGCTCCCTCCCAGTCACTTCCTCCCATCGCTAGATCTAGAGGTGGATTCAAGGTCCTTGCAGACAATCCAAAGAATGAGTAACCAAATGTTTGCTTACACCTCTTTTAAAATTCCTGAAGGCACGAGGCAGTCAATGAATAAATGAACGCGTCTTTGGCCACAGCGGGGGGGCCCCAAAGCAGCTGCTGGCTCCAGCCGGCTCTTCCCTTTGTTTTCCTAAGACTCCCGGGCTGTTGTCCCCACCAGTTAAAAAGCCATCCGCGGCCCTGTTTTCAAAGAGAGCCGGTTGCATTTCAATGTTCCCTTCCCAGGCAGGGATTCCGCGACGCGGTGGCGTCTAGCAGTCTTGAAAAAGACGAGAAATCATTAGCCCTAATTAAGTCCTCCCGGGCAGGCCGGTTGAGGTCGGCGACGGCATTCCCAGCCTCCCCAGGAGGAAGGGGTGCTGGAGAAAGGGCTCCCCAGCTTTCTCCATCCGGACTGGTGGGACGGAGAGGCTGGGAAGGGCAATTCGGGAACCGGAGTCCTAACCCTTAGAAACAGGCTCATCTCCTGTCCTGGAAATCTTAGGAGGGAGGAGATCCCTAAGATAAGGGATCTGGCCAGAGAGGTGTGATATTTAAAGAGCAAGCATCTGTCCACTACGATGAAAATTAAACATCCATCCATTCCCCTGGATAGAGGCACGGTGAAGGAGCCACCCGAGGAGATATTTTGCCAGACTTTACAGGTTTTAAAATAGCGCAAGGAAGGCGTTATGGATACAGGGACATGAAAAGAGAAATGGTGTTAACATTATAAATCAATAAAAATTTAATTACAAAATTACAGTGTTTCTGGAGACGGGGTATCACATAGCCAGGATTGTAGGTGTGCACCACCACACCCAGGTTTGATACTTTTATTAACAATGAAACCATAGGGGGCTGGACGGGCAGTGGAGCACATGCCTTTAATCCTAAGCAGGTCAGAGCCAGAGGCAGGCAGGTCTCTGAGTTGGAGGCTAACCTGGACTACAGAGGTAGTACAGTCAAGGCCTCACGAAAATAAAAAATAAATAAATGAAAAGGAAGAAAGGAAAATATAGGGGGCTGAAGGATGGCTCCACTGTTAAGTATATATACAGCTATTGCAAAGGAACCTAAGTTCAATTCCCAGCACTTACATGGTGGCTTACAACTGCCTGTGACTCCAGCTCCTGAGGAATTCGATGTCTCAGGGACCTCTGAGGACACCTGCACTCACATGCACACACACACACACACACACACACACACATGCCTACACATACATACATTAAAATGTACATACATGTAAAATTATATGTATATACACACATATATATTCATATATACATATATGTGCATATATATATATATATATATATATATATATATATATTGATGGCAAGACTTAGCAAGTAAGATGTTTGCTGTCATGCCTAATGACCTGAGTTCATTCTTGAGCCCATATGGTTGAAAGAAAGCATGGACTTTCATGAAGTATCTTCTGACCTCCATGAGCTTGCTGAGACACATACACATAAAATAAAGAAATCTAAAGATATTAAGGTAAGATACAGAATTCACTTTGGTAA